>CM039674.1:266828285-267270598 GCA_022496015.1 Hordeum marinum | reverse complement strand
CAAAAGAACAACAACAACAACAACAACAACAACAACAACAACAACAACAACCACAACAACAACAACAACAACAACAACAACAACAACAACAACAACAACAACGACAACAACAACAACAACAACAACAACAACTACAAGACCAACGACAACAACAACAACAAAAACAAAAACAACAACAAAAACAACAACATACTCAAACATCATACAGAAGAGCAGGGTCCGACTACGGACGAAATCAAACGATAAAATGACATTCATCCTTGCTATCCCAGGCTGCCGCCTGGAACCCATCCTAGATTGATGAAGAAGAAAAACTCCAAATCAAATAAGCAATGCTCTCACGTCAAATCATCACATTACCTATACAAACAATTGTTGTTGTAGTAATCTATGAGCCACGGGGACTTAGCAATCTCATTTCCAAGGGTATCAAGACTATTAAAGCTTAATAGGTGAGGTATGGTTAAGTGGTGAGGCTGCAACAAGCGACTAAGCATTTATTTGAGTGGCTAACTTACGAATACAGAAAGTGAAGTATGATGGTCTACGCATAACGGACGTGAAATAGTAATGATCACTAACTGATCCTAAACACCTACTTACGTCAAACATAACCCCACCGTGTTCTCTCTCGGATAAGAACTCACGAGAAGAGACAGTCACGGTTACGCACATAGTTGGTTTATTTTATTTGAGTTTACTTCAAGTTTTCTATGACCGGGTGTTAAACAAAGTATCCAAGTTTGCCACATAACCGCGGGCACGGCTTCACGAAAAGATTTAACCCTGCAGGGGTGCTCCAACTCATCCATCACAAATTAACCACACGTAGTGGGAATAACCTGGACCACGAATCTCGTGATCATCCTAGGAAATTCCAAAGGAAATCTGACACCTCGAGATAGCCCAAAGAAGATCAGAGTTCCTCACTCAAGATGTTCGAGAAAGGTAAAACAAATCTAGCAAGGCCGACCAATGTGCCGACGAACCCGATAGGAGCCGCGTATCTCGTTCTCAGGACACAACAGATAAGCAAAGCGTACGGTGGCCTGATAAACATCTCCCGAGTTGCCCGGGTTACCCCCACACGGTGCTCTAGTTTGGACCAACACTCATGAGGACCACTGGCCCGGGTTGTTAATTAAGATCCGCGGGTGCCGGCAGGTCCCTATGCAATTTTATTAATTATTAGGCAAATGTAGTACCAATGTTGGGCCTTGCCAGACAAGCTTTATCCTAACACGAAAATCAAGGGGGTCCCCATAACAACCCCGAGCATGTTAGGAGCGCTCAAATATGGAACATAACACCGGTTCACAAGTAACTAGGGTGGCAAGAGTGGAATGAAACACCGAGCAAAAGGCCAAGCCTTCCACCCTTTACCAAGTGTATAAGTGCATTAGATTAAATAGCAATAATATTGTGATATAACAAAAGAATGTCCATGGTAACACATGGAAGCAATTGCACCTACACCTACAAAATGCTATAAGAAGGGCTGAGCAAGCGGTAACATAGACAAACACAGGTTTGCTGGGATGTGGTGGGTTAGAGGTTTTTATGGCAATATTGGGAGGCTTGTCAAACAAGTGGTAGGTAGCGTGACATAACGATAAAAGCGGGACAACTAGCATGGCAATGATAGTAATGGTATCCAGGGAAATGTGTCATCTTTCCTGAGATCCCTCTCGGAAGAAGAACGAGTCCATGAAGAAGACGAGCCAACGTAGTCGAACGAATCCTCACACTCCGCACGCTTCCGAAACTCTATCGAGAAGAAGCAATCCGAAACAACAATCAACACAAGATACACCACAACATATACATGACATGATGCGCAAACAAATATGATGCATGTCTGGTTTAACATGCAATGCAGGGCATGGCATGGCAAGCACAACAAACAACCACTACATATTAAGTGAAGTTCAATATGCAACGAGTTGCATATTGACGAAACTCCACGTTTGAGTTATTTAGTTCACTCTCGTTTAGGTACTCATCAATATCAAATGTTGTTTAACATGGAAAAGGGTGAAGCACAAACAACTACAACACCTAGGCATTTTAAATGAAGCCGGAAGCAATATATAACATTTCCGAAACAACCCCATACGTATATTATGAATTTGGTCCAGATCTGTACTAAACATATTTTAGAGTTGTTAAACAGAAAAATAAATGTCACCATGTTTTTCTACACATTATTCTAGTCGATTTACATATATGGAACATCTCAAAAGTAGCTACGGCCTAAAGATATGAGCAACACAAGATGCATATGTCAAGAATGCAAATGCATGGAAAAATACAGTCACAAACATTTCAAATCATGAAAGCAGCAAGATATTATGATACTACATGAAAGTCTAATCAAGTTTCATATATGGCATGCCCAAAACAGATCTACGATTCAACCATGACAACCAACACAAGTTTTATACTAAATCTGTCCAAAACAGCAACATAGCATTTTGCACATATGAAAACAACAAGTTACACTATTCTAAAATGCACAATCTAAGCATGGGGCAGTAGCATACAACACACACTTAATTTGATCTTCACATATCATATTCAAAACATGCATGGATCACATGGTAGGAAGCTCACAAGGTGGCTACTTGAAAACAGTTTCAGACTTAGTGAAATAGCAGTTTTAGACAGTGCAGTTTTTATCACGAAGGCATATTGACAGCAGTGAAACTATATTCTAAAGGGCATATTATGGCATGAAACTTAACAGCATACTAAAGGACATTATCAACTACAAATAACTCCATTACACCTATCACAAAAGGGTTCTACATCACTAGCAAAACACATGGCAAGACAGCAACAAAATATTACAGATTCCAGACATAGAAATATTTTGGACCCTCAAAACAACACGATTTGATAACATGTTGTCAACAAGAAAATAACACCTATGCATGCATTTCTATGGCAAGCAAAATGTCCAGGGGCTAGGACACATATCAAAGGGCATATCTCATGTTCAAAATTATATCATATCATGCATGTATTAAATCACAAGAAAATAACAAAAGGGCATCACAGCAAAATGACATGCACCAAAAATGCTCAAATAGCAAAACTAGATGCACAGATAAATTCCATGGATTTTTCTACCCTGAAAACATATATAAAATGCATAGGTTCAAGTAGGAAAATATTTCACAATTAATTATGCAAGTTTGTGGAATAACCCCGTTAGCAATTATAAATGCAAGTTAAATGCAATCATTACAATGAACAGGTTTGTCATGCATGAAAATGCAAAGCCGATAACATGAACCTTTTTTTAATATATGATTGGATTACTTCCCTATGCATGTTAAATAAATATGTCAATGCAACATAATGTTATTGATGCAAAATGATGCAACACCGCAAGCTTCGATATATATCATGGATGAAAATGACATATACACAATCGACGCATTTATTTTTGCAATCTTCATATTTAAAAGATTTTTTATAACGGCAAGCGGTTAATTAATTATTAATGTTTGAAAATCGTGCAATGGGGCCTACACACGAAAAATAATAAAAACGCGCGGCGAGGACGGTTGGGCTCACCAGGCCTCATGGGTCGGTTTGTGGGGTTGCTGAGCTAGGCCGGAGGGGAGGCAGACTGGGCCAGCCCACCAGGCGCTGCCACGGTCGACGGGGCAAGTGGAGGCTCGTCCTCCTCCCTCGCTCGATCCACAGCAAAGGCAGGCCGGCGGTGCTGGTCTGCTCCGACAACGGGCGGCGGCCTGGAGGCGAGGACGAGATGGGGCGAGGCCGGATCCACGCCGGGGAGCTCCGAATCCGTCCGTTCCCGGCGGTAGCGAGGGCCGAGGAGGTCGGCGGCGAGGTCCTGCATGGGAGAGAGGGAGGAACTCGGGGTGAGCTCGGGCAGGGGAGAGGGAGGAGAGAAATGGAGAAAGGGGAGGAAGGAGTGGAGGTCCGGCGGCGGCGGCCCTGGCTTCTGTGGGAGAAGCTAGGCGTGGAGGCACCGCTGCGGGCGGAGCTCGAGCACGGGCGCTGGGACGCCTGCGGGCGGCGGTGCGACCTTGGCGCGAGGCGGGCCCAGATGGGCTTCGACAGGCCTAGTGGCTAGGAGGAGGCTGGTGGGTGGTTTGGCACGGGATTCGATGTGGGATTAGGGTTTGCTACCAAATTAGGAAGGGGAGGTGATTATATAGGGAAGGAGGGCTAGGTTAGAGGGTTTTGTACTGTTTTCGGACCCTCCGATCGTGATCGGGCGGTCCGAAAGCGGAGGGGCTAGCAAGCGGGCACGTGGGTTGTGTAGATCGGCTATGGGGAGATGAGAGGGAAGATTTGCGGCCCGTGACACGAGGGTTTTTAAAACACCGAAACGTCTGACGAATCACCGATGACTGCACTACTATGGTTGACCGACGGGTATCGAACGAACTCGGAACGCGACAAAATTTGGCAGGCGGTCTACCTACACCATAGTATGACCGCATGCCAACTTTCAACCCAATCCGGGAATGTTTTAAAGGCACTTTTAAAAACAATATTCTTACAATGCAACGGGCGCGTGCGTGTGTGGTTGGTCTCGAAATGGGCAACGGTAAGAACGGAGAGAACTGACAACTACGAACGGATGCAAGTTTGAAAACTCATGTTGACAAAATGTCGATGCTATCCAGATGATGCGAATGATGCAATGATGAAGGCAACAACCAAACAAACCACTGACGAGAAAGGGAATAAAAGGGGAATCTTCTAGAGCATTAGTCCCGGGCTGTTACAAGTAAACCTTCCTGACAACCTTTGTGACGAAAAGCCACAATGGCTAGTTAAGGAAACTTGATTCACGACTCGAGGCTGCCATTTTAGTGGCACATCTTATCAACATGGAAAATGTGTCCCATATTTCATGGGATATGAGTAATGATATGGGTAACCATGCGTGCGCATAACGACATGATTGCTTCGGGAAGTGCCACAGCATGTGGCAGTAAAAGAGGATTATTGGTATTATGGCCCCCACAAGAGGGAGAAACCCCCCCCCCCAAGGCCTCATAACGCATCCAGACGTGATTCATTTTGCTCTCGGCTTTGAGCGCCTAGATCTATTTCTTGCTTCCCTTCCAAGTCTCACCTCCCGATCTCAATCCATGGCGGGCTAGGGCTCAAATGGCAATTGGGAAGCCTCGAGTGTCACTGACGAGGACATCCGGGAGCTAAAGGCTGCCGGATACTTTTCGCCCAACATCGTCGTCCGTCCTAGCGAAGAGGGCCAAGTGGTGACAACTCCACGGTGAGGCGAGAGGGTGGTATTTGTCCCTCATTTCATCTGGGGTTTAGGGTTTCCCCTCGCCCCTTCGTTAGGGGGTTGATGTTCTTCTATGACTTGGACTTCCACGATGTCCCCCCAAATTCTTTTATGCACATCTCGGCCTTCATCACCGTATGTGAGGCCTTCCTGCGAGTTCAGCCGCACTTCGGCCTGTGGATCAAAGTCTTCAATCTGAAACCAAAGACGTTCATTAGTCAACATGTTGACTGTGGAGGGGCGGTAATTAGCAAGCTCCCGCGGGTCATGTGGACGGACGGCACCTTCATCGACACCATGAAGATCTGGCAGAAGGAGTGGTTCTACATCATCGAACCACGGGACGTGGATTGGTCGACGCCAGCCGAATTCAGATCCGGACCCCCCGCAAGGCTAACCTCATGGATGAAGAAGGGCCTCAATTGGGGGTCTACCGCCAAAGTGAAGGTGCTACAAAAGCGCATCACTAAAATGTTGGAGGTCAATATCGCGCTGACCAACGTGGTCCAGGTTATGCTCCGCTGTCGTCTCCTACCTTGCTAGCGTAGGGAGACCTTGATGTGGGCCCACATAACCAAGGACCCAGCCACCGCGCACAAGTTCTTCCGCACAACTCACAAGAAGTTGTGGAGGGCACTTTTCAAGCCTTAGAACGAATGGCTGGCAAAAGAAGAAGACGCCTGTTTGGATGCTGATAACCCACCCTTGAAGGTATGATAGGACTTCCTTAACTGCATGCCGAATTCCAACACTCGGCCCAGATTCATGATGACCCACAAGTATAGTGGATCAATCATAGTCATTTAGATAAGTAAGAATGTTGAACCCAGCGAGGAGCAGAAGGAAATGACAACTGGTTTTCAGTAGGGTATTCTCTACAAGCACTGATTATCGGTAACAGATAGTTTTGTGATAAGATAATTTGTACGGAGTAACAAGTAACCTATATAGAAAAGGTGTAGAAAGGTATCCCAATCCTTTTTTTATCAAAGGACAGGCCTGGACAAACCCTTATACGAAGCAAAGCGCTCCCGAGGACACATGGGAATTTACGTCAAGCTAGTTTTCATCATGCTCATTTGGTTCGCGTTCGTTACTTTGATAATTTGATATGCGGGTGGACCGGTGCTGGGGTGTTGTACTTACTTGGACAAACGTCCCACTTATGATTAACCTCTATCGCAAGCATCCGCAACTACGAAAGAAGAATTAAGATAAATCTAACCATAGCATGAAAGATACAGATCCAAATTAGCCCCTTAAGAAGTAACACATAAACTAGGGTTTCAGCTTCTGTGATTCTAGCAACCCATCATCTACTTATTACTTACCAATGCCTTCTCCTAGGCCCAAATAGTGGTGAAGTTTTATGTAGTCGACGTTCACATAACACCACTAGAGGAGAGACAACATACATCTCATCAAAATATCGAACGAATACCAAATTCACATGATTATTTATACCAAGACTTATCCCAAGTCCTCAGGAACAAACGTAACTACTCAAAAAGAATGTTCATGTTCATAATCAGAGGAGTATTAATAATCATAAAGGATCTGAACATATGATCTTCCACCAAGTAAACCAACTAGCATCAACTACAAGGAGTAATCAACACTACTAGCAACCCACAGGTACCAATCTAAGGTTCGAGACAAAGATCGGATAAAAGAGATGAACTAGGTCTTGGAGAAGAGATGGTGCTGATGAAGATGTTGATGGAGATTGACCCCCTCTCAATGAGAGGATCGTTGGTGATGACGATGGATTCGATTTCCCCCTCTAGGAGGGCAGTTTCCCCGGTAGAACAGCTCTACCGGAGCTCTAGATTGGTTCTGTCCAAGATCCACCTCGAGATGGCGGCACTTCATCCCGAAAGCTTCCTTATGATTTTTTCCATGTCAAAACCCTCCATATAGTAGAAGATGGGCATCGGGGACCTGCCAAGTGGGTCACAAGCCCTCTAGGTGCAGCTAGGGGGTGGTCATGCCTGGCAGGCTTGTCACCTCCTGGTGGCCCCCCTCTGGTATTTGTTTCGCCCATTTTTTATATATTCCAAAATAATTGTCCGTAACTTTTCAGGACTTTTGGAGTTGTGTAGAATGGGCCTCCCAGATTTAGTCCTTTTCCAGTCCAGAATTCCAGCTGCCGACATTCTCCCTCTTGATGTAAACATTGTAAAATAAGAGAGAAAAGGCACAAGAATTGTACCATAACATGTAATAAAAGCCCATAATACAATAAATATCAATATAAAAGCATGATGCAAAATGGACGTATCAATTCACCATTCTTCCCTTTGTCTTTGTAGGGCTGGCTAGAGAAGGTTGTGCAAATCAACAGGCCAACCCCCTTCCTCGCAGACCCCGGTTCGCCCTTGCTGACGGCGATGCTGGTCGTGGTGCCGTATGCGGTCCCATAAAAGAAGGAGAAGGAGGAGGAGGAGGTCAGCGGGGGCCTCCGCTCTAGGGGTCCTCCGGATAATATATCCGGACAAACCCAAGCATCCTCCTCACATGAGTAGGAGGATGAGGAAGATGGGGGAGAGATCGACTCTCCACAGACAAAGAAGAGGGTCGCGCCCGAGGAAGCCGTGGACGGTATTCCTCCCTTGGCCCTGAAGAGGGCATGCAAGCCCAAGGTGACTCTGGCGGACGATATCCCGGATTCCGATGATGATTCCGGAGCTTTCGGGAGGGTCCCTCAAGGGAACCCCAGGGTCAAGCCCCCAACTCAGAGGTATTGAATCTAGATACCATCCGACATATCCTCATTAGCTACGTAGAGCTGACTTGTTTAATTTCCTTCATGATATAGTCCGGCACGAGACCACCCGGCCGATCAGGTCTCATGGGAGTATTCACCGGCCGAACTGGTAGAGAGTGGGATAGAATCCCGCACCACAGTGCCCCCGGTCACAAGTTAGGCCATGGAGGTGGTGTCCCATTGGACCCCCTTGTGCCTAACACAGGGGGTGAGATGATGATGGCCGAGGTGCACACCTTGTCCAGCGGAGACATGCTCATCGAGGATTATACCTTAGCCACCGAGGTCTAGGAGGTCGAAACCCTCCTGACGAATATGGAGGGGGGTTGTAAGTCGCCCGAGCTCCCTCCATAGTCGACTCCGGAAGACTCAGCCCCTCCCACGTCATCGAACCTGCCTCCCAAAGAAGGAGGAGGAGAAGTGCCACTTCCAGTGCCTCCCACAATCGAGCGAACCATGGAAGGGTGGTCTGCCATGATGGAGGAGGCATTGTCTGACTCCTCCATTGCCGAAGATCAGGGTGCGGTCTTAAAAAGTATTCAAATCGTTGTCAACGGATTGAAGGAAACCTTCAATAGTTTGTTGGCGGGCTTCAAGGAAAGTCATGTTCTTGTTTCTAATGGTGAATTTTGTTTAGATTGTCATGAATTCCTTATGGGTATAGTAGCCCCTGAGCCACAGGTGAGCCCGGGGGTCCTGTAAATGTAGGCATGTAGTCTGGCATAGAATAGCCCGACCTCATGCCTATGAATAAGTTTGCTTTTTGCAGGCCTCGTCCTTGGCTAGGGCATCCAACGCTCTTGAACTGGACAAACTGAATCGTAAGCTTCAGATCTCCGATGAAGAATTAGACCATTTGAACAAACGGTTCAACGAAGTACATGGTTGGTTTTTAGCTATAGTTGCCTACTCTATTGTTTTTCTCATTAATGTGGATTATCACGATTTTGGGTCCTAATATTGCATCTCTTTATGCCCTTGGCTTCAAGCGTATAGGTCGAAGACCTCAAGGCCGAGCTCAAGAGGGCCAAATAGAAGGCTGCCGACCAGAAGGTGGCTGCCCAGCTAAACTCACCGAGGGTGGAGAGTGGCAGGCATGAGGCTCGAGTAGACGAGGTCCAACAGGAGCTCCAGGACGCTAGCGCTAAGGGCGAGACCGTGGAGCAGCAGGTCAAAGACCAGGCCACCCAGCTGAACACGCTTACCTTCGATCTAAAATTGAAGCGCGTTAATAGACGGTTCTTTGAAGAAGAGATTCGCCAAGTCAAGCTGATTGCGGATGGTAACGCATACTTACTGCAATGTGTCTTTGATGGAAAGAGGTTCGCCTATCTTAAACGGCTATGGTGTTCCCTAGGTGCCTTTACGGACCTCCCGAGGAGTGCGACGGACGAGGTGAAGCACTATGCAGTCCGGGATGGGATGTGGAGGAGAGACTATTCTCGGCACAGTTTGAAACTCGTGAGGCACATCCCCTCCTCATCTACTAGATGAAGCAACTGATGCAGCTGCACCGGATGGCAGAGTCGGCCTTGGGGGAACTCTGCATCCAGCTGTGGTGGACGAAGGCACTGCCGAGCGGCTACATTGGCCTGCTACAAAGGCTTCACGACATCATGCCACGGATTGAGCCTGTGAAGTGTTCGGTTTGCATCGAGAGAGAGTGGATGGCCTTTGCGCGGACCATGATGCAAATTCCATGGATCAATCCAATTGAGATGGCCACTGTGCCCCTGCCTCCTGGGAAGGAGCACAGATGCCCCAAGCTATAATTCCGAGCTGCATTAGAGGGTGCTCGGACTATAGAGATCATCCGAAGAATGTAATGTATGAGTGAGGGTGTTATCATTATACCCTGCAGGCAATTATCTTTTATTATGCTTGTCCGAATATATCATGTTATGTATTATTTTGACTCCCACGTGGCCGGTTTAATCCGAAAGTTGCGAGTCATCGGCTTCAGCCCCCGAGTAGATACTAAAAGGGGTGTTTTAGCCTCCGCGCTTGGTCTTTAACCGATATATCGGTGCCCATACGCGGTAAAGGGGGGAACTAGGCAATTGGACTATTTCCTTTATTATTTTCACTTAGCCTTGGGAGCTCGATTGCGCGTGCTGGCGACCAGCCCCTGGTGTTTTATGCGAGTCTGTTCGGCCGAAGCTTAATACTAATACCACATGGTTTGACACTTTAGCTCGGATCGATTCTTAGTTTGACACTTTAGCTCGGATCGCAGATCAGTTCTCGCTTATTATGATAGTTAGTTTTCGGCTTTCTCGACTGAGGTATTCGCCAAGCCAGTTGTGGATACAATCGCAGCGGTTCTCCCTATTGCCCCTTTAGCCGAACTGGCGGAACGCAAAGGGGCAAGCATAGGAATGGGGAAATCCAACTATTGACCCAAGACATAATTCGGAACCAATGTATACTATCCAAGTCGCCAAAGGGGAAAGACAAAGTGACGGGGTCATTAATGGGGTGTTTTAGTTATATCCCAGCCCCTAGTCTATCAACGGATCACATCTGTCCTATGGTCAAACAATATATATGGTGTATATATGTGAAAAAACAAGTAGGAAAAATGAGGCATATGTAACGATCTTATGATTCACGCTGCCGAGATGGATATGGCAGGTAAATATTCATTGCGAAAAACAGAAAAAGCAATCTTTTGCAGGATATATAGAGTTTTTATTGAGGGCCCTTGATGGGTGGCTTGACGTCCTCCTTGAGCCCAGCTGCACGCTCTTGCCCTCGAGCGGGGAGCTTTGAAACCTATTGGCGATGGTTGATGCTTAGCGGACGGACCGTTAGGGGGACTGTGGGAGTCCTGGATTAAGGGGTCCTCGGATAGCCGACCTATTGCTATGGGCTGGACTATGAGAGCTTTTTACCGAACACCGGAGGATTTGAAGGCCCAGTCTCCAAGATGGAAGCTTCGGGAACCACGGCTTGCGCTCCATGTCTAGTGTAGTAGTTAGGCAAGTTTATCTCTTCGGCATGTAACCGACCATGTGTAAACCCTAGGCAACCTCGACATCTATATAAGCCAAAAGGTTTTAGGTTATAGGGATAGAACAACTCATCTAGGGTTAGCCATACAATATCGAGGTAGATCAACTCTGTAACCCCTTACATCATCAATAAAACCAAGCATGACATAGGGTGTTACCTCCATTGGAGGGCCCGACTCTAGTCTCACAGTTCGGGACCCCCTACCCGAGATCTGCCAGTTTTGACACCGACATTGGTGCTTTCACTGAGAGTTCCTCTGTGAGCGAGATGGACTCGATGCCTCGCCTAGTCATCAATGAACAGGTCCGCAACATGGACGTCTTCCTCCCCGGGCAGATCTTTGCCTTCGGCAGCGTTGTGCTGCATGCTGATTCCACCGACCATCTAGGCCACGTTTAGAGCTTCTCCCCCGATCAAGCGGTCATATTCTGAAAATTAGAATTATCCGTCGACTCTTGGGGTTACTTGTCACTAATCGGGCTCACGGCTTTGCCTGCAGCCCCCTGAGGACTCTGAGGCTTTAACCTCGAGCCCCTTCGTCAGACATGCCAATGGGGTGATCCATGGCGGCAAGCCGACCTCTCGCCTCGGTCTGGCCATCAAGCCATATGACCGGACACATGTCCCTTCCGAACACTCCCCATGGATGGACTTCATGGGGGTTAACCCCACGAGTTCCGAACAGCTGTATCCGATCGGGCCCTCAACGGTTGACGAGGCCTTGGAGCAATTCTCGTCGATGAGGATCACCGATCATCCAGCCCCGATCTACGCCCGGCCCGGTTACATTGTGGGTAGGGACGGATTTCTCAACCCACCCATCACCCACTTGATAGCCACCATCGAAGATTTAACTAACATGCTAGACTATGCCTCCGAGGAGGTAGAATACATGGATGAAGAGGACTGTGCTCCCACTCACGTCAACACCGGGAATTGGACCACCACTTCTACATATGACGTCTACATGGTGGATACTCCTGCCACCAACGACGACAACACGCCTCACAATGACGGCGACAAATCGGGCGATGCGCCATCAAGGTGCCAAAAATCACATAAATGGTCCAAAAGCAAAAATGGAAGAAGAGTTATTATCAGCAACGGGGATGGTAAAGGCCCAGCCGATCACGACAATCCCGATATCCCCGAGCGCCCATTTGGGGGTCTCGAGGGACCGGAGGACCAAAACAACCCCGATAACGTCGATGACCATAAAGGCGATGAGTACCTTCCCCCCGTCAAGGAGGAAGAAACAACTGGAAGCCGAAGACCTGTACATTCCTAATAACCTCGAAGATCAGGAAGAAATAAGGCAGCGGCTCATTGCAACGGCTCACAGCCTAAAGGCCAAGGAACAGCAACTCAAAGACGAAGAGGGCAACCTCAATGATCGATGGACGAAAGTCCTCTCAGCCGAGGAAGTATACGACACTGGTCCGTGAAACCAGCCCAAAAGCTACCCTCGGAGAAAGCTGCTACCGCAATTCGATGATGAACTTATGGATACACCATCTCCAGACCGTACTCCATACGACTAGCCGGACCGCCCCCTCGTGGTCGAGACAGGAAGGCCGATGACGCCATTTACATACTGGCAGTGCCCCGAAGACGGGGCAAGGAGCCATTAGAGCCCAATGACAGATTCGACCTGCAAGATGACCTGGATCATAGATTAGGCCGCACTAGATCCATCTATGGATCCAAAGAGTACGCACCCGATAGACGCGGCGAATACAGACCATGCTTTGACCAAAACAATAAAGTTCTGGAATGCAACCGGCCCCATACACATGCCGAATCAGGCGCGACATAACACAAGTCAGAGGCGCTGCTCACCCTCTATGCTTCATAGATGAGGTAATGTGGCATCAGTTCCCCGAGGGGTTTAAACCCGTGAACATAGAATAATATGATGGGACCATTGACCCAAATGTATGGATTGAGGACTTCCTCCTCCATATCCACATGGTGCGAGGAGATGATATCCATGCCATAAAATACCTCCCTATTAAGCTTAAGGGGCCAGCTCAGCACTGGCTAAACAACCTCCCCGAAAACTCCATTGGATGTTGGGAAGACCTGGAAGATGCGTTCCGCTTGAATTTCCACGGAACCTATGTTCACCCACGGGACTCTTCCGATCTCAGCAACATCGTCCAGAAGCCCGAGGAGTGTGCGCGGTAGTTCTAGAATCGGTTCTTGACTAAGAAGAACCAAATCGTCGACTGTATGGATGCTGAGGCCATAGCCTCCTTCCGGCATAATATTCAGGACGAGTGGCTTGCATGCCACTAGGCCAGGACAAGCCTCGAACTACGTCTGTCGTTGCCTCCCTCATGACCCTCTTTTGCGCGGGCGAAGATAACAGGCTGGCAAGACACAGCCACAATTCTGAAGATCCAGTGCCACCTGAAGCCCAGGATGGCAACTCAAAGCCAAAGCACAATAATAATAAGCGCCAGCACAATAATAGTGATGTCGATGACACAGCTGTTAATGCCGGATTCCACAACTCCCGACCAGGGCGGCAAAAGAAGCCCCCTAAAGGCAATCGCGATGGACCCACTCAGCATGGGAAGATCATGGAAAGGCCCTGCCAAATCCATGGGACTTCGGAAAATCCCGCCAACCGCACACACCGCAACTGCCGGGTGTTTAAACAGGCCGGCAAGATACCACCCGATGACCAACGCAAAAGCTCTCGCAGCGAGGACGAAGATGAGCCTCGAGGTCCAATTGGTGGTGGACAGATGAAATTCTCTCCCGAAGTCAAATGGTGAATATAATATACGCCACCCACATATCGAAGAAGGAGAGGAAGCGCGCCCTCCGAGAAGTCTACGCGGTGGAACCCGTAGCCCCGAAGTACAACCCACGGTCGGCATAGCCAATCACCTTTGATCGGCGTGACCATCCGACCAGTATCTGTCATGGGGGATCGGCGGCCCTCATCCTAGACCCCATTATAGATGGGTATCACCTCACCAAAGTCCTAATGGATGGAGGAAGTAGCCTTAATCTTATTTACTCGGATACGGTGAAAAAGATGTGCATAGATTGGTCAAGGATCAAACCCAGCAGCACTACCTTCAAAGGAGTGATCCTGGGCGTTGCGCCCCGATGCACGAGCTCTGTAACTCTGGAAGTTGTGTTCGGATCGCCCGATAACTTTCGTAGCGAGGACTTGATCTTTGACATCGTGCCCTTCCGCAGTGGCTATCACGCGTTGCTTGGTCGGACAGAGTTCGTTCGTTTCAACGCGGTCCCACACTACGCATACCTCAAGCTCAAGATGCCGGGCCCCAAGGGGGTCATTACATTCAACGACAATACCGAGCATTCCCTTAGAACTAAGGAACATGCACTGGCCCTAGCAACTGAATTCAGTTAGAAAGAAGATTGGCAAGTTTCGATACCCACCATCAAGGCACAGAAGGCCGGGAAGCGAGTTCGGCTTCGAACCGAAAACTCAGATCTCCCATCCTCCCCTCTATAGGGACTCGCCCCCACCGCACGGCCTCAGGACCAACAAAGTATGTGCCTAGGAGGCACAACATTGCACTTAAGATTCCATGGGTAGCAGTGGGGAGATTAGATGGGTGTTCGGCTGCCCCAAACTCTTACCATCAACATGTCTTCGGACAAGATGCATGCGCTCCTAAAAGAGCCTGCCTATGGCGTGAAGATCACCTATAATTCGGCGGCCTCTCAAGATCTTGTTAGCAAAATGTGCCCGCCGAACTCTAAATCAAGGTCGATCTAAGAGCTGGAGTTAATTAGCAAGGGGGCACATCGAGGATGTCAGGTCACCAATTGAAGACCCATGGTACAAGAACTCATGTATGATTTTAGTCCTTATTCTCTTTCACATACCTGTAAACAGATGCTTCGGAAATCCGAGTTGTAAGAGTTGTTGAGAAAATGCAAAATTGCGTGGCGCAAATTCGCCTCACTTCTCCTGTTTTTATGCATACATTTCCTTTCTCCCTCTTCCTGTGAACCTGTTCGTTATGACGCGAGGTAACCAGCTAATAGACTGGGGGCTCAATTTCAAACACAAATCGCCTTAACTATCGTGTGTTCGGCGTCTTGGTGTTCGCTTTATATGGATCGGTCATGAACTATGCCTTTGGTCATTAAGTTGGGTTGCCCATCTCCTATGCTTGACCCTTTATGTTCCGCTCGTTCGGCTAAAAGGGAAAAGGGAGCACCCCTGCGACTGTGTTTTCGGATAGTCTGGTCAAGCACCTCACGGGAGAAAGCCGGAAACGGACTGTCATAGTATATGCGATCCGATCTATGAACCCTGAGCTCGAAGTCTTATACTTCACACCTTGTATGCGGTTATTTCGTGTTATACAAGGAAATTGCCCTTTGTGCAAACATTATGATGTCAGCTTCAGCCTCAGTTCATCTAAACATCACAAACACTCCGGTGGCTAATCGTACGCTTCATGTAGTCCTTTCGTGCCCCTTCGGTTAAGTGAAAGAAATAAAGCACTACAGTCTGATTGCGTAGTCTGCCACACTACACCGCCTTCGGGTTCTAATAATATGGCTAAGGTACATAGTGCATTGGCATAGACACCCCATGTAGTATCTACGTGGGGGCTGAAGCCGACGACTCGCATCTTTCAGTATTAAATAGCCACACATGAGTTATAAAGGAATGCAAAACCATATAAGAATAGATACTAATATCATTAAAATTTATCACAAGTCTTCGGACACATTACAAGCTCATTCTAATAATTTTTCACCCGAACACTGCGACGCTATCACCCGAGCACTCTCCATCACTCCGTCGAAGTATAGCTCGGGGCATCGGTGCTCCTTCCCGGGTGGCGGTGGGTCGGTGGGGACCTTCATAGCATTTATCCCCGGCCAGTGCACTTTGGCCTTGGAAAGGGCCATCCGTACTCCTTTGATACAGGAGGAGCGCTTCATAGTGTCGAGGCGGGCGTGGCAGCGATCAATATCTGCACCAGGCCGAGTTAGCTGCTCGCTAGGCCATAAGCGGATGCAGAGGTCCTTCATGGCTGGCTCCACCATCTGGTGCAACTCCATCAGCTATTTTAGCTGCTCCACCAGAAGAGGAGGGCGCTCGGGGGCTCCAAACTATGCCCAGAACATCCGAGCTTCATCTCCCTCTCCCCACGAGGCAAATAGCAGATTGGCGTTTGCCATGCTCTTCTGGAGATCGGCGGACGCGCCTGAAGATCGCCACACCCGGGTAAGCAACTCGAATGTCATCATTTTCTCACGACGGATTCCATGGGTAGGCTTATCGTAGGTGGTTGGGGCAGGAGGACACCGACGGGCTCTGGGTGCGAGATTGGGCACAAGAGGTGGAGACACACGATGTACCTAGGTTCAGGGCCCTCCGTGGGAGGTAACACCCCTAGTCCTGCTTGTTCTAGTTGGATGGATTGGTGTGTTTACAAGGATGCCCCTAGAGCTGTATCTAGAGGAAGAAGAAGGAGCAGCCGGCTCGTCTCCCTTCGTTGCTAAGGATGATATGTAAGGAGAGTTCCGTGTGGTGTGTGTATGCGATTGTCCGTCCCTGTTGCATGGGGGGCTCGGGAGGTTTTATAGGCCAACCCCCCGGCCTACAATATTCCTAAGGTACAAGGGTGGAGGGACATGGCTGGCAGCCTGTTCGGCTGACCAGGGGGCCCCGCTCCTCAAGCTATCTTGTCGCTTGTGGGGTCATCTGGCTGCACGGTCCCATCGCCTGTGAGGGGCCCGCGAGCCGGCTCTGCGATTGGCCCTCGCCCACCTTTCGTGGCACGGGTCGCCTAGGAGGTGTCGTCTAGTGCCACTCGGCCGAAGTCTCCCGTACGGCCGGGTGCACTATAGCCACACCGGGGCAGGTAATCGAGTGGGCGAGGGCGTGTCGGCATTGTTTCCCTGCTCGGTCGCACTCGCCAAGGTCAGCGGCCTGGACGGCCGGACTATAGCCATGTGCTCCCGTGCGTCAGCGGTCACTGTGGCTATAGTGTCACCCGTCATGGCAGTCACGTCATGTCGTCGTACCCGCGCGCAGAGGGGATGGGACATTGCATGTACGCCTCAGGGTCAACGGAGGAGGCGGCCCGGAGGCAGTCGGCCTCGCCTAGCCGACCGGGGGCCAAGCCGGCTCCTTGACCAGCCGTTCGTGCCGCTAGCCGGCGGTAGCTCGAGCCGGCCGTGGGCAGCCGGTCGCATAGTTCTTCTTCGAATCGGAAGGGGGAAGAACCCCTGTTTCTTTGGCCTACCCAGAATCATAACTTCGTTAGTAGTCCCCGAAGCCGGTGGGGGGCCGCATCCGGTAGATGGAGGGGAGCCGGCGGCTTCCCCCCAGAGGTAGCCGCCACCGGTGCCAAACGAAAAGCCAGCCGGGTCGGTAGTTGGACCCGACACCTCGGGTTATGGCGCGTCGCCCCGCGTCCCGGGCCGGCTTGCCGCATGCCACTTGGAAAGTAATGATGTGCGGGCCCCACGCACGCGGGGAGACAGGACGTCGCCCTGGGACTAGCCCGCTACGCCTCAGGCGTAGCCTAGTAGGCCTCGGGGCTCAGGCTAGGACCCTCTATGCCCGGAAGCGGCCGCTACGGCCCGAACCGCCAGTTCGTCGAAGGAGTTTCCGGGGGAGTGGGCGCAATTAATCCCCACGTCCCTCGGTCATGGCCTCCCCTTTAAAAGGGGGGGAAGGGTAGGGGCGGACATTCCTGGATCCCACTTGCCCCCTTGTTGCCTCGTCTTCTTGCCTTCGTTGCTCTCCTCTCCCCCTTGCGCAACTCCGCTCCCGAGCTCGCAACACGCCTGCATGCCACCGTTCCGCCGCAATGGCCAACGGGCATGGAGGAAGCTGGGCCGGATCCATCGTCACCGAGGGGGAAATCGCGGACCTCCGTCGCGCGCGCATGGTGCTGCCGGCAGAGCGCGTGGTCGCTCGCGCGCCGGGTGGTGAGGTGGTGCTGGTGCCATAGCCGGGGGAGCATGTCGTCTTCCTCTGGCATTTCTCCCGCGGCTTCGGGCTCCCGGTGAGCCATTTCTTGTGACTGCTCATGGACACCTTCGACCTCCAGCCGCACCACCTCGGCCCCAACGCGATCCGCTACCTCACCGGCTTCGTGACGCTGTGGGAGGGATACCTAGGGGTCCTCCCTTTTCTTGATTTCTTCGACGCCCTCTTCTACCTGAAGGCGCTAAATAGCAACGCCCGCGGGGGCACGGCAGTGTGCTGCCACGGCACCGCGCGCTTCCCGCCCTTCTCTCTTATCGAATCCGTCAAGGGGTGGCATCAGACGTTCTTCTACGTGATGAACGCCGACCCGAACCTAGACTACATCCGGCTGCCACGGTTCATCAACGCGCAGTCCTCCGGGATGAACTGGCTGGGAGCCGCCCCGCGTGGCATGGCTCCAGTGGAGCTATGCCGGCTCGCGCAGCTGAAGAGCACTAAGGGGTTGGTCACCGCCGAACTGGTGGTGGCCTTCATCTCACCTCGGGTGCTGCCTCTCTAGTTGAGGTTGCACTAGACCTGCGACATGTCCGGCCGCCGAGACCCCTACGGCTGACCACCGTTGACCTGACGCCAGCTCAGGTGGCGACGCGGGTGAACACCCTCATGACGTTCAAGCTGAAGCCCACATCATGGTCATTTCGCATGGAGTCGTATGACCGCATCAACCGCCCCCCGAAAAGGAGGGGGTGGACTCCTCAGGGGGAGTCGAGGAGCCGGCAGACCCGCGAGCCAGCGACCCCAGTGGAGCTGAAGGGCCCGGCGCAGCTGGGAAACCTAGCGAAGCCAGTGCGTTCCCTATTGCCCCCATGATCAAGGACTGGACGGACGACGACGACGACGATGATGATGATGATGTGATGATTCTGAACGCGCCTCCTCCCTCAGCTCAGCAGGTCTGGCGTGGGCGGAGCGAGGAGCAGCCGGCTCAAGCCCTGGCGGCCGGATCCACCAGCCAAGTGAAGAGGCCGGCTTAGAAGGAGCTAGTGGCCCCGCCACCCGTCCATAAGCGGGTGAAGGTGGTCGTGCGAAAGTCGCCGGCGCGTGCCAAGCGGGCCTTGGCCCTTGTCATCGGGTAAGTTTTTCTTTCTTTTCTTGCATGTGTTTCCTTTCGGGTCACGAGCCGGTGGGTGATTGACCTTCGTGCACCGCAGGGACCCCACTGAGCTCCACGAGGGGGAGACGGTGGGGGATCCGACGGATGACGCCAGCCGGTTGGCCCTCTAGCACGCGGCCACCTAGTGGGAGGAGAAGAGGAGGCTCGCGGTGCTGCGAGCCTCAAAGTCCGGGACGCGAGGCGGGGCCTCGCATTCTGGGACTTCGAGCGGCGGGAGGCGGAGGAGGTCCGGGGACCCCGCACGGGCGTCAGACACGGTGGCAGAATTGACCCGTCTTTCGAGGCCCCGGTCGAGCGAGTCGCGAGGGGCGGTCATGGAGCCGCCTACGCCTCCGTCCATGAAGGAGGCAGCCCGAGTGAGGGTGGCGCCAACGGAGCCGACCCCCGAGGCGACCCAGCCGGAGGTGCCACCGCCCACGGCCGAGCTGGCTCGGGTCGACGTGCCAGAGGCTCCGATGGCCCCGACGACGGCACCGGAGGGGGCATCGGAGGCTGCACCGGAGGCGGCGGCGATGGAGACGGAGGTACCGTCCGTCGCAGTCGTCGCCTCGGAGCAGCAGGAGGAGGAGGTGGTGACGGCGCCGAGCGGGGGAGGAGGAGGCGACTCCCGGGCTCTTGCCGTCGTCAATCCACCCCTGGTGGTTGGCACTGTGGCGAGCCCGGGGAAGGGCGGCAATGGCGGTTGGGCCCGGAGGACCGTAAGGACCATGTAGGAGGTGCTCCGGGACTGTGAGGCACTGGCACGCGTCCCAACCCTACTGGCTCCCCCGACAAGTGCCCCGGTACCCTCGTTCGGGGAGTTAGGGAGCGTTCTGGACCAGTGCCGCCAGGACCTGGCCCAGTTCGCGGAGGCAGCTGACGCCACCCAGCAACGCGCAGAGGTAAGTGTGGTTGCTCTTGTTGAAATTTTCAGTGGGGGCGCGCAAGCACACCCACTAGGTGTAGCCCCCGAGATGCGGGTCGGCTGACCGGTTGACGGGCAGCCTAGCCGGATCTCCTTGACCGTCTCTTGACTTTGACTCCATGTGACAGGAGGGGAACTCCCAGCGGCAGAAGCTGTTCGAGGAGGTAGTCGCCATCCATGACCGTGGCAAGCATGACTTCTACTGGCTGGAGGAGGAGTTGACATGGGTGCAAGGTATGCCAAGTCTTGTGGGAGGGGAATGTAGCCCCCGGGTGCCGGGCCGGATGCCTGGAAGCCGGGGCGGACGTAGAAGGGCCGGCTGGGCCCATTTTGTTTTTGCAGACGAGCTGACCGCCCTTCGAGTGGAGAAGGTCGGGGCTGTCTCCGAGCGGGACCGGCTGGCGCAAAGCGTCCAAGCCGTCACGTAGGAGAAGAACCAGGAGGCCACGCTGGCATGGGCCGACGTGGCACGGGAGGCGGCAGCCAAGGAGACAGCCATTAAGGAGGCTGCTGATGCCGCCTGACGGACTGCCGCCCTCCAGGGCGAGGAGACCCGCTGCGAGAGGACGCTCGAGGAGCTTAAGGGTTCCCTCGCTGA
Organism: Hordeum marinum; assembly: GCA_022496015.1. Classification (NCBI taxonomy): domain Eukaryota; kingdom Viridiplantae; phylum Streptophyta; class Magnoliopsida; order Poales; family Poaceae; genus Hordeum; species Hordeum marinum. The sequence goes on along the minus strand of CM039674.1, from coordinate 267,249,892 downwards.
GGCAGAGGCGGCGTTGGCGTCGGAGAAGGATTCGTCGCTCCATTTCGCCATCGAGGTGGACGACTCCATCGAACGTAAGTGTTCGTTTGTCTTTTTCTAGCCGGTTGCTTTTTCCTTTGCTGGTTCTTGTATTTGATTTGCCCTTTCTCTTCTTCTTCCCTTTCTTCTCTTAGGGTGCTTCCCAAAAACTCAAGGTCGTGCTGAGCGTGCCATTGAGTAGCACCGAGAGTACCTCCGGGCGCGCGGCCGCTCCATCGAGCGGGACACCGTGTGGGATCTGGCGAAGCTTGGGCTCTCCATTGAAAACCGACTGATCAGCGAAGCATGGAGCGGCTGAAGACGTCCGGCAAGGAGGTCATTGCTGCCTTGTGACCGAGTCGTGGCGGGGCACCGGAGAACCGCGTGTCCTTGTGGCTGGAGCAGGCCGTGGCCTGGCTTGAGGCCTGGAAGGCATCAGCAGCCCGAGCCGGTGCGCAGATCGCACTCCGGTTCCTCACGTCATGGTATCGCGGCATGGATTTGGGCCGGCTGGCCACTATGCGGGACGAGTCGGCCGAGGAGCGGGAGGCCCATGAGCCGGCCCTTGTCCGCCAGGACAACGAGCTCGCGCCGTACGTCGACGCGGATGAGTTCCTACCGGCCCTTGGCGAGGATGGCGAGCCGATGCCTAAAGACTCCTTCGGCATCTCCCAAGGTCTGGCGGACGAGGAGGTTGTCGAAAAGAGCACCAACTCGAGCGGCGAGACGACTGGGACCGCGGAGGCCGCCTCAAAGGCCAAGGAGGCCGACCCGAAGGCCGCAACCACCTCCGGAACGGGAGTCGAGCCGCCCAGCGATGCGCCGGATGGAGGCCAACCGGCTGGCGACGCGCCAGTGGCGTAAGCGCCCAAACGTCTTATCTTTCTTTCTTTCTTGCACGTTAGGCTCAAGTCCACCCACTAGGGGTGTAATGTAGTGAGCCATGATGGTTGTGGGCCTCTTTTGTCTTTAAAATTCGTACTGTGAATATTTGATGTGTTTGCCTTATTGCGCATGCTTGCTCGTCCTTACCCTATTTTGCCCTTTTGGTTCCTTCTATTCCGCCCCTTTTCCCCTTTGGTTTCGGCCCCGTCAGCCCGACAGCCGGGAGCCGGTGTATAGCTGGGTCGGGGTGTTTGCTTCGAGGGAGGTGGTTCTAAACTTAGGAATCGTGAAAGCCTTTTAGGATTAGTAGAGTGGCAGAGGCGAGGTGGTTATCCGGCTGGGCCTAGCCAGCCTCTCCTTTGCGATGGATCTTTCGTGTGTGCGAAGCTTTGCTGCCCCGAGGCCCTGTCAGCCGGACAGTCGGGAGCCGGATCTATAGCTAGGAGGGGTGGGAGGGTTTGCTCGGCTCACACTACTTGGTCAATTTTTGAGAGAGGCGACCTAGGTCCAGCCGGCAAGCCCACGGGCCCATGAGCCGTGTCGGGGAGGCGGTGAATGAAGAGAACTTCGATGGAAATGAAAAGGGCGTGCCCCAAGAGCCGGCCTGGGTCACCCATTGCATTCATAAGCCCAAAAGGGAAGGGATACATACATACACTGGTCTTTTCAGCACTAAAAAGGACAGGAGGACTGTCGCGTTCCATGGGCGCTTGGTCTCCTCGCCGGAGGCGTCTCTTTTGCGCTTCTTCGGCTTCTGGGCGTCTATTAGATAGTATGTGTTATTGTGCAACGCCTTGCTGATGATGAACAGGCCCTCACATGGGGAGGACAGCTTGTGTTGTCCGGCTGTTCGCTGGATCCGCCTGAGCACCAGGTCCCCTTCGCGAAAGGAGAGTGGTCCGATCCGCTTGGTATGGTAGTGTCAGAGCTTGTGCTGTTAGATTGTCATCTGACTCAAGGCTAGTTCACGGGCTTCTTCGAGTAAGTCGACGCCGTCTTCTCTTGCCTCCTTTGCGTCCTTCTCCGTGTATAGGGCGACCCGAGGCGAATCTAACTCGATGTCGGTGGGGGTGATCGCCTCGGACCCGTATACAAGGAAGAAAGGTGTGTAGCCGGTTGATCGGTTAGGGGTGGTCCTGAGACTCCAAAGGACAGCCAGCAGCTCGTCGATCCAGCAGCCGGCTGACCTTACCAGCGGTGTCACGAGCCGGGGCTTGATGCCGGAGAGGATGAGTCCGTTTGCCCTCTCGGCCTGGCTATTTGACTGTGGATGAGCGACGGAGGCTAGGCCGAGCCGGATTCCTTGCTTGGAGCAGAAACGCGCGAGCCCGCCCTTGGCGAAGTTCGTGCCGTTGTCGGTGATGATGCTTTGGGGGACGCCGTAGCGACCTGTGATGTCGTCGATGAGCTGGACGGTCGTGGGGCCGTCCAGCTTCTTGATTGGTCGTGCCTCGATCCACTTGGTGAATTTGTCGACAACCACCAGCAAATGCGTCATGCTGCCTCGTGCGATCTTGAAGGGACCCACCATGTCCAGCCTCCAGACGGAGAAGGGCCACGAGAGGGGGATGGTCTGGAGGGCTGATGCCGGTAGGTGGCTCTGCATGCTGAAGCGCTGACAACCCTTCTACTCGTCGACCAATTTCTCTGCCGCCTCGAGAGCAGTGGGCCAGTAGAAGCCATGGCTGGAAGCCTTGGCCACCAGGGTCCTGGAGGCGGCGTGATGCCCGCACTCGCCCTGGTGGATGTCAAGGAGGATCTCTAGACCCTTTTCTAGCTCGATGCATCGTTGGAAGACGTCGGTGGTGCTGTAATGGATGAGCTCATTGTTGATGATATTGTATGCCGTGGCCCGACGCTAGATTTGCCTCGCCATGGCCTCATCTGGGGGGAGCTCACCACGTGCGGCGATGATGGGGAATGGCGAGGGGTCCCACCCAGAGCATGAATCCGGCCAGCCGTGTACGGCCCCACGGTGGGCGTGAACTATCGTCATTTTTCTCACGACGGATGCCATGGGTAGGCTTATCGTAGGTGGTTGGGGCCGGAGGACGCCGACGGGGTCCGGGTGCGAGATTGGACACAAGCAGTGAAGAGACACGATATACCTAGGTTCAGGGTCCTCCGTGGGAGGTAACACCCCTAGTCCTGCTTGGTCTAGTTGGATGGATTGGTGTGTTTCCGAGGATGCACCTAGAGGTGTATCTAGAGGAAGAAGAAGGATTATTCGGCTCATCTCCCTCCGTTGCTAAGGATGATATGTAAGGAGAGTTCCGTGTGGTGTGTGTGTATGCGGTTGTTCGTCCCCATTACATGGGGGGCTCGGGGGGGTTATAGGGCGAACCCCCCAGCCTATAATATTCCTAAGGTACAAGGGTGGAGGGACCCGGATGGCAGCCTCTCCGGCTGACCAGGGGGCCTCGCTTCTCGAGCCGTGTAGTTAGCTATGGGGTCCTTAGGCTGCGTGGTCCCGTCGCCTGTGGGGGGGCGCCAGCCGGCTCTGTGATTGGCCCTCGCCCACCTGCCGCGACACGGGTCGCCCGGGAGGCGTCGTCTAGTGCTAGCCGGCCGAAGTATCCGGTATGGCCGGCTACACTGTAGCCATGTCAGGGCAGGTAATCGAGTGTGCGAGGGCATGCAGGCACTGTTTCCCCGCCCGGTCACGCTCACCAAGGTCAGCGGCCTGGACAGCCGGACTGTAGCCATGCGCTCCCGTGCGTCAGCGGCCACTGTGGCTATAGTGTCACCCATCGTGGCGGTCATGTCGTGTCGTCGTACCCGCGTGCAGAGGGACAAGACGTTGCATGTACGCCCCAGCGTCAACGGAGGAGGCGGCCCGGAGGCAGCCGGCCGGGGGCCAAGCCAGCTCCTTGACCAGTCGTCCGTGCCGCCAACCGACGGCAGCTCGAGCCGGCCATGCCCCAGTCAGCCGTGGGCAGCCGGTCGCATAGTTCTTCTTCGAAGCGGACGGGGGTAGAACCCCGTTGCTTTGGCCTACCCAGGGGTAATAACCCCGTCATTGAATCTGCTATCCCCGAATAAGCACTTTAATGAGTACGGCTTACCATTGGCTATTTCCTTGGCCTGGCGCACTTGGTCCTTGTAGAACCGCTTGTCCATCCACTCCTTCTAGAGGTTGGCTTTCATGGTGGACAGTTCGGCCGAGCTCGCTTTATTCTTTTGCTCCAAGGCCTCGCACTTTTTGCTGGCGTCTTTGAGCTCATCCTGTATCTTCGCCACATGATCCTGATGCTTATCACTGGTGGCTTGTAGGGCGGAGAGTGCGGTGGCTCCTTCTTTGGCTGTCGCCTTCTCAACAGCCGCTTCATCCTTGGCACGTTGAAGCTCGGCCTTGAGCTTTTCCATCTCTTTTGACGAGGATTTAAAACGATAAAACTTTATATAAAAGAAACCCGTATTGACAGTGTTTGGGGGAAAGTATTCGGATTAAGTTCAGACTTACCCTATACCTCGTCAAACCTCTTGTTGAGGGCTTCTACCTCATCCTCGGAGCGCTTGAGCTTCCGATGTAGTTCGTCCAGCTCGGCACCATTTTTGGCCACCGCCGACGACGAATCCTAAATTACACACACAATTAATACATTACATCCGTGCTCACTTCCAAAATTATAGACGATATGATCATCTATCGATTTATTCTAGCATGTTGAACACTTAAAGTACTTCTAGTGCATTATCGGATTCAAATATAACCCCTAGGTGAGCGTGTTCACCTTACCTAGGGCTCGGGGGCTGCCATGCATACAATACGAATAAATAAAAATCTTTGTAAAATATCGGGTGACTTACTTGAAAGCCCGCAAGGAGACCTTTGAAGGCCTCCTTCAGTCCATTGTCAACGGACTGGACGCTTTGCAGTACCGCACCCATAACGGTGCGGTGATCCTTGGGATGGAGGCGCTCGATAGATCCTCCTCCATGGTTGACCACCTGCGGGTCGGTGGTGCCGGGGATGATCGGATTTCCCGATCACCCACCGGGGATTGGAACGGTGCCTCCGGAGGCATAGTGCGCTCCGGAGATGTTCTCAGAGGGGACTAATCACCCGCTCATCCAGCCTCTTCGGTGTCCTGGTGGGGCATTGTTCCCCGGTCTTCGGTGGCCGAAGTGTTCGCGTCGGCCACGGTGCAATCCCCCTCGCCCCCTGTGTCTGCCTCCATTGGAGTAGGCTGGGACGACACCTCCACAGCGTCCTTCCTGGCGCCTGGAGTGGTGGGTGTGGGGACCCCGACTCATAAGTCAAGATCACCGAATGTACCTGCACAGTGATCCCAGAGATCAATGCTTACTGAACACACAGAAACTGAATAACAAGAGTCTTACATCCATTTACGTACCGGTTTTCTCAAATATGGCATTCATGGCCAAGTCTTCATATGATTGCAGCAGAAAAAATTCAACGATAGCGTGAACCCATGCCTTCTGCCTTAACCCTACATGCATTCTAACTGGGAAGCCTCCTAGCTCGCATGTTCGTCACCAAGGTAATCTTCATCATAACGCGATCTTTCATGTCTAGCCAATAAAATAACCAGTGGCAAGCCAATGAGTACTTTGAATGTACTCGCAAGCAACCCATGTTTGGAACAAGGCAATAACAATGCATGATATAGCACTAATAGGTAAGTTTTGCAGAAAGCTAGTTTTGAGTGCAATGACATGATAAAGTGACTTCAGTAAGCATCCATCAACCATAGACAGGTGTTCATAATAACACGTCACAGTCATCATCATAAGTAGGGGGTTGGACGTCTCAAGTTCAACCATCACACCAAGTTCTCAAACTTGTCTCGTGTATCGTCTAAACATCTCATGTCCAGTCATCATGCCAAGTCAACCGACTCGACTCAAGTATCATCCTGGTCACCACACACACACACATACACACCAAGTTTGTGAAAACATCCGGACGTAGTTTAAGAAGGTCCTCCAACTGTCCATGACCACGGACGCGGCTGTTCTAATAGTTTTACACTCTGCAGAGGTTGCACACTTTACCCACAAGACTTGGGGAACTTCCGTGTCATCCACGACTCGCGGTATATAACATACCCGAGGTAAGCACCCGAACAATGCATTTCCCCTAGCAATACTAGACAAAGAGTCCAGTCGATTGGTACCCTGCCCTCAAGATGTACATCATGCGAGCGTCGCTCTAATCGTACCATCCATGAGGGGACCAACGGTGTTCCCGGTGCCTGTGAAGACAGCGCATGATCGTACATACCGGTACGACCCCGTATCGAGAGTGACCACGCCACTCCCGCCACTAGTAAGGCGGGCTCCTTACCATTACCCACCAAGGTAATCAACAAAGCCCCATCCCATAAGGGGTATCATGGTTGCGCATGTAAGGTTGGGACGGTCAGCAGACCTTAAAACTCTCTGTTTTTGAAAACACACACTCACTTGCTTCGGCATACCACTTCTTTCTCAAGTGGTTACCCATCACATCTGCATCTCCCTCGGGCATTGGTGGCACCCAACGGGGTTTTCGAAAAGTCTTAGAAATCATTTCTCTCCTTTCCATCACTATGCATAAATCCCATCCCACTTGCGTAGCATCTACTAGCATCCTAACTACACCCACCCGCATAACACTCATAAGGTGGTAGGGTCATGCTTGATGCAAGAGTCAACGGTAAAAGCATCGGAGGTACCCCACCGAAGGGGAAGCACCACATCATGATCAATTCTTGAAACAACAAGTGCTATATGACATGCATAAAAAGTTTCTTAACATGGTCAACGGGCTGCTTGCCTGGCTTTGCAAGGTCTTCGGGGTCTTCACACGCTTCTCGTCCACTCCGAGCATTTCATCTACTTCGTCAACTATCATCGGAAACAACCGTAATAAGCAACACAACAAGGAGGGAAATAAAGATACTCTATAATTAGGAGTTTTATTTTTCTAGGACTCCTTTGGTCATGAGAAAAATAACCAAAGAGGTTTTGGTGGATGTGGGTCAAGGGGTAGTTTTGAATGGTGGGAATGATGAAAATGATGATCCTCCAAGATGACAACAGAAAATATTTTCATAAAAATGAGTGCAGGCACTCATAAAATAGGGGATGATTTTAGAAACATGTGGGAAGTGGTTTCACTGGATTTGGAGTTGGTATGAATTTCCTAGGGATTTCCAAAGGTGAGATAAATGGAAAAGTGGGTTATTTAGAGGATCCAACAGAATAGGTGTATGGTAAAAATGTTCAACATGGCTAGAAAAATAGGGTATGACACCTAGAGTACCTATAAATTTGAATTACTCCATTTGGAGATGTTATGGCCCCTCTAGGAATTTGCAATAGGGGGGTCATAGTTCAAATTGATATTTGAATTTGAACTCTATAGAAACTATTTCAGGAAAATGTGTATTTCACATATTTGGGTAGCAATGATTTTAGGAAGATTTAGAGACTTGAATCACCAAATTTGGAGCTCAACTGAATAATCTATGAATTTATTTGGCCCTACAGGAAAAGAAAAAGGGATAGATTTATACCAAAAAGGCCAAATAGCGCACGGGGCGCAATTTAACAAATAGGCCGGCCCACCATCCTGGCCACGCGGGAGACCGGCGACGTCGAAGGCGTACTTAGGGAATGCACCTTCCTTGGTAGAAGGCGGTTTCTGGTGGTTCCCGCTTTCACTTAAACGCGGGCCCGACCAGCCGGTCATCGACAGGCGAGGCCCGCCTGTCGGGTCCGTCCCCCACCTCCCGCACGCGTAGGGAGACACTGGGGAGGTGCGACGGAGCTTCTCTAGTGCTCTCCCCAGTGGGTCCGGCCACCTCCAGAGGTGCTCCGACCACCGGAGAGCTCAGGGCGGCCTGACGCACCCGCATGGGGTCTCCATTTCCGCCCAAGAGCGCCGGAGAGAGCGTGACATTGGTCGCAGCGGACTCAAACAACGACGACAATGGGCTCGGTGGTCTGGCCATCGGGAGGGAGGAATGAAGCTCGGGGGAGGTTCTTGGAGATGCAGGGGGCTATGGTGTGTATCACAGGAGCAGGGGAAGGCCACAGTGGCCAAATTTGAGCGGAGGCCGCCAGCGGGGCTTCGGCCATGGGACGGAAGGAGGTCGAGGGAGAGAGAGTGGGCCGGTCAGGGGGGTCTACGGGAGAGAGGGAAATCAAGAGAGCTCGAGAGGGGCACGGGGGGAGGCCTTATATGGCCGAGCCGAGGTCCACCATGGACCGAGTTCTCGGAGGGGCTCGGGCAAGCTCTGTCGGGCCCAGAGGAGGGCAAGGGAGGAGGGGTCCAGTTATCTGGCGTGTCGAGGACACCGAGGCGACCTCGGGATACACGACCACGGTGCCCAAGGTTGTTGGGGCACCCATTGGGCGGCAGCTACAGTACGGGTGCGTACTGTAGCGCGCTCTAGAGCACCCCTTTGGCATGATAGTGCATGCCATTTGCCTCCAGGGCATGCCCTAGCGTGTCCACTAGCGTCTAGGGGAATCAAGGAGGGTAAAACAAGGTGTAAAATGCATTGGATGTTGCCTGCGTTCCTTGGTTGAGAAGAGAAGCTGAGAAAGAGAGGAGAAATTGTTGTCCAGAGGGGTAAAAGGGGACTTTTACCAGGCCAATCATTGAGCTATGGCATGCAAACTTTACTGGAGGTGAGGGAGAACTACTAAGGGTACTGGTAAAATTCTGAGCTCAAGGGGAAGAGTAAAAGTGGCAAAATAGTGAATCCTAGAATACACCAGAAGGTGTTTGATGGAGTTTTGGGCAAGCAAAATGCCTCCATTTGCTGTGGGTTTTAACAGAATAAAATTAGGGGTAAAAATAGGAGAGATCACAAGTTTTGAGCTCAATTGAGAAAAGTTGGCAATACAAATGGTGTAAACCCTAGAAATGGGCAGAAATGCATTTGCTTAGATCTAGCTATGCAAATACATTCCCCTTGATGCACCACTTGATGTGGTGACATATTTTAGGGGATATAACATGCACAAAAGTTTGGGGCCCAATGGAGAAACTTGGCAATGTAATATTACCAAATTCTTGAAATTAATAGAAATGGTTTTGAGGGGATTTGGACAAGTTAATCTGTTCTCCTTGATGCACCATTTGGTGTGGATGCATTATTGGAGGATTATATCATGTCCACAAATTTTGAGGTCAATAGGAGGAAGTTGGCAATGAAGAGTTGCTCAAATTTGAACCTGGACAGAGAAGGTTTTGGAATATTTTTGTGAATAAAAACAATTGGTATTGAGATGAAACTTGGCAAGCTCATAACACATATCATATGTGACATGCTAAAATTTCCCTGGATTTATCTGAGAATATTTCTTATAGAAATATTTCAAATGCTTGGAATAGGCAGGATTGGTTTTGAAGGGTTTTGTCCAATACTTTGAACATTACCATGTGTTCAGACTCTTATGTATGGACAATATATGTCCACTGAGTTTTCCTAAATTTTCTAAAATGTTTTTAAATCATTTGAATAATTCTTCCCTATAAAAGACCATATCTGGCCTTAAGTAAAAGCCTTTAAATAAAATATGAAAAAAATGTTTTAAAATAATATTTTGTGGTTTTGTGAAGTTATATATATAGTAGGTTCCAAATAAAGCATTTGGGGAAAAAGGATCCACCCAATTCGGGGACTTGAAGTGCAAATCTCAAATGAGGGGGTTTTGCAAACCTAATTTGAATAAAAAACCTTTTTGGCCACAATAATATGTTATAAAAATATAATTAAGTCCTATTCACATCGCATGATCATTGGAGAAGAGTGGGGATCAAGGAAAAGAGTTTTGAGAGTAGGAGGGATTTTATGAATATAGAGAACCACCAAGCAATCAGATAATCGGCAATCAAGTCAAGCATAACAAGCACACACAAGTTTTAATTGGCCCTGATTTTTGAGTCATGGTAACTTAGTCATGAGGCAAATCACAGGGTGTGACAAACCTACCCCCCTTACAAGAATCTCGTCCCCGAGATTCCTAGGCTAGGCGTGGGAAGGATGCAGAAAATCAGAGGTGAGCTAGCCTTCACATTCCCTTGTGGCTTCTGCTCCTGTGTGGTTGTCCTTCTGGATCTTGAAGTGCCTGATGATATGCCTTCGAGTGCATTGTTAACTTTGACTAAGGCGGAACGGGGTTCCAGCAACCTGCTAGGCTTGCCTAATGGTTAAATGTTTGTTGGACGAGGTTCTAGCAAGGGTCTGGTTTGCGTGGGTACTCCAAAGTCAGAATACCTGGCCAAGTAGTGTGTCTATGTGCTGGTCGTAGGACTGCTCACGTTCGTTAGTGACATCTAGATGTCTCGCGTTAGAATAGAAAGGTTGAGTCTTGGTGTAGCTTATTCTTACGGGGAAGTCCTTATCTTCCTTAAGGCAGGGGTCTTCAGCCAGGTGGTCTGCATCCTTGAGAGTGCTGAGGTGCGTCATTGTGGGCTTCTCGTCGAGATCTTCTGCTTGAGTAAGTTGCTCAGGTAGATTCTTCATTCTTCTTTGGTTGTTTGTCTTCATCGTCATGGACGCATGTTTCTGGAGGTCTTCAGGTGTTTGGTCTATTCGTCACTCCGTGGCAAGGTTTGTGTTGGGTCTCGCCCCTAAGACAGAGCTTAGAGACTTGGTGTCAAAACGGGTTCTACCATCTGGGAAAGTTTCAATGGGGTTCTAGATAAGCTGACTATTCAGAGTATAGATCGGCGATCTAACCCCCAAGGTCTAATGCTTGGCAAGGGGGTGAACTACCCTTGACAGGTGGCTTACCATGGTCGAGTCAGGTTCACATCCCTGATTGGACCAAAAAGCGGGCAAGCATTGAGGTCATAACAGTCTTTCCACCCCGTTCCAGGCATTTGAAGGGAGTAGGGACGTCATGCCCATCGTACACTGTCAAGGTGGTGGAGTGAGGTGTCGTCAACTTCTCAGTTCCATCCTAGTCAGGAACTGATAGATGACCATTTAAAGCGAGGGGCTCTTTACTCCTCTTGATGTCCAAGGGCTTCTCGGGCTTGAACGTCGGTGCTTCCGGATATAGTCTAGTTGAGGGGGGCGGCGGAGGAGTGGTGGTTTACTTCTTTTTGCTTCTTCTTCCTCGTTGTTGTGACTTCGCAATCACAGTGGTTACACATATTGCTTGGGCAAGAAGGTCTTCTTCTGTAGGGAGGGTGCTTCACGAAGTCCAACTCCTTCAAGGTGAAACCTTATACTCGAGAGTCATGGTAATTGTCATTCCTGGGGCTGGTCCAAACAGGACTAAGGCGTTCCTCCTCTCATTGGGTAAATAAGTATGTTATCCGGACGGACAACAACCTATTTCCCAAAGTATCACATAAACACATTGCTCATGGGATATGTGAGAGGAGCAGGCATTTGTCCCGGATGGTCACTAGTATCAAGGGATTGTGGTCCTACCTAATAGAGGTCTTCGTGGCAACCTTCCTTATGGAAAGGGTGGGTGGTGGTCATGGTGGACTAACGACCATGGTCTTTTGAATTAGAGTCAGAGCCTTTGTTCTTATCCGACCATGTCATGATTTGGTAAGGTTTTGCAGTTTCAAAGAGCTTAGGACGCGAGTGAACATCTACCATCTCATCCTTGAGCACAGTTCTTAGATGCCAATAGTACAGCCTATTACTCAAACAAAATTACTCTATATCCTCGAAGGTATCATCTGATATAAGTCAAATCCAATATCACACACACTACTCATATCTCCAAGGCTTTGAGAGAAAGGACTATGCTGAAAATCTCATCTGTTTACTATAGCTAACTCATGTATATCCCTATATAAAAATCCTCGGGATAATTTACAAGCCGCTAAGCTTTATCATGACACTACAAACCCAAGTGTTTAGATAATATACCAAAGGTCTAAGAGGTTGCATCTCTATGCTAAGGAAACATGTAGTATACCAATCCGAGGTGTCGTTTCCTTCCTACAAATCCTGTTAAACGACCCACGAATATCATCCACCATTACATGATCTATTACTGCTACAAATCTAGCATCGATGGCATCCAACATAATCTCCCTGAGTTCATATAATCCACATATCATTGCAAGTACTGTTGACATGAACTTCCAATCTCATGTCCAACTACACTCCAAGGTCGAGCTTATATAGATCCCTAAATTATCCCTAACATCATCCGATTCCTTCTACTATCACCAAGAAATATGGTGTCATTATCAAGATCATTGGACTAAATCCAAATTAATCCGAACCATGTGGTTTAATTGATCTCGAGCACCTAGTAGGATCACCTATTTAAATCCAAGGTTTACATCTAGTAAGAATTCCCTACTAGTTACTCCCATCACTATCGTAACACCATCAATCCATTATCAATATCACTTGCCACAGTCAAGTCATTTATCCACCAATAATTTTAGCTTGTGATCATATTTGTCCTATTAATCCAATTTGCACAAGGGACAAATAAGTTATGCTACTCTATCAATCTGGACCCATGAAGTTCGTCTACCAACATTAAGCCTCGTAATCCACCAAAGGGTCTCAACTATTTCCTCAAGACATTTATTATGGCTAAATCCAATCATTGTCCACAATTCGCATACCCTTATAATGATCCTTCATATGGCATCAAGGTTATTGTGCTAGAGTAAGAATGAAGGATGTTTGTTCACTATGATCACTAGTTCCATAATGAACCCAGTGCAAGGCAAGGAGTATTGAAGCTCAATAAGTGCTCTGGCAAATCTGTGTATTTAAACACGTGATCAGAGACTTGTGTTGGGGAGATTGTGAGGTATAGGTTGGGTAAGGGAGGGGTTTACAATCTTGAGGGAAAAGCATACTCTACAAGGTTGCGTCTGGTTGAGTAGGTTATAGTCGAAGTCTTCGGTGTCAGTTGCTTGTCGAGGTGGATCCTTGGTGCATCTTGTCTTGCTAGTCTTTAGTTGACGAGATGGGGGGACAGGTAGTAGAACCGAGAGGAGTGCCGAAGGGGGTGGTATAGTTCAAGTGCAGTCAAGCAAGTGCCGAAAAGGCCAAACACAAACATCAAGGTAAGGTAGGTGATATAGTCGCGCACTTGTTGCCTAGGGCAAAAGTGTGGCTCACACCAAAGCACAAACAGGAAAAACAAGCAACACACATCATGGTTCCATTCGAACCATCATACGGACTCAACTTCGCATGGGGGACACATGATCTATCCTACCCTAGGGGTTCTCGGACTCAGTAGTCGTGCTTGCTTCGTGTCTTGGTGAGGAGTCCTCTTAGCCTTCTAGGTATTCCTCGGGTGTCGCTATGTCCTTGGTTGTTGTTCACCAAAACAATCTTGGTTGCGCCTGAAGAGTCCTTGACGACTTTGGGTTTGTTGAGTTGATGACAAAGGTGAATCTTCATGGCAGTTGTTGACAGGGTCTTCTGGTGTCTTCGTAATCGTGCCAATGTCTTCTAGTCTTCTAAGACGTCGAGGGTTCCAGGTAGGAAACCTTTTATGCAAAGACATTAGCAAGGCATGGTAGAGTTGTATCCTGCTGGTCATGTTGAGGGTATTATTGGCACCAAGAGCGAGGGATGATGAGAACCGTTTTCCTGCTCACTATGGTGAGGCGGACCAAATGGCGAGGTTCTCATACACTGGTGGTTGCCGATATAACAACAAAAAGGACAGGGTTGCTCTATTAGCGATGCATATCATGACTTTGCATGTCTCGTGCCCTGGTTATCGAAGGCCAAGGTGGCATCATCCTCGGGCTGTGTCGAGGGTGTCTCTATCATCTAAGTCTTGACATCCTCATCCATCGAGAAGGTCTCTTCCGTTGGGAGCTCCTTGTCTAGTATCGCCAACTTGGGTCCAAGATATGTTGGGAATCGTCTGGCAAGGTGGCTCCCTTCTAGGTTGCCCACGAGGATTACAAGGAATCCCGTGGTCAGGGGCATGAGGGTAGCAGCAACCATTTGCAAAGTTTTGAGAAGTAGACGAGGAGAGCCAAAAAATAAAAATGGTGGAAGTGCTAGGCACAATCCTTCAGTTTATTTCGAAGCTTAGAAGAGCTAAGAAATATGGTGGCCTTTGCAAGTGTTTTGAAGGGTCTGGGAAAACAGTTTTGTCCTAAAGAACGTGCATGCTAACTAAGGGCTTCCTACAGTCATGATGGCTCGAATACTAGCTCTGTGGGGACCCCGACTCATAAGTCGTGATCACCGAATGTACGTGCACAGTGATCCTAGAGATCAATGCTCACTAAACACACAGAAACTGAATAACAAGAGTCTTACATCCATGACATACCGGTTTACTCAAATATGGCCTTCATGGCCAGGTCTTCATATGATTGGAGCGGAAATCTTCAACAATAGCGTGAACCCATGCCATCTGCCTTAACCCTACAGGCATTCTGACTGGGAAGCGTCCTAGCTCGCATGTCCTTCACCAAGGTAATGTTCATCATAACCTTATCTTTCATGCCAGGACAATAAAATAACCAGTGGCAAGCCAATGAGTACTTTGAATGTACTCGCAAGCAACACATGTTTGGAACAAGGCAATAACAATGCATGATATAACACTAATAGGTAAGTTTTGCAGAAAGCTAGTTTTGAGTGCAATGACATGATCAAGTGACTTAAGTAACCATGCATCAACCATAGACAGGTGTTCATAAGAACACGTCACATTCATCATCATAAGTAGGGGGTTGGACGTCTCATGTTCAACCATCACACCAAGTTCTCAGACTTGTCTCATGTACCGTCTGAGCATCTCATGTTCATTCATCATGCCAAGTCAACTGACTCGACTCAAGTATCATTCTGGTCACCACACACACACACACACACACACACAAAGTTTGCGAAAACATCTGGACATAGTTTAAGAAGGACCTCCAACTGTCCATGACCGCGGACGCAGCTATTCTAATAGTTTTACACTCTTCAGAGGTTGCACACTTTACCCACAAGACTCGGGGAACTTCTGTGTCATCCATGACTCACGGTATATAATATACCCGAGGTAAGCACCAGAACAATGCCTTTCCCCTAGCGATACTAGACAAAGAGTCCACTCGATTGGTACCCAGCCCTCACGATGTACATCACACGAGCCTCGCTCTAATTGTACCATCCATGAGGGGACCAACGGTGTTCCCGGTGCCTATGAAGACATCGCATGATCGTACATACCGGTATGACCCCGTATCGAGAGTGACCACGCTACGCCCGCCACTAGTAAGGCGGGCTCCTTGCCAGTACCCACCAAGGTAATCAACAAAGCCCCATACCATAAGGGGTATTGTGGTTGCGCATGTAAGGTTGGGACGGTCAGGAGACCTTAAAACTCTCCGTTTTCGAAAACACACACTCACTTGCTCTGGCGTACCACTTCTTCCTCAAGTGGTTACCCATCTCATCATCATCTCCCTCGGGCATTAGTGGCACCCGACGGGGTTTTCGAAAAGTCTTAGAAATCATTTCTCTCCTTTCCATCACTATGCATAAATCCCATCCCACTTGTGTAGCATCTACTAGCATCCTAACTACACCCACCCGCATAACCCTCATAAGGTGGTAGGGTCATGCTTCATGCAAGAGTCAATGGTAAAAGCATCAAAGGTACCCCATCGAAGGGGAAGCACCACATCACGATCAATTCTCGAAACAACAAGTGCTATATGACATGCATACAAAGTTTCTTAACATTGTCAAAGGGTTGCTTGCCTCGCTTTGCAAGGTCTTCGGGGTATTCACACGCTTCTCATCCACTCCGAGCACTTCATCTACTTTGTCAACTATCGTCGGAAACAACCGTAATAAGAAACACAACAACGAGGGAAATAAAAGTGCTCTATAATTAGGAGTTTTATTTTTCTAGGACTCCTTTGGTCATGAGAAAAATAACCAAGGAGGTTTTGGTGGATGTGGATCAAGGGGCAGTTTTGAATGGTGGGAATGATGAAAATGATGATCCTCCAAGATGTCAACAGAAAATATTTTCATAAAAATGAGTGCAGGCACTCATAAAATAGGGCATGATTTTAGAAACATGTGGGAAGTGGTTTCACTGGATTTGGAGTTGGTATGAATTTCCTAGGGATTTCCAAAGGTGAGATAATTGGAAAGGTGGGTTATTTAGAGGATCCAATAGAATAGGTGTATGGTAAAAATGTTCACCATGGCTAGAAAAATAGGGTATGCCACTTAGAGTACCTATAAATTTGAATTTCTCCATTTGGAGATGCTATGGCCCCTCTAGGAATTTGTAATAGGGTGGTTTTCATAGTTCAAATTGATATTTGAATTTGAACTCTACAAAAACTATTTCAGGAAAAATGTGTATTTCACATATTTGGGTAGCAAAAGATTTTAGGAAGATTTAGAGACTTGAATCACCAAATTTGGAGCTCAACTGAATAATCTATGAATTTATTTGCGCCTATAGGAAAAGAAAAAGGGATAGATTTAGACGAAAAAGGCCAAATAGTTCACAGGGCGCAATTTAACAAATGGGTCGACCCACCATCCTGTCCACGCGGGAGACCGGCGACGTCGAAGGTTTTCTTAGGAAATGCACCTTCCCCGGTAGAAGGCGGTTTCTGGTGGTTCCTTTTTTCACTTAAACACGGGGCCCGACCGGCCGGTCACCGACAGGCGGGGCCCGCCTGACGGGTACGTCCCCCACCTCCCGCCCGCATAGGGAGACACACGGGAGGTGCGACCGAGCTGCTCCGGTGCTCGCCCCGGTGGGTCCGGCCACCTCCAGCGGTGCTCTGACCACCAGAGAGCTCAGGGCGGCCTGACGCACCCGCATGGGGTCTCTATTTCCACCCAGGAGCGCCGGAGAGAGAGAAAGAGTGGCATTGGCCGCAACGGACTCAAACAACGACGACAATGGGCTTGGTGGTCTGGCCATCGGGAGGGAGGAGTGAAGCTCAGGGGAGGTTCTTGGAGACGCAGGGGGCTCTGGTGTGGATCATAGGAGCAGGGGAAGGCCACAGTGGCCGAATTTGAGCGGAGGCTGTTGGCGGGGCTTCGGCCATGGGGACGGAAGGAGGTCGAGGGAGAGAGAGTGGGCCGGTAGGGGGGTCTATGGGAGAGAGGGAAATCAAGAGAGCTCGAGATGGGCACGAGGGGAGGCCTTATACGGCCGAGCCGAGGTCCACCATGGACCGAGTTCTCGAAGGGGCTCGGGCGAGCTCTGCCGGGCCTAGAGGAGGGCAAGGGAGGAGGGGGGCAACCGTCCGGCATGTCGAGGACGTTGAGGAAACCTCGGGAGACACGACCACGGCACCCAAGGCTATCGGGGGCACCCATTGGGCTGCAGCTATAGTGTGGGTGCGCACTGTAGCGTGCTCTGGAGCACCCCTTTGGCATGCTAGTGCATGCCATTTGCCTCCAGGGCGTGCCCTAGCGTGTCCACAAGCGTCTAGGCGAATCTAGGAGTGTAAAACAAGGTGTAAAATGCATTGGATGCTGCCTGGGTACCTTGGTTGAGAAGAGAAGCAGAGAAAGAGAGGAGAAATTGTTGTCCAAAGGGGTAAAAGGGGAGTTTTACCAGGCCAAACATTGAGCTATGGGCATGCAAACTTCACTGGAGGTGAAGGAGAACTACTAAGGGTTTTGGTAAAATTTTGAGTTCAAGGGGAAGAGTAAAAGTGGTCAAAATAGTGAATCCTAGAATACACCAGAAGGTGTTTGATGGAGTTTTGGGCAAGCAAAAGGCCTCCACTTGCTGTGGGTTTTAACAGAATAAAATTAGGAGTAAAAATAGGAGAGTTGGCAATACAAATGTTGTAATCCCTAGAAAATGGGCAGAAATGCATTTGCTTACATCTAGCTATGCAAATCAATTCCCCTTGATGCACCACTTGATGTGGTGACATATTTTAGGGGATATAACATGCACAAAAAGTTTGGGGCCCAATGGATAAACTTGGCAATGTAATATTACCAAATTCTTGAAATCAAGAGAAATGGTTTTGAGGGGATTTCGACAAGTTAATCTATTCTCCTTGATTCACCATTTGGTGTGGATGCATTATTGGAGGATTATATCATGTCCACAAATTTTGAGCTCAATAGGAGGAAATTGGCAATGAAGAGTTGCTATAATTTGAACCTGGACAGAGAGGGTTTGGAATATTTTTGTGAATAAAAATAATTGGTATTGAGCTAAAACTTGGCAAGATGATCACACATATCATATGTGACATGCTAAAATTTCCCTGGATTTATTTGAGAATATTTCTTATAGAAATATATCAAATGCTTGGAATAGGCAGAATTGGTTTTGAAGGGTTTTGTCCAATACTTTGAACGTTACCATGTGTTCAAACTCTTATATATGGACAATATATGTCCACTGAGTTTTCCTAAATTTTCTCAAATATTTTTAAACCATTTGAATAATTTTTCCCTATAAAAGACCATTTCTGGCCTTAAGTAAAAGCCTTTAAATAAAATATGAAAATAATCTTTTAAAATGATATTTTCTAGTTTTGGGAAGTTATATATATAGTAGGTTCCAAATAAAGCATTTGGGGAAAAAGGATTCACCCAATTCGCGGACTTGGAGTGCAAATCTCAAATGAGGGGGTTTTGCAAACCTAATTTGAATAAAAAACCTTTTTGCCAAAATAGTATTTTGTAAAAATATAATTAAGTCCTATTCACATGGCATGATCATTGGACAACAGTGGGGATCAAGGAAAGGAGTTTTGAGAGTAGGAGGGATTTTCTGAATATAGAGCACGAGCAAGCAATCAGATAATCAGCAATCAAGTCAAGCATATCAAGCACACAAAAGTTTTAATTGGCCCTGATTTTTGAGTCATGAAACTTAGTCATGAGGCAAATTACAGGGTGTGACATGGGGTGCGAGGCATCCCTGCTCTCCGCCAGTTCGGCGGGCGGGGTCTCCCCATTCGATACCACCTCAATGGGGATAGCACGCGGGCGGCTGTGGGACCAATAACCTGCGTATTGGCAAAGTCTGAATCTACTTGTGATAGGTAGGAGGGTCTTCGGATCCTAACCTGTATGGGGGGCTTGACCCATAGGCTACTTCGTGGAACCCCCTCGGGATCTTCGGATGCGGAGCTCGAGTCCAAGCTGTCGTCGGACAGAACCACCCACGTCTGTCGTGCCCTCTTCGGGGCAGGAGAAGCTACCTGCCCAAGGGCATCCGAAGACGCCGCTCTCGTCTTGGCGCGGGGGAATTGCCTCGCCCTCGCTCTCGACCTCCTCCTCCTCTTCTTCCTCCTCTTCGGCCTCCTCTTGATTTGAGGAGGCGGGGGTATTTTCGGATGCAGCATCAGGCCGGTCCCTGATACGAAGGCCAGACTGGCCTGGTTTCTTCTTCTTCTCTTTCTCCATGGGAGCCTCGTAAGGCTTCTCCATGAGCATCTTGGGTAACAGCCCAGTCCTCTTGTCTTCGGGCTGAGGAGCCGGATTGTTGATGTTGATGGATTTCTTCTGCCACCTCTGCCAGAACAGATCGGATCAGAGGTTATAAGGATTCTCTGTGTAATAAAGCCTACCAAGCTGGGGGATATCGTTCCTCAAAATCGGGCTTGGCGGCGTGCAGACCCTTGTCCTCCTCCTTGGATGGCCATGTCTTCATCGATTTGAAGAGCGCCTTCCACAACTTCTCCTGCATAGTGCGGAAGAGATTCCGTACTGTGGGCTCGGCTTCGAATTCTCGAGCCCATAGAGGAGTATCCCGACGCTGGCAGGGGAGGATGTGTCTTCGGAGTATCACCTGGACCACATCGACTAGCTTGATGCCCTCCTCGACCAAACAGCGGAGGCGCTTCTGCAGATTAGCCACCTCCTTGCCTGATCCCAAAACCAGGCCCTTTTCGGGCCATGAAGCCACTGTGGTGGGTGGACCGGATTTGAATGCGGCGGCGGGGAGCTGGCTCTCTTCTCGTGGTTCGGTGACATAGAACCACTCTTTTTGCCATCCTTTGATGGTGTCAATGAAGGTGCCCAACGGCCACCTGACACGTGCGAGCTTGCCGATGACTGTCCTGCCACAGTCTGCGTGCTTGCCACCGACACAGTTGGGCTTGATGTTGAAGACCTATAGCCAGAGCCCGAAGTGTGACTGGATGTGTAGAAAGGCCTCAAAAATGAGGATGAACGCCGAGATGTGCATGATGGAGTTCGGCGTAAGGTCATGGAAGTCGAGGCCGTAGAAGAATATTAGCCCCCTAACAAAGGTGTGGAGTGGGAAGCTCAGCCCCCTAATGAAGTGGGGGATGAACACCACCCTCTCGCCGGGCTTGGGGTTGGGGATCACTTGGCCCTCCTCTGCCGCACGGTGAGGGATGATGATGGGGAGGTAGCCGGCCTTCTTGAGGTCGATTATGTCCTGATTGGTGATCGTGGAAGCTTCCCACTGGTCGTTGGATCCCGCCATGGCTGAGCTCAGAGGTGGAGGTGGAGAAACCTAGATCTGTGCTCTCGGGGCGCAAGGGAATGGGAGGCGGAGAAGTTGAATGGAGAGCGTAAAGAGCCTTCGGGGTTTTCCTTCTCTTCTTATGAAGCCTGTCGATATGGGTTCCCCGCGCTGTGCCGTGAATCCCTCCACTTCCCAAGACGTGCAAGCTGTTGCATGCTCGTGATTAAGTATATCCCATGTAAAACGGGACACGATCGATATGTTGATAGATCGTGATGATTGAAACGGCCTCAAACCGTGCATCGAGTCTATGCAACTAGCCTAGCGGTCATGGTGGGCCATCGCCTTTCGTTAGAAAGGTCGTCAGAGGGCCGTTATTTACCCCCTGACGTTTGGGCTTCAAAGCCAATCGATTTACAGTATTCGTATGTGCCATTATTCGGCAGATTACTTGTCATCGGAGGCCGAACTATGGTTCGGCAGGAAGGAACTCACCTCGCAAGCCGAACACATTGTTGGCGAAGCAGTCAGAGCTGAAGACCCTTGGCATTGGAGGCAAGTTCGGGGGCTACTCAAGGAGTCCTGGATTATGGGGTCCTCGGATAGCCGATATATTGCTATGGGCTGGATAGTGAGAGCTTCTTACCGAACAATGAAGGATTTGAAGGTCCAGTCTCCAAGATGGAAGATTCGGGAAGCACGGCTTGTGCTCCATGTCTGATGTAGTAGTTAGGCAAGTTTATCTCTTCACCATGTAACCGACCATGTGTAAACCCTAGGCATCCTCGACATCTATATAAGCCGGAAGGTTTTAGGGTATAGGGATAGAACAACTCATCTAGGGTTAGCTATACGATCTCGAGGTAGATCAACTCTGTAACCCCTTCAATACAACCAAGCACGACATAGGGTATTACCTCCATTGGAGGGCCCAAACCTGGGTAAACTCGCGTCCCCTTTCTCACATGTTGCCATCGACTCCAGTCTCACAGTTCGGGACCCCCTACCCAAGATCCGCCGGTTTTGACACCGACAGGGACCGTGAGAAACCACTATAGATAGAGTCGACCTGACGTTTTTTAGATCCTTAATGGTATCTCGCCTCTGGCCAGAGACGAAGTCGGACTATAGTTTGGTTAACTCGAATATCTAGTCCTTGGAAGTAGATCCCCACGGCTACCCGTGGTACTTTAAGAGCGAAATTGTGTCTTCGAGGGACATAGATGATGGGTAGGGGGGCCATGTTGTGGGGAGTGTGTTCCTACTTGCCCTGAGCGGGAGGTGGAGGTCCGGTTGTGATCGAGCTCTCTTGCCCGCCTATCGCGTCTTGGAGGCAGGTTGGGATCCTAGGGCTTCGTTGTCGTATAGGCATTCGGTTGCTAGGGACGTGATATGCTCTTCTATTCGGAGGGAGCGCTCCGTATTGCCGTTGATAGTGTTGACCCCCTTTGGTCCCAACATCTTGAGCTTTAGGTAGGCATAGTGAGGGACGACGTTCAAGCGAGCGAACGTTGTGCGCCCGAGCAGCGCGTGGTAGACCCTACAGAACGGTACAATGTCGAAGATCAAGTCTTCGCTATGGAAGTTGTCGTGAGAGACGAACACAACTTCAAGTGTTACAGTGCTGGAATAGCGGGCTTCAATGCCCGGAATAACTCCCTTGAAGGTAGTGGTACTTGGTTTAATCATGGACAGGTCTATGCCCATCTTTTTCACCGTATCTGAGTAAATTAGATTAAGTCTACTTCCTCCGTCCATGAGAACTCTGGTGAGGTGGTATCCATCCTTGATGGGATCTAAGACGAGGGTCGGCGAACCTTCGTGACAAATACTAGTTGGATGGTCCCTCCTATTGAAGGTGATAAGGCTAACCAACCATGGGTTGAACTTCGAGGCTACAGGCTCTACGGCATAGACTTCTCGAAGGACGTGTTTACTTTCCTTCTTTAGTATATGTGTGACATATATCATGTTCATAGTTTTGACTTCTGGAGGGAATTGCTTTTGGCCTCCATTGTTGGGGCCGTGGGGCTCCTCATCGTCGTTGTTGTGTGGACCTCTGCCCTGTTCCTCGTCTGTTAACTTGCCAGCCTATCGAAACACCCAACATTGACGGTTGGTGTATGTGGCAGGCTTGTCTGGGGTGCCATGGATCTGGCAGGGTCTCTCCATTATCTTGTCCAATGTAGTAGGTCCATCCCTATTCCCTTTAGAGGGCTTC
This sequence comes from Hordeum marinum, assembly GCA_022496015.1. Classification (NCBI taxonomy): domain Eukaryota; kingdom Viridiplantae; phylum Streptophyta; class Magnoliopsida; order Poales; family Poaceae; genus Hordeum; species Hordeum marinum. The sequence goes on along the minus strand of CM039674.1, from coordinate 267,227,397 downwards.
CTTCGTTAGTCAGGCTTCGAGCTATGCAACCCACCATTTACCGCCATATCATTGGCGTCCCCATTGCTATGGAGGTGCTTGTTTTTATTACATCGTGGCTTGCCGTTTCCATCCCGCGCTTCCGAGGTGCCCAGATCTTCAGGGTTATGACTACGGCAGGCTAGCCAATTGTCCTCGCCTGCGCAAAAGCAGGTCATGAGTGTGGTAAGGGAGGATTGTCCTCGGTCTGTCCTGACCAAGCTGTCGGGCCAACCTTTTGTCCTGGATATTGTGCCTGAAGGAGGCTATTGCCTCAGCATCCGAACAGTCGACGGTATGGTTTTTCTTGGTGAAGAACCTGTTCCAAAACTGACGGGCCGATTGATACATCTCCAACATATCTATAATATTTGATGATGGCATGCGATTATATTATCTATTTTGGATGTTTTATAAGCAATAATATGCTATTTTATATCATTTTTGGGACTAACCTATTAATCTAGAGCCTAGTGTCAATTTTTGTTTTTCTTTGTTTTTGAGTATTGAAGATATGGAATATTAAACGGAGTCCAAACGGAATAAAATCTTCGGAATGATTTTTTCCGGAAAGAAATAGAATTACCAGACTTGGAGTGCACGGCAGGGCCTCTGCCAGGAGGTCATAAGCCAGGGACGCGCGGCCACCCCCGCAGGCCGCGCCTGGAAGGCTTGCCATCTCCTGGAAGGTCTCCTAACCCTATTATTCGTCCTATAAATACCCAAATATCCCCCCAACCCCAAAAAGAGCCAAGAAAATACAATTCTGCCAACAAAAGCCTCCGTTCCCGAGAGATCCAATCTTGGAGCCTTTTCCGGTAATCTGCCACAGGGGGATCCGATCACGGAGGGCATCTACATCAACTCCATTACCCCTCTAATGATGCATGAGTAGTCCACCACAGACCTATGGGTCCATAGATAGTAGCTAGATGGCTTCTTCTCTCTCTTTGATCTTCACTACCATGTTCTTCATGATCTTCATGGAGATCTATTCGATGTAATACTCTTTTGCGGTGTGTTTGTCAAGATCCGACGAATTGTGGGTTTATGTTTAGATTATTCATGAATCTTATTTGATTCTTTTCAGAATTCTTATATGCATGATTTCATATCTTTTCAGAGTTATTAGTTTGGTTTGGCCAACTAGATTGGTAATTCTTACAATGGGAGAAGTGTTTAATTTTGGGTTCAATTTTGTGGTGTCCTCACTCAGTGACAAAGTAGGGGTAGCGAGGCACGTATTGTATTATTGCCATCAAGGGTAAAAAGATGGGGTTTTCGTCATATTGCTTGGGTTTACCCCTCCACATCATGTCATCTTACCCAATGTGTTACTCTGTTCTTCATGAACGTAATACTCTAGATGCAGGCAGGAGTCAGTCGATATGTGGAGTAATGGTAGTAGATGCAGAATCGTTTCGGTCTACTTGACACGAACATGATGCCTATATGCATAATCATTGCCTTGGATATCTACATGATTATTCACTTTTCTATCAATTGTTTGACAGTAATTTGTTTACCCGCCGTGATACTTTCCTTCAAGAGAGAAGCCTCTAGTGAAGTCTATGGCCTGGGGTCTACTTTCCATAATATGTTTTCAGATCTATAAACTAAAAATATAAAAAAAATACCTTGCTGCAATTTATTTATCTTTTACTTTCCGTACTCGTTTACATCTATCTCTATCAGATCTAATCCTTGCAAATAACCGTGAAGGGATTGACAATCCCTTTATAGCGTTGGGTGCAAGAGTTTGATTGTTTGTGTAGATGCATCCATTGGTTACTTGCTTGTTCCTCCTACTGGATTGATACCTTAGTTCTCAACAATTAAGGGAAATACTTATCTAGTTCGCTGCATCACCCTTTCATCTTCAAGGGAAAACCAACGCATGCTCAAGAGATAGCAAGAAGGATTTTTGGCGCCGTTGTCGGGGAGGATACACATCAAGCCTACCAAGTACCCATCACAAACTCATCACTTGCATTTACATTATTTGCCATTTGCCTCTCGTTTTCCTCTCCCCCACTTCTAAAACAATTTTTAGAAGAAAAAAAACAAAAATATTTTCCTTTTTATTTACCCTTCTTCTGTTCGCCTTTTCATTGCTATGTTTGCTTGTGTTGCCATGTGCCTTCTATTTGCTTGCATCTTCGCTTGCTAAAAATCTATTGATATGGATCCTTGTCCAGGTGTTAATCTTTTGAAAAGACCAAATTATGATGAACCAATTGCTAGTGATTTGAGTTGACTTGATTATCTCTATGAAGTTATGTTTGAAAATCATGAATCTGAAAACTTTGATGAAGTGTTGAAAGAAGAAATTTGTAAGGAGATTCATGATAGTTGATTGAATGAAAAGCATGATTTCCATGTTGTTAGTATGAATTCTTTGAATATCCATGATGCTAATGATATGCAAAACCACAAGCTTGGGGATGCTATGCTTGATGAATATGATATTCTTTGTTCCTCGAGTTATTATGATGACATGTACGATATAATTGATGATGAAAATAATTCTTCATTTGGTAGTTATATTGTGAAATTCCTTCATGATGCTACTAAAAATTATTATGAGGTAGGAACATATGCTTGTAGGAATTTCAACAATATCAAGTTTCCTCTGTGTGTTCAAAGTTCTGAAGTTATGCTTGTTTTGCCTTCCTATGCTAGTTGATTATTGCTCCCATAAATTGTTTGCTCACAAAACCCGAATGCATAGGAAGTGTGTTAGACTTAAATGTGCTAGTCATGATATTCATGATGCTCTCTTGCATGTTTAAATTACTACTTTTTATGTGAGCATCATTGAAATCATCATGCCTAGCTAAAAGGCTTTAGAGAAAAGCGCTTGTTCGGAGGCAACCTAATGAATAAATAAATTTTGCTTTTTACTTTATGTTTTTGGGTGTTTACCACATTATTACTTCTGTAGTAATTGTGTTTTGGTGTTTCAATTAGTTTTTGAGCCAAGTAAAACCTTTGAGGTGATCCATGGTGGTTGTTGATTTGATCTTGGTGAAAAACAGAAACTTTTGTCCTCAGTCCAGGAATTTTCTAAATTTTTCAAGCATCGAATGAGTCTGCAATTTTTACAAAAGATTGCTATATAAATTTCACAGGTTTTCCAGATTGTACAGAATTTGTTGAGTTACATAAGTATATGAAGTTTTCATATTGCTATAGACTATTCTGTTTTTGACAGATTCTGTTTTCTTTGAGTTGTTTAACTATTTTGATGTATCTATGTGTTGAATCATGGGGTGTGAACCATGGAGAAGTTAGAATATAGTAGGTATAACACCAATATAAATAAAGAATGAGCTCACAACAGTACCTAAAGTGGTGATTTATTTTCTTATACTAACGGATCTCACAAGTTTTCGGTTGAGTTTTGTGTTGTGAAGTTTTCTAGTTTTGGGTAAGGATTTGATGTACTATGGAATAAAGAGTGGCAAAATCCTAATCTTGGGGATGCACAAGTCACCCCAATTCATATTCAAGGATTCCAAAGAGCCTAAGCTTGGGGATGACTCGGAAGGCATCCCCTCTTTCGTCTTCAATCCATCGGTAAATTTACTTGAGGCTATATTTTCATTCACCACATGATATGTGTTTTGCTTGGAGCATCTTGTATGATATGAGTCTTTGCTTTTTAGTTTGCCACAATTATCCTTGCTGCACACATCTTTTGAGAGAGACACGTTGAATCGTGAATTTATTAGAATGCTATATGTGCTTCACTTATATCTTTTGAGATAGGCAATTTTATTCTATATGCTTCACTTATATTTTTTTAGAGCACGGTGGTGTTTGTGTTTTATAGAAATAATTGAACTCTCGTACCTCACGTATATTGTTTTGAGTCTTAAAACAGCATGGTAATTGGTCTAGGTTATGAATTTCGTCCTAATATGATAGGCATCCAAGAGGGATATAATAAAAACTTTCGTATTAAGTGCAGTGAGTATTTTTGAGAAGTTTGATTCCTTGCATAAAGTTTTGAGACGTGGAGATGGTAATGTTAAGGGTCATGTTAGAAAGTAATTGTGATTTAGTAAAATACTTGTGTAAAGGTTTGTGATTCCCATAGAATGCATGTATGGTGAACCATAATGTAAGGAAGTCGAAGCATGATTTGTTTATAGATTGTCGACCTTTGTGTGAGGGTTAACTCCTACCAATCTCTCCCCTAGGAGCATGCGTCTAATACTTTGCATCGATGACTAATAGACATTTTCAATACGTATGTGAGTTCTTTATGACTCATTCTAAGTCCATGGATTATACGCACTCTCACCCTTCCACCTTTGCTAGCCTCTCCGGTATCCCGCAACTTTCGCCGGTACACCAAACACCTTCCTCAAAACAGCCACCAAACACCTTCCTCAAAACAGCCACAAAATATCTTTCCTCAAAACAGCCACCATACCTACCTATTATGGCATTTCCATGGCCATTCCGAGATATATTGCCATGCAAGTTCCACTGTGTCCCTTTATCATGACTTGCACCATCACTTTCATATTGCATATAGAGTCATGTTTTGTTCTGAGTATCGAGTTGTAATATTCCTTTGAGTTGTAAGTAAATAAAAGTGGGATGACTATCATTATTAAAGAATGTCCCATGTGAGGAAAGGATGATGGAAGCTATGATTCCCTCACAAGTGGGGATGAGATTCCGGACTTTATGAAAAATAAAAGAGGCCAACGAAGCCCAAATAAAAAAATAAAATAAAATAGGCCACCCACCAAAAAAAGAGAAAAGAGAGAAGGGACATTGCTATTATCTTTTTCCACACTTGTGCTTCAAAGTAGCACTTGATCTTCATGATAGAGAGTCTCCTATTTTGTCACTTTCATATATAACTAGTGGATTTTTTCTTCATGAGCACGTCCACTTAGTTCCTTTTTGAGATTTCATACACTTATAGCTCTAGTGCATCTATTGCATGGCAATCCATACTCACTCACATTGATATCTATAAATGAGCATCACCATAGCCTGTTGATACGCCTAGTTGATGTGAGACTATCTTCTCCTTTTCCTCACAACCTCCACCATATTCTATTCCACCTATAGTGCTATATCCATGGCTCATGGTCATGTATTGCGTGAGAGTTGAAAAAGTTTGAGAACATAAATGGTGTGAAACAATTGCTTGACTTGTCATCGGGGTTGTGCATGATATAAATACTTTGTGTGGGGAAGATGGAGCATAGCCAGACCATATGATATTGTAGGGATAACTTTCTTTTGCCATTATATTTTGAACAGATACAATTGGTTTGCTATGTCAATATTGAGATTTTGTTTTTATGTCAATATTGAGCTTTTGTTTTGAGTCTTATGGATATGAATATTCATGCCACAACAGAGAATATTACATGGATAAATATGTTAGGTAGCACTCCACATCAAATATTCTGTTTTTATCGTTTACCTACTCGAGGACGAGCGGGAATTAAGCTTGGGGATGCTGATACGTCTCCAATGTATCTATAATTTTTTATGATGGCAGGCTATTATATTATCTGTTTTGGATGTTTTATATGCATTAATATGCTATTTTATATCATTTTTGGGACTAACCTATTATTCTAGAGCCTAGTGCCAGTTTCTGTTTTTTCATTGTTTTTGAGTATTGCAGATAAGGAATACTAAACAGTCGAAATGGAATAAAATCTTCGCGGCGATTTTTTCTGGAAGGAAAGAGATCTATCATACTTGGAGTGCATGGCAGGGCCTCTGCCAGGAGGTCACAAGCCACGGAGGCGCGGCTGGCAGGCTTGCCATCTCCTAGCAGGTCTCGTAAACCTATTCTTCGTCCTATAAATACCCAAATATCCCCCCCAACACCAATAATAGCCACGGAAATACTTTTCCGCCGACAAAAGCCTCCATTCCAAGAGATCCAATTTTGGAGCCTTTTCTGATAATCTGCCGGAGGAGGATCCGATCATGGAGGGCATGTACATCAACTCCATTGCCCCTCCGATGATGCATGAGTATTCCACCACAAACCTATGGGTCCATAGCTAGTAGCTAGATGGCTTCTTCTCTCTCTTTGATATTCAATACCATGTTCTTCATGATCTTCATGGAGATCTATCCGATCTAATACTCTTTTGTGGTGTGTTTGTCAAGATCCGATGAATTGTGGGTTTATGTTCAGATTATCCATGAATCTTATTTGAGTCTTTTTTGAATTCTTATATTCATGATTTAATATCTTTGCAAGTCTCTTCGAGTTATTGGTTTGGTTTGTCCAACAAGATTGGTAATTCTTGCAATGGGAGAAGTGTTTAGTTTTGGGTTCAATCTTGCAGTGTCCTCACCCAATGACAAAGTAGGGGTAGCGAGGCACGTATTGTATTGTTGCCATCAAGGGTAAAAAGATGGGGTTTTCATCATATTGTTTGAGTTTATCCCTCTACATCATGTCATCTTACCCAATGCATTACTCTGTTCTTCATGAACTTAATACTCTAGATGCAGGCAGGAGTTGGTCGATGTGTGGAGTAATAGTAGTAGATGCAGAATCATTTCGGTCTACTTGACACGGACGTGATGCCTATATGCATAATCATTGCCTTGGAATCTACGTGATTATTTGCTTTTCTATCAATTGCTTCACAGTAATTTGTTTACCCACTATGATACTTTCCTTCAAGAGGGAAGCCTTTAGTGAAATCTATGGCCCCCGGGTCTACTTTCCATAAAATATTTTCAGATCTACAATTTATTTATCTTTTACTTTCTATACTCGTTTACATCTATCTCTATCAGATCTAATCCTTGCAAATAACCGCGAAGGGATTGACAACCCTTTATAGCGTTGGGTGCAAGAGTTTGATTGTTTGTGTAGGTGCATCCATTGGTGACTTGCTTGTTCCTCCTACTAGATTAATACCTTGGTTCTCAACAACTAAGGGAAATACTTATCTACTTTTTTGCATCACCCTTTCCTCTTCAAGGGAAAACCAACGCATGCTCAAGAGGTAGCACTGACTCTCCCTCCTTCCGGACGACATTGCTTAGGTCGGAGGAGTCTGGAGGTCGGACGTAAGTGCCCTAGAAGTTAGACCGGAAGGCATCCTCAAGCTCCTCCGAACTTCCGATCGAATTTTCGGGGAGGTTGTTTAACTAGTGTCTAGCTGGACCTTTTGGCTTGAGCAGTAAATACTTAATGGCGTTGAGGTCATCTCCTCTAGCCATATGTATTTGTAGGAGAAAGTCGTCTATCCGCATGGTGGGGTCCGTGGTCCCATCAGAATGTTCGATTTTTACGGGTTTAAACCCTCTGGGAAACTGGTGTTGCATGGCCCCGTTTGTTAAGCACGGTGGGTGGGCAGTGCTTGCGATTCGGGCCACATTATTCTAGAATTCGGCTTCTGGTGCCCGGTGTCGTTCCTATTCTCGATTGTTGTGGTCGAACCATGGTTGTTCTCCGTTACGTCTAGTAGGGGAGTATTCTCTAGATCCATAGATAGATCTGGTGTGGCATGTTCGATTATTCAGGTCCTGATGTAGGTCATGACGATCCCTATATCCCATTGGATCCTTCCCCTTCCTACAGGGCAATTCCGGTATGTATTCGAGGTCCTTAGTCGCTCTGTCTCTTCCTCGAGGGTGTGATCCGGTTGATCATGCCTTGTGTACCTAGGAGGTGTGTGCTCAAGAGCCTCCCCCTCGAATTGGGAAAGCAAACGTCTGCGTGGGTAACTCCTGGTTTGGTCAGCGTCGTACCCTTCTTCGAATGTTGGGACCTCTGTCCATCTATCATTTAGGGTGTCCTGATTGGCTTGAAGCTGTTCTTGGTCTTGCGGATCCTCCGGGATGTTGAAATCTTCGTCTTCGAGCCTATCGTCCTCGTCGACCGGAGGGAGATAGTTATTGTCCTCGGATTTATTAGGTTTCTCGGGGTCACAAGGCTTCTCGATGTTTTCATCTGGTTTCCCTAGGGCTTCAAGGTCATCGGGGTCTTCCGGCGTATCATTTTCTTTGGTGCCCATGACGACTCCCCTCCCTTTGTTTGCCTTGGAGCGCTTGTGTTGCTTCCGGTGTTTCAACGGCTCCTCGGATCTATCGTCGTTCTTATCGGGGGTGATATCGTCTTTATTGGCGGGTGTATCCACCATGTAGATGTCATAGGAGGAGGTGGCAGTCCACCGTCCCGTATTAAGAGGGGCCGGGGTGTCGACCTCGTCATACATGTCCTCCATCCCATCGGAGGCATAATCTAGCATGTCGGTTAAGTCTTCAACAGTGGCTACCAAGTGGGTGGTGGGTGGGTGATAAAAAAAATATGATCCGGCCTCAGCCCGTACTGAACATGTGTCGGGCTTCGGTCGTTCGTGATCACCAACAACTAGATTCGGTCAAGTGTCTCATTTTTTGCTGAGAGGTTGTCAGGGTCCGTTTCTTGGATGTTTTCCGGAGTGTCCTCGAGGGACGGTTTTCTGACGAAAGCCGGATCAGGGTGTTCGGGCTTTATGGCCGGATCCGAACACATGCGTGGCTCCCAGGCTAAGGGAAAATCGGGCAAAGACCCCGCAGTTAAGGCTTCAGAGTTACCAGACTCGTCGGGTGAGACCAAGAGCCCAACGGAGGTCAGATCGGTGGAGAATTCTAAGTCCTCAGGCATAGTTCCTCGATTGACGAAAAAGTTTCTGATCTGGCTCAGATGGCTACTCGAGTTGGCTTGCAACGTGACACTGCTGAAGGTGAAAACCTGCCTAGGGACGAAGACGTCCCTGCAGCAGAGGTGATTGCTGATGACCAAGCAAGCAATCGACCTTTATTTCGATCTCACGACAGAACTCTCAATGAGAGCACCAATGCCGGTGTCAAAACCGGCAGATCTCGGGTAGGAGGTCCCGAGCTGTGAGACTTATATTGATGGATAACAGGGACCGAAGGGGGCAATATTTACCCAGGTTCGGGCCCTCGTGAGGAGGTAAAACCCTACATCATGCTTCATTGTATTGATGTGTATGGAGTTTATAGAGTTGATCTACCTCGAGATCGTCTAAGCTAAACCCTAGATGAGTTCACCTCCTCTCTATGAATGGGGATCCTCTGGTTTATATAGACATCAGGGGTCCCTAGGGTTACACACAACCGACCTTTTACAAGGGTTAGATACGCAGATCCAATCTTCGGAACTTGGAGGTCATGCCATTCTTCAGAACCTTCCTTCTTGGATACAAGTTTATCAATAGTTCGTCCTTCAGCAAATCTACCCAACAGGCTGGCCCACGAGGAATGAGTAGACGACTCGAGGACCCCTTAGTCCTGAACTCCCTCAACGGTCATCTCTACTCCTTCTCTCTCTTCGAGGTGACTCATCTCTTTAGCTCTTTCTTCCAGGTGACTCTTCCGTTCTTTTGTGGGGGCGTGCACTCATTAGAGTAGTGTTTGGGCCTTCCACAATTGTAACAATTTCGGTCATGCCTAGATGAACGCTTCTCTTCATATCTTGAGTTGGAGTTCCTCTCTTTGCCTCTACTCTTGTAGAACTTGTTGAATCTCTTGACCATGAGTCTTATCTCTTCATTGGTAACAAGGTTGTCGCTTGAGGTAGCGGGAGCATCACTTGTCGATTTGTAAGCACCACTCGACTTGTTGTGAAGCTCTTCTTTGTCTTTGAGTGACATCTCATGAGCAACAATTCTTCCAATCACTTCTGTGGGCTTGAGATCTTTGTAGTTTGGCATTACTTGGATTAAGGTGCACATGATGTCATACTTTCCATCCAAAGCTCTAAGTATCTTCTTGATGATGAATTTGTCAATCATATATCATTGGTAATGAGAGCTAGCCTAGAGTACATCTCCACGACTCCTCCACCATCCTTCATCTTGAATTTGTCAAGCTGACTTTGAAGCACACCGAACATAGATTCTATGACGAAATCGGTACCTTCGTGCATATAAACCATAGTATCCCAAATATCCTTTGCATTCCCAAGATGGCTGATTTTGTTGAATTCTTCGGGGCATAGGCAGTTGAAAAGAATGTTACATGCTTGAGCATTGTATTGCAGCATCTTCAATTCTTTCGATGTCGCTTCACGATCCGGTTCCTTTCCATCACCAAATAATTCACATTGCAAGCCAACACGAACAACAACCCAAACAGTAGGGTTATCACCAAGAATATGTATTTTCATCTTATGCTTCCAACTAGCAAGAATTGTACCATCAAAGTAAGTACCTCTACAGTGATAATTTCCCTCGCTAGAGGCCATACTCTCCTAGGTTGTGAAACCAATGCAATGGAGAACAAAGCTCTGATACCACTTGTAGGATCAAAAGTAGGTCTAGAGGGGGGTGATTACACTACTTGACCAAATAAAAATTCTACATTTTCCCAATTTTAGTTGTGGGCAGATTTTAGCAATGATAACAAGTCAAGCACACCCTACACATGCATGTCTACGAGTATAGCAGCAGAAAGTAAAGACAAGTACATGTAATAGTGGTAAGGGTTAGAAGATCAAAATCAATTGTTGACACGAAGATTTTTCCCATGGTTCCGATAGGTGGCGCTATCGTACATCCACGTTTATGGAGTCTTCAGCCCACGGAGGGTAACGGTCGCGAGAGTCCATGGAGGGCTCCACCCATAAGGGTCCACAAAGTAGCAACCTTGAATATTCCATAACGGCTTCCGTCCATCAAGGACTAGCCTCACTATGGCTAGATCTTCACGAAGTAGGCGATCTCCTTGCCCGTACAAACTTATTGGTTCAACTCCACAACACGAAGTAGGAGGCTCCCAAGCAACACCTAACCAATCTAGGAGGCACCACCCTCCAAAAGGTAATAGGCTTGATAATGCTGATGAACTCATTGCTCTTGTACTTCAAGATGATAGACTCCTCAACACTCAATCACTCTCTCATAGATTTGGCTTGGTAGAAGAGATTGATTGGGTGAAAAGCAACTTGGGGAAGCTAGAAATCAAGATCCATATGGTTGGAGTGGATGATCTTGATCTCAACACAAGGGTAGGTGGTTCTCTCTCAGAAATTTGGATATGGGAAGTGGGGACCTATTCTGAGTGCTTCTCTTGCGAGTGGGATGTGGTGTTGGGGTATATATAGGCATTTCCAAAAACCCAAACGTTACAACATTATTGACCATCTCAGTGAAACAGATGCAACACTCGGTTGTACCGTCTATTCAAAATGTGGCAACTTACGAAATCTCGGTGAGACCGGTATAGGAAACTTGGTTGTACAGAAGTCAGTGGCCGAGGCAGTTTCCAAGACTCGATGAGACCGAAACACAAAACTCGGAAATTCTGATTTTATGAAATCAGCTAACAGAATCGTGGTCACTGAAACTCGGTTGCACTAATGTGAACTCGGTTGCACCGAAGATCTAGGGTTTGGCTAGGGTTTTTTTTAGGTTTAGCCTCGGTGTAGCTGAAGTGGAATTCTTGGTAGCACCGATTTTGACTGGTAGGGTTTTGACAGAGTATTTTTTGGGAGAGCTTGTGGGTGTTTTTTGTAGCTAGCACTTGTGCACGTGGAGCAATTTGTTCACCAACAATACCTTACCTCCTTTTAATAGTATTGGCTTTCCTATGGACTCAAAGTGATTTCTCACAAAGTAAAAAAGTGAATCTTCTACATTGAAGCTTTGCCAATCAATTCCTTTGCATCTTGGGGTATCTCCTCAAAATTTATAGCCATCCTATCATTGCAATTTTCCTCAAATATGCTTTGTGAAAACATGAGTCCAATGACATATACATTGTTATTAATTATCAAAACCACCAAGGGAGCAAATGTGCTTTCAATAGGTCATGTTAAAATTCAATTGATATGTGATACGTCTCCATTGTATCTACTTTTCCAAACCCTTTGACCCTTGTTTTGAACTCTAATTTGCATGATTTGAATGGAACTAACCCAGACTGACGATGTTTTCAGCAAAAATGCCTTGGTGTTATTTTTGTGCAGAAATAAAAGTTCTCGGATTGACCTAAAACTTTACGGAGATTATTTTTGGAATTTATAAAAAATACTGGCGAGAGAATTAACCAGAGGGGGCCACCCACAGGTGACAAGCCCACCAGGCATGGCCACCCCCCTGGCCTCGCCTGGCAGGCTTGTGGGCCCCTTGTGGCTCCACCGACCTCAATTCCACTCCTATATATTCATATTGGCGGAGAAAAAATCAAGGAGAAGAGTTCATCGCATTTCACGATATGGAGCTGCGGCCACCTCCTGTTCTTCCTCGGAAGGCCAGATCTGGAGTCCGTTTTGGGCTCTGGAGAGGGGAAATCAACGCCATCATCATCACCAAACATCCTTCATCACAAATTCATGATGCTCTCCACCATTCGTGAGTAATACCATCGTAGGCTTGTTGGACGGTGATGTATTGGATGAGATTTATCATGTAATCGAGTTAGTTTTGTTAGGGTTTGATCCCTAGTATCCACTGTGTTCTGAGATTGATGTTGCTATGACTTTGCTATGCTTAATGCTTGTCACTAGGGCTCGAGTGCCATGATTTCAGATCTGAACCTATTATGTTTTCATGAATATATGTGTTCTTGATCCTATCTGGCAAGTTGTAGACACTTATTACGAGTTATGATCCGCATCGCCCAGGGTGACAATAACTGGGATTCTTTCCCGTGATTACCATAGTTTGAGGAGTTCATGTATTCACTATGTGCTAATGCTTTGGTCTAGTTCTCTATTAAAAGGAGGCCTTAATATCCCTTAGTTTCCATTAGGACCCTGCTGCCACGGGAGGGTAGGACAAAAGATGTCATGCAAGTTCTTTTCCATAAGCACGTATGACTATATATGGAATACATGCCTACATTAAATTGATGAATTGGAGCCAGTTCTGTGTCATGCTATGTTATAACTATTCCATGATGAATGCCATCTGATATAATTATCCATCACTCATCCATTGCCTATGAGCTTTCCACATATTCATCCTTGCTAAGTTACTTCTCCATTGCTACTGTTACAATCGCTACCAAACTACTACTGTCACTTTTGCCATCATTACCGTTACTTCCATACTACTTTGATACTAAATACTTTGTTGCAGATATTAAGTCTTTCAGGTGTGTTTCAATTGACAACTCAGCTGCGAATAATCGAGAATATTCTTTGGATCCCCTTATGTTGAATCAATAAATTTGGGTTGAATACTCTACCCTCGAAAACTGTTGCGATCCCATATACTTTTCGGCTATCAAGACCTTTGGATGTTCTGCGCGTAGGAAAATTTTAATTCGCATGCGATGCACCTACGGTAGAACCCTCATCAAGACCTTTTTATGGTACCATTGTCGGGGAGCATAGCTCTATTCTCTGAGTCACTTGGGATTTATATTTGTTGATCACTATGAAGAATCTGAAAGATCGAAAAACCAAGATTTATCCCTCTACTACGAGGGGAGGTAAGGAATAGCCATCTAGCTCTGCACTTGATTCACCTTCTGTTGTGAGTAAGTTTGCAACACCACAACCTGCTAGTAATTCTGATATGTCACAAGTAACTGATGATGCCACTTCCACTTTGCATGATGCTTATGATGATACTTTTCTTGATAATACTGTGCCTCTGGGTGAATTTGGTGAGGAACAAATTGCTAGAGACACATGCTAAAACTGATGAAATTATTGAAACCGAACGATATGAGACACATACTATGTGTTAGAGGTGCTAACGCAGTGCAAATCCAGATATCCACATTATCAAAAAATTGCCTATATAGTATTCATGGCATCGAGGAAACACGACCACTACTTCCAGGAGTGCGCAGCGACGGTAGCATCGGAGGTCCCCTTGAATGATATAATCAACAATAGGCATGCCACCGGCCGCAATGCCAAATGGGCCATTGAGCTCCTCCCCTTTGAAACAACCTACAAGCCACACCATGCCATTAAATCATAGGTGTTGGCGGACTTTCTGGCTGAATGGACGGAGGCCGAACTCCCCAAGGAATATAGTGCATACTCCCATTGGACAATGTACTTTGACGACTCCAAAACCTTGGTCGGACTAGGGGCTGGAGTTATCCTCACATCCCCCACTGGCGACAACGTGTGATACGTGTTGCAAATCATGTATGCGGACTCCAAAAATGCAGCCGAATACGAGGTCCTTCTTCATGGTCTCCGAATGGATGCATCAATGGTCATACGCCGGCTATAGGTATGGGGAGACTCCAACTTAGCCATCTCCCAAATCAACGGCGAATTTGACCCTAAAAATTCGAAGATGGCGGCATACAGAAACGCCATCCTCAAGATATCAGCTCGGTTTGAGGGGACAGAATTCCACCATGTCGCTCGCGACAACAACCAAGCCGCCGACATATTGGCTCGTATAGGATCCAAGCAAGATCCTGTCCCAAAGAACACTTTTCAGGAACAGCTTTTTAAGCCTTCCGTCATGTGGTAGGACGATGACAATGGCACCATCCCGAATACACCGGATGTGGTTATGCCCCCTGTCAACGAACCAGACGGCCAAATAATCGGCGGTTTCGTAATGAACGAAACGCCTTCGGCTCATGTGGTAATGGCAATAATTGCACCTTGGACAGAGCCCTTCCTCGTCTACCTTCTTCGAAAGGAACTCCCCAATGACCAAACAGAGGCATGGGGCATAGTTCGGCGTGCCAAGGCCTACAAGATTCACGAGGGAGAGTTATACAAGAAAAGCACAATTGGTGTACTACAGCGGTGCATATCCAAGGAAGAAGGGCGGGAGCTTCTCACTGAAATACATGCAGGCATGGGCGGCCATCACGCCACAGCAAGAGCCTTAGTCAACAAGGCCTTCCATGCCGGTTGTTTCTGGCCCACAGCTTCGACGGATGCACGGTCACTTGTCAAGCATTGTGTGGGGTGTCAACTCTTCGCAAATCAAAGTCACATGCCTCCAACAGCTCTTCGGACTATTTCGGTCACTTGGCCTTTCGCGGTCTGGGGGCTTGACATGGTCGGACCCCTTCAAGGGGGACCAAGAAAAACAAATACCTACTAGTCCTGGTCGACAAGTTCACGAAATGGATAGAGGCAAAGCCCGTTAAATCAGCCAAGTACGGAGACTTCATATTCGGCGTAGTACACTGTTACGGTGTACCGCATAGCATAATGACGTATAATGGATCTAATTTTATGGCCCAAGAGGTCAAGGACTGGTGCATGAAAATGGGCATTAAGCTTGATCATGCGTCAGTCTACCATCCGCGGACCATTGGACAAGTCAAACGTGCCAATGGTCTCATCATTGGCGGCATTAAGCCACGATTGGTCCGATCTCTTCATGAGTCCAACTGTCATTGGATTGGGGAGCTCGACTCCATACTATGGGGCCTGCGTACCACCCCAAATAGATCAACAGGCTTCACACCGTTCTTCATGGTCTATGGGGCTGAGGTAGTCCTCCCCTGCGACATTATTCACGACGCACCACGAGTGCGCATGTACGAGGAAAAGGAAGCCGAGTTGGATCGGCAGGACGACCTGGACGCCTTGGAGAGAGAACGTGACATAGCTCTGTCTCGCTTTGCATTTTATCAGCAGCAAGCGCGACGCTACGAGAGTACGGAGGTCAGGGCACAAGCATACAATGTAGGTGAACTCGTCCTACGGCTCCCGGAGAAGCAGAAGCATAAACTTAAACCCAAGTGGGAGGACCCCTTCATCATCGATGCGATGCGGTACTCGCGGGAGGAGCCTATCATCTTCGGAACTCATCAGATAATCGCCTTGAACCAAACCCATGGAATGCAGCTCGCCTACGGCGCTTCTACGAATAGACCGGTCATGTCCAAAATTCCCGCACGTTTTACATTTTTTTTTCTTGTATTTTCACCTTTTCTTCCTTTTCCTCCCACTTTGTTGTTTTGATAGGATTGAGTTTTCTTCTTCCTATGTTTGGCTAAACCGATCCTGCATTAAGGTCATCGGCATACACCATAGAGTGTTACATCCAAACATAGCACGTGGGGACTGCTTTTAGTAGCCATACTTTTATATGGCAATTTTCGCCCGCACCTGTTGTGCGCGCATGTTTCTTTTGTCATGTTTTAGCCATCATATGCATCAGTTTGAACTAAGACTTTGCCAAGCTGGGTTGCCTCGCTCCTGTAGTTACTCTCTATGTTCCCGCTTGTTTGGCTAGAGAGTAAAGGGAGCACCTCTGCGATTGTTACGACCGGGTCATTCTGACACGTACCTCAGACGGGTGAAGCCGAAAGCTAGCTATCTTACGTAGACAATTGATCCACTATGACGGAAACACCGTATCCGGCCTCGATTGCTTTTCTGTTGTTTGGGTGTCTTATTACAAAAGGACACTTAGTCGCAAGTATGTGGATTCCCATCTATGTTCTTCATAGAACCCTGGCGAAAGGTATCGTTAGTGGTACTATTTTCATCGGAAGATGTTTCTTACACTACGTTGTGATATAGCATATCTTTCTGTGTGATTTCTGTCTGTTTGCACCACATGGCCGGATTTCCTGGTTCCTCGAATACAATTTCGCTATTCGGCGAAGGAATAATAAGGAACACTCCTGAGCTCTTCGCCCGGGAGGGAGAAGCCGATGGCCGGTTAAGACAAAGTTTACAACACGGATTGTTTTACACATGTATATGCAAATTACATATTCGGCTGTTGATCGAGATCATAGATTATTGTGGAGAGGGGCAGTCTGCTTGCGAGAGCCGGGTGGCGGGCATCACCTGGTCATATACCAGGCGGAGTGGCACTTCTTTTCTATACGATCCTACAGGACCAACCGCGCCATATGCTTGGGGTTAAGTCCGGTGAAACGGGTCTTGATCATTGCCCATGCCTCCTGTGCTCCTTCACGGCAGGCCGAAGTCTTCCACAGCTCGAACCTACACCGAGCCCCCCTAAATCGATCCACAAGTGCGGTCAGCCATTCGGGTGGCTGTTCGGTGGGCCATAATGCCTTCACCATCCCCTTCATCGCCTTTTGCACGTTCTTGTGGTGGGCGGTCAGCTCCTTCAACATGTCCCCTTGGAATAATTCGATCTCCTCTTCAGGATGTCCGATCAGGAGACCTGTACACAAGACAACAAGCGCGATTACTATCATTCTATACATCAGACATACTTAATCATAGCGGAGTTGTATTACCGAATACGCCCCTCCGAAGATTTTGATTTTCTTCTTGAGCTTGTGCCAATTGAGTCTTCAAACTCTTTATTTCATTGGCCTATTTTTATATAACAAGACAGCCGGCTTGCTGCTGGGATTCCGCATACCTTTGTGAATCTCGGGCTTCTTCCAGCTGCCTTTCCATATGTCCTATTGATTCAGCTACTACATGGAATCCATATGTCCTATTGACTAGCAGTAAAAGCACACTAACTATGGGCCTCTCTCGTGAAACTTTTCACTTGTGCTAGTTCGGTCTTCACGGACTGCACCTTTGCGCGGCTCTCCTCGAGGGGCCTGGCCAATTGCTGGGAATTTTGCTTTGAGGCTTGCATTCGCAGTCAAACAGTTGTGAGATCCCTAATTCCTTTTTTCCAAATAAAATTAAGGCTCGGGGGCTACTAGGCTTATACAAGTATACTGAGTCTACAAAATCCGACCACTTACCTAAATACTGGTTGTTATCAGCTTCATAGCTTCATCGAATCCAGATCGGCGGCCCCGAGGTGTGCGTCCATCGAGCGTAGGGCGCCGAACTCCTAGTCGGAGAAAACTGGGTACCGCATGGCCTCCGATTGGTGCCGATGATGCATGGTTCCCTCCACTTCCGATTTGGTGACGGATACTCCGTCGCCAGATTCGGCGGGCATCGGACCGGCCATGGGGGCTTCCGTAGCGGAAGCCGCATGGACGGTGGCCCGGGAGCTTCAGGCATCTCTCGACATCTGGGCAGCCCCCTTGGTAGGTGAAGATTGGGTGTTTAGGCTAGGTAAAGAGCAAGCGGCTATAAGATTTTGCCAAACATAACGATAAAACGGATATCCGAACAGTGTACCTTTGGGATGCACGGACGGGTGGATTCGTTCGCGTGTCCGGCTCCTTTGCAGGGGCCCGCCGGCCTCTGAATCATTTGCGGCTTCGGCTGCTGGCGCAAGACATGCTGATCAGCGATGCTTGGGTCTAGGACCGGCGCGTCTGGGGCACTCTTGGTAGCGGGCCTCTTTCGGGAGGAGTTTTTCTTCTTGCCCGTGTATGGAATGGAGAATGACTCGGGGTAATCGACTATGATTGCCATCGGGGTCTGGACAATGCTGTCCTGATGATGGGCTCCATTCTAGAAGTCAAGAAGTAGATCCGGGTCCTCGTTGAAGCCCGGATCATTGTCATGTGAATGATTCTCAGGCTGAGGAGCCGGACAGTTGACTGTTTCGATGAAGCTCCTTCATTCCTATTCATGCCAAGGCCTCGGTCAAATAAGAATGCAGAATGAAGTCCTGAACTATTTCATGATTAAAAAAGGAAGGCGTACCTGTTCGATTGGATTGTGGTCCGAATAACCTTCCTTGGTTGACTGTTGGATGAAGTCTTCTTGCTATCCTTTGTACAGGTCGGTGAGTACGACGGCCAGCGTTGTTGGATTGGCGCAACCTAGTCTTCGGGAATGCGTGGCATCGCTTGTCCTGTTGTATCACTAAGTGGTACACCCTTTGTTTGAGGGGTTGCATTCACCGCGAGATAGCGGTGGCCATGACATCGATCATGGTCAGCCGGTGATGGGCAAGCATCCACACATCCGTGGCAAGGCGTTGCACTTCGGCGCTCTCCTCCTAAGATGTGCCCTTGGGTCACTAGTTGTACCTTTTCTTCGGGAGAAGGTCGGAGTATTCGGGCAGACCTGTCCGAGTTGGCTCGAACAAGGGGATGTCTTCAAATATAGAACCACTCCGAAGTCCATTCTTCAGATTTCTTCGGCGTGCCAATCGGGTACCCCGTCCCCGCTATGCGGCATACTTCGGCTCCGCCGATCTCTAAGATGGCCTTGTCCCGAGTTTGGGGGACGAGGCAGAAATATTTCCTCCACAGATCAAAGTGAGCTTCGTACCCTAAGAACATCTCGCAGAGGGCAACGAAACCCGAGATGTGCACGATTGACCTCGGGGTGAGATGGTGGAGTTGAATTCCATAGAACTCTAGTAACCCCCTCAAGAATGGGTGGATTGGAAATCCAAGGCCTCGGAGGAGGAACGGAACGAAGCAAATGTGCTCCCCTTTGTTTGGATTGGGGAAGCGCTCGTTGAATACCTCGTCGCTATAAGCGAGTAGACCAGCACGGGTTGCCACCAGATTTGACGATGGGAGATATCCCTGGGTCTCCAGATTACGGAGCCGCATAAGTGTGACGGAGCAGCTGGTCCAGTCGCCTCAGCGTTGGCCATAAGGGCGCTTTGAGGAACTGGGAGCATTAGCCATGTTGTGCGTGGAGCTTCCGCTTGTGTAGTTATTATAATGACCCGCACCCGCGACGCTTGGGATCTTACCGAAGACTAGTCGGATGCCGAACTGAGAAGGATGAAGGACTTGCCTCGCAAGCCGAAGACAACGACATGAGGGAATCAACCGAATATATATCGACATTGAACGCCAGTCTGGGGGCTACTGAGGGAGTCCTGGATTGAGGGGTCCTCGGATAGCCGACCACTATTCATGGGCCAGACTGTATGGGTCAGAAGGCAAGCATCGGAGGGTCGAGGACCATCTGCGCCAGGATGGAAGCTTCATGGAGTCCAGCGTGTTCTCCAAGTTATTAGCTGTAATTAGGAAAGTTATCTCTTTGGCATGTTACCGACCATGTGTAAGCTAAGGGCACCCCCGGCATTTATATAAGTCGGAGGGTTTTAGGGCGTAGAGGGAGAATAACTCTTCTAGGTTTAGACATACGATCTCGAGGTAGATCAACTCTGTAACCCCTTACACCATCAATACAATCAAGGATGACGTAGGGTATTACCTCCATAGGAGGGCCCGAACCTGGGTAAACTCGGGTCCCCTTCGTCCCCTATTACCGTTGATCCTAGTCTCATAGTTCGGGACCCCCTACCCGAGATCCGCCGGTTTTGACACCGACAGTGGGTTATTCTCACGATATGTGTTTATTCACTATCATTCACGAGAAACTGGCTGGTATTCAGGATGCCCAGTTCCATGCTCATATTCAAATCAAAATATAATGAAAGAAAACTCCCCCAAGATTGCGTTTGTATGGACGGTACCCGTGGATTCGTCTCGCCATGGAGTGTCATTGATTGGTGGAGGAGGAGTAAAAATGTTATCATTCTATTTGGGAACCACCTATAATGTATCTAGCATGGAAGATGCTGAAATCTCTTGGTCGTTATTACGACAATGGAAGCGTACCGCTTAAAATTATTACTCATCTTTGTTTTAAAAGCTCGAGCTCTGGCACATCTACAAATCAATGCTTCCCTCTGCGAAGGGCTTATCTATTAAATTTATTGTTGAGTCATCATCTTCTTATAAAAGCACCAGCTAGAGAGCACCACCGTCATTTGTATGCTTTGCTATTAATTGATATTGAGTATGAGTATGACTGGATCTCTTTTACCATGAATTACATTGTCTAGTCAGTCATTGCTCTTTAGAGGTGCTGTGCATTTATGTTTTGAGGTCTCAGAAAGGGCTAGCGAGATACCATTTTAAGTCATATTGTATCATGATTGTTTTGATAAAAGTGTTGTCATCCAAGAGTTATTATTATTGCTCGCTAGTTAATTAAGCCATTGATATGAGTAATTGCGAGACCTAAAGGTCATTGTGAACGTGGTTAGTCCATAATATTTGCTCAAAATTTGAACATCAGTTAGACATATTTACAACAACAAGATCAAACTGAGTTTGTAAAAGTTTTTTTTTATCACTTTCAGTTTATCAACAG
Source organism: Hordeum marinum (assembly GCA_022496015.1). Classification (NCBI taxonomy): domain Eukaryota; kingdom Viridiplantae; phylum Streptophyta; class Magnoliopsida; order Poales; family Poaceae; genus Hordeum; species Hordeum marinum. Next base: position 267,206,444 of record CM039674.1, on the reverse strand, counting down.
AATTGCTTGAGGACAAGCAATGGTTTAAGCTTGGGGGAGTTGATACGTCTCCATTGTATCTACTTTTACAAACCCTTTTGCCCTTGTTTCGGACTCTAATTTGCATGATTTGAATGGACCTAACCCGGACCGACGCTGTTTTCAACAGAATTGCCTTGGTGCTATTTTTGTGCAGAAATAAAAGTTCTCGGATTGACCTGGAAATTTACGGAGATTATTTTTGGAATTTATAAAAAATACTGGCAAAAAAATTAACCAGAGGGGGGCCACCCACAGGTCACAAGCCCACCAGGCACGACCACCCCCCTGGTCACGCCTGGGAGGCTTGTGGGGCCCCTGTGGCTCCACCGACCTCAATTCCACTCCTATATATTCATATTCGTGGAGAGAAAAATTAAGGAGAAGAGTTCATCGCGTTTCACGATATGGAGCCGCCGCCACCTCCTGTTCTTCCTCGGGAGGCCACATCTGGAGTCCGTTTTGGGCTCCGAAGAGGGGAAATCGACGCCATCGTCATCACCAACCATCCTTCATCACCAATTCCATGATGCCCTCCGCCGTTCGTGAGTAATTCCATCGTAGGCTTGCTCGACGATGATGTGTTGGATGAGATTTATCATGTAATCAAGTTAGTTTTGTTAGGTTTTGATCCTTCTTATCCACTATGTTCTGAGATTGATGTTGCTATGACTTTGCTATGCTTAATGCTTATCACTAGGGCCCGAGTGCCATGATTTCAGATCTGAACCTTTTATGTTTTCATGAATATATATGTGTTCTTGATCCTATCTTGCAAGTTGTAGACACCTATTATGAGTTATGATCTGTTGGAAATATGCCCTAGAGGCAATAATAAAATGGTTATTATTGTATTTCCTTGTTCATGATAATTGTCTATTGTTCATGCTATAATTGTGTTAACCGGAAACCATAATACATGTGTGAATACATAGACCACAACATGTCCCTAGTGAGCCTCTAGTTGACTAGCTCGTTGATCAATAGATGGTCACGGTTTCATGGCCATGGACATTGGATGTCATTGATAACGGGATCACATCATTAGGAGAATGATGTGATGGACAAGACCCAATCCTAAGCATAGCACAAGATCGCGTAGTTCGTTTGCTAAAGCTTTTCAATGTCAAGTATCGTTTACTTAGACCATGAGATTGTGCAACTCCCGGATACCGTAGGAATGCTTTGGGTGTGCCAAACGTCACAATGTAACTGGGTGGCTATAAAGGTGCACTACGGGTATCTCCAAAAGTATCTGTTGGGTTGGCATGAATCGAGATTGGGATTTGTCACTCCGTGTGACGGAGAGGTATCTCTGGGCCCACTCGGTAAGACATCATCATAATGAGCTCAATGTGACTAAGGAGTTAGCCACGGGATGATGTATTACGGAACGAGTAAAGAGACTTGCCAGTAACGAGATTGAACAAGGTATGGTGATACCGACGATCGAATCTCGGGCAAGTACCATACCGATAGACAAAGGGAATTGTATACGGGATTGATTGAATCCCCGACATCGTGGTTCATCCGATGAGATTATCGTGGAGTACGTGGGAGCCAACATGGGTATCCAGATCCCGCTGTTGGTTATTGGCCAGAGAGGTGTCTCGGTCATGTCTACGTGTCTCCCGAACCCGTAGGGTCTACACACTTAAGGTTCGATGACGCTAGGGTTATAGGGAAATGGTATACGTGATTACCGAAGGTTGTTCGGAGTCCTGGATGAGATCTCGGACGTCACGAGGAGCTCCGGAATGGTCCGGAGGTAAAGATTGATATATAGGAAGTCCAGTTTTGGTCACCGGAAAGTTTTCGGGCTCATCGGTAGTGTACCGGGAGTGCCGGGAGGGTGCCGGAGGACCCCCGAGAGGGGTGTGACGACCAAAGGACCTCATGGGCCCTTAGAGGAGGTGTGCCAGCCCATATTGGGTCGGCCAAGACCATCTATGTGGGCCCATGTGGCTAGGGATAAGAGATAGGGCCAAAAAGGATTTAAAAGGAGGAGATCCACCTCCCTTGTGGGAGGTGGACTCTCCCTTTAATTCGGCCGACCCTCTCCTCTTTGGAGTAGAGGCCAAGCCAGCCCTCCACGTCCCTCCTCCTATATATACTTGAGGTTTTGGATGTTTTGAGACAAGATTTGATCTCTCTCTCTCACGGCGAAGCCCTACCTCTCTTCTTCCTCCTCCGCAACGCTTAGGCGAAGCCCTGTCGGAATACCTTGCTACTCCACCACCACCACGCCGTCGTGCTGCTGTTGGAGCCCTTCCCCAACCTCTCCTTCCTCCTTGCTGGATCAAGGTGTTGGAGACGTCACCGGGCTGCACGTGTGTTGAATGCGGAGGTGCCGTCCGTTCGGCACTTGATCGGATCTACCGCGATCTGAATCGCTGCGAGTACGACTCCATCAACCGCGTTCTTGTAACGCTTCCGCTTAGCGATCTTCAAAGGTATGAAGATCCACTCTCCCCTTGCTCGTTGCTGGTTTCTCCATAGATGGATCTTGGTGAACGCGTAGGAAAATTTTTGATTTACTACTACGTCTCCTAACAGTGGCATCATGAGCTAGGTCTATGCGTAGAATCTATGCACGAGTAGAACACAAAGCAGTTGTGGGCGTCGATTTTGTTAATATGCTTGCCGTTACTAGTCTTATCTTGATTCGACGGTATTGTGGGATGAAGCGGCCCGGACCAACCTTACACGTACGCTTACGTGAGACCGGTTCCACCGCCTGACATGCACTAGTTGCATAAGGTGGCTAGCGGGTGTCTGTCTCTCCCACCTTAGTCGGATTGGATTCGATGAAAAGGGTCCTTATGAAGGGTAAATAGCAATTGGCATATCACGTTGTGGTTTTGACGTAGGTAAGAAACGTTCTTGCAAGAAACCTATAGCAACCACGTAAAAACTTGCAACTACAAATTAGAGGACGTCTAACTTGTTTTTGCAGCATATGCCGTGTGATGTGATATGGCCAAAAGGATGTGATGTGATGCATTGTGATGTATGAGATTGATCATGTTCTTGTAATAGGGTTCACGACTTGCATGTCGATGACTATGACAACCGGCAGGAGCCATAGGAGTTGTCTTATATTATTGTATAACCTGCGTGTCAATCATAAACGCCATGTAATTACTTTACTTTATTGCTAAACGTTAGCTGTAGTAGTAGAAGTAATAGTTGGCGAGACAACTTCATGAAGACACAATGATGGAGATCATGATGATGGAGATCATGGTGTCGTGCCGGTGACAGTGATGATCATGGTGCCCCGAAGATGGAGATCAAAGGAGCAAGATGATATTGGCCATATCATGTCACTATATTGATTGCATGTGATGTTTATCATGTTTACATCTTATTTGCATAGAATGACGGTAGTAAATAAGATGATCTCTCAATAAAATTTCAAGAAAGGTGTTCACCCTAACTGTGCACCGTTGCTAAGGATCGTCGTTCCGAAGCACCACGTGATGATCGGGTGTGATAGGTTCTAACGTTCGCATACAATGGGTGTAAGCCAGATTTACACATGCGAAACACTTAGGTTGACTTGACAAGCCTAGCATGTACAGACATGGCCTCGGAACACGGAAGACCGAAAGGTCGAACATGAGTCGTATAGAAGATACGATCAACATAGAGATGTTCACCATGGATGACTAGTCCGTCTCACGTGATGATCGGACACGGGCTAGTTGACATGGATCATGTATCACTTGGAAGACTAGAGAGATGTCTATCTAAGTGGGAGTTCATTAATAATTTGATTAAATGAACTTAATTATCATGAACTTAGTCTAAAAAATGTCCTTGCAAATTATGTCGTAGATAGCTCGCACTGTAGCTCCCCAGTTTTATTGATACAAACCAAGAGAAAAGTAAGTTGAAAGTTGATGGTAGCAATAATGCGGACTGGGTCCGTGATCTGAGGATTGTCCTCATTGTTGCACAGAAAGCTTATGTTTTTTATGTACCGCTAACTGCATCACTCCCTCAAGCGTTGTCTGTAGATGTTGTGAACATATGACAGGCACTTTTTGGTGACTACGTGATAGTTCAATGCGTCATGCATTACGGCTTAGAATTGAGGCCCCAAAACGTTTTGAATGTCACGGAACATATGAGATGTTCTAGGAGCTGAGATTGTGATCTCAGGCTCGTGCCTATGTTGAGAGGTATGAGACCTCGAACAAGATTCTTTGTCTGCAAGATAAAGGAGAATAGCTCAATCGCTAAGCGTGTGCTCAGATTGTCTGGGTGCTACAATCACTTGAATCAAGTGGGAGTTAATCTTCCAGATGAGATAGTGATTAATGCAGTTCTCCAAGTCACTGCCACCAAGCTACTAGAGCTTCGTGATGAACTATAACATGCCAGGGATGGATAAGATGATCCCTGAGTTGTTCGTGATGTTTGACACCACGAAGGTAGAAATCAAGAAGGAGCATCAAGTGTTGATGGTTAAGTGAAACCACTAGTTTCAAAAAGGGGCAAGGGCAAGAACAGAAAACTTCAGGAATGGCAAGCCAGTTGTTTCTCTAGTGAAGAAACCCAAGGTTGAGCCCGAACCCGAGACTAAGTGCTTCTGTTATGAGGAGAATGTTCGCTAAAGCGGAAAACTCCTAGATGCTTGGTAGATAAGAAGGCTGGTAATGTCAATGGAAGTATATTTGATATACGTGTTAGTGATGTGTACCTTGCTGGTACTCCTAGTAGCACCTGGGTATTGGATACCGGTTCGGTTGCTAAGTGTTAGCAACTCGAAATAAAAGCTACGGAGTAAATGGAGACTAGCTAGGTGAAAGGTGACGATGTGTGTTGGAAGTATTTCCAAGATTGATGTGATCACCATCGCACGCTCTCTCTACCTTCAGGATTTGTGATAAACCTAAATAAATGTTATTTGGTGTTTGCGTTGAGCATGAACGTGATTAGATCATGATTAGTGCGATACGGTTATTCAGATAAGTTAGAGAATAATGGTTATTCTGTTTACATGGATAATGCCTTCAATGGTCATGCACCCACTCGAAATGGTTTATCGAATCATGATCGTAGTAGTACACATATTCATAACATTGGTACCAAAAGATACAAAGTTAATAATGATAGTACCACATGCTTGTGGCACTGCCACGTAATGTCATATTGCTATAAATCGCATGAAGAAACTCCATGATGATGGATTTTTTTTTGACTCACTCGATTTCGAATCGGTTGAGACATGCGAGCCATGCCTCTTGGGCAAGATGACTGAGACCCCGTCATCCAATATGATGGAGCGGGCAAGTGGCTTATTGGAATTAATACATGTTGATGTATGTGGTCCAATGAGTGTTGAAACACACAGTGGATATCGTTGTTTTTCTTTACCTTCACTGATGATTTGATTAAATATGGGGATATTTACTTAATGAAACACGAATCTGAAATGTTTGAAAGGTTCAAGGAGTTTCAGAGTGAAGTTAAAGATCATCGTGACAAGAAGATAAATGTCTATGATATGATCATGGAGGTGAATATCTAAGTTACGAGTTTGGTATGCAATTTTAGACAATGTGGAAATTGTTTCACAGCTCACGCCTCCTGGAACACCATAGTGTGATGGTGTGTTCGAACGTCGTAGTCGTGCTCTATTGGATATAGTGAGTACTATGATGTCTCTTATCGTTTTACCACTATCGTTATGGGGTTATGCATTAAAGACAAATCCATTCACTTTAACAGGGCACCATCTAAGTCTGTTGAGATGACACCGTGAGAATTATGGTTTGACACAAGCCTAAGCTGTCATTTCTTAATGTTTGGGGCTGCGACGCTTATGTGAAAATGGGTTTTTCACCTAGCGAGCTCGAACCCAAAGCAGACAAATGCATCTTCATAGAATACCCTAATGAGACATTGGGTATACCTTCTATCTCAGATCCAAGCGCAAAAGGTATTTGTTGCTAAGAACGGGTCCTTTCTTGAGAAAGAGTTTCTCTCGAAAGAATTGAGTGGGAGGAAGATAGAACTTGATGAGGTTGTTGAACCTTTGTTTCAACCAGAGAATAGCGCAACACAGAAAGATGTTTCTGTAGAGCCTACTTAGTTGAAAAGGAAGTTAATGATGATGATCATGAAGCTTCGGATCAAGTCACTATCGAACCTCGTAGGTCGACAAGGACGCGTACTGCTCCTGAGTAGTACGACAACCCTGTCTTGGAAATCATGTTGTTGGACAACGATGAACCTACGAACTATGGAGAAGCGATGGTGGGCCCGGATTCCAACAAATGGCTAGGAGCCATGAAATCCGAGAAAGGATCCATGTATGAAAACCAAGTATGGACTTTGGTAGACTTGCCTGTTGAATGGCGGGTCATTGAGTACAAATGGACCTTTGAGATAAACATAGACGCTAATGGTGAAATGTCACCGTTTATAAAGCTCGACTTGTCGCAAAGAAGTTTCCGCCAAGTTCAAGGAGTTGACTGCAATGAGATTGTCTCATCTGTAGCGATGCTAAAAGTCTATTAAAATTTTGTTAGCAGTTGCTACATTTTTCGATTATGAAATCTGGCAGATGGATGACAAAACAAGGTTTCCGTAATGGTTTCTATGAGGAAGAGTTGTATGTGATACAACCAGAAGGTTTTGTCAATCCTAAGGATGCTAATAATATGCAAACTCCAGCGATCCTTCTATGGACTGGAGCAAGCATCTCGGAGTTGGAATATATGCTTTGATGAGGTGATCAAAGTGTTTAAGTTTATACAAAGTTTATGAGAAACTTGTATTTGCAAGAAAGTGAGTGGGAGCACTATGGAATTTCTTATAAGAATATGTAGTTGACATATTATTGATCGGAAATGATGTAGAATTTCTGGAAGAGCATGAAGGGTTGTTTGAAAAGTTTTTTTCAAAGGAAGACCCAGATAAAGCTACTATTTTATTGAGCATCAAGATCTATAGGGATAGATCTATTCGCTTGATAAGTTTTTTCGACGAAGACATACCTTGACAAGTTTTTGAAGGAGTTCAAAATAGATGGGTCAAAGAAGGAGTTCTTGACTATATTGTAAGGTGTGAAATTGAGTAAGACTCAATACCCGACCACGGCAGAAGATAAAGAAGAGATGAGTGTCATCTCCTATGCTTTAGCCATAGGCTCTATATAGTATGCCATGCTGTGTACCGCACCTGTGTGTGCCTTGCCATGAGTCTGTCAAGGGGTACAAGAGTAATCCAAGAGTGGATCACTGGACAGCGGTCAAAGTTAGCCTTAGTAACTTGAGAACTGAGGAAATATTTCTCGATTATGGAGGTGATAAAGAGTTCATCGTAAAGGGTTACGATGATGCAAGCTTAACTCCAATCCGGATGACTCTTAGTAGAAATCTGGCTACGTATAGTGGAGCAGCCATTTGGAATAGCTCCAAGTGGAGCGTGGGAGCAGTATCTACAAATATGAAATGGAAAGTTTGCAAGGTACACACGGATCTGAATGTCGCAGACCCGCTGACTAAAAAAAACTCTTTCACGAGCAGAACATGAACAAACCCCAGAACTTATTGGGTGTTAATCACATGATGATATGATCACATGGTGATGTAAGTGTTAATCACATGGTGATGTGAACTAGATTATTGACTCTAGTGCAAGTGGGAGACTGTTGGAAATATGCCCTAGAGGCAATAATAAAATGGTTATTATCGTATTTACTTGTTCATGATAATTGTCTATTGTTCATGCTATAATTGTGTTAACCGGAAACCATAATACATGTGTGAATACATAGACCACAACATGTCCCTAGTGAGCCTCTAGTTGACTAGCTCGTTGATCAATAGATGGTCACGGTTTCATGGCCATGGACACTGGATGTCATTGATAACGGGATCACATCATTAGGAGAATGATGTGATGGACAAGACCCAATCCTAAGCATAGCACAAGATCGTGTAGTTCGTTTGCTAAAGCTTTTCAATGTCAAGTATCGTTTCCTTAGACCATGAGATTGTGCAACTCCCAGATACCGTAGGAATGCTTTGGGTGTGCCAAACGTCACAACGTAACTGGGTGGCTATAAAGGTGCACTACGGGTATCTCCGAAAGTATCTGTTGGGTTGGCATGAATCGAGACTGGGATTTGTCACTCCGTGTGACGGAGAGGTATCTCTGGGCCCACTCGGTAAGACATCATCATAATGAGCTCAATGTGACTAAGGAGTTAGCCACGGGATGATGTATTACGGAACGAGTAAAGAGACTTGCCAGTAACGAGATTGAACAAGGTATGGGGATACCGACGATCGAATCTCGGGCAAGTACCATACCGATAGACAAAGGGAATTGTATACGGGATTGATTGAATCCCCGACATCGTGGTTCATCCGATGAGATCATCGTGGAGTACGTGGGAGCCAACATGGGTATCCAGATCCCGCTGTTGGTTATTGGCCGGAGAGGTGTCTCGGTCATGTCTACGTGTCTCCCGAACCCGTAGGGTCTACACACTTAAGGTTCGATGACGCTAGGGTTATAGGGAAATGGTATACGTGATTACCGAAGGTTGTTCGGAGTCCCGGATGAGATCTCGGACGTCACGAGGAGCTCCGGAATGGTCCGGAGGTAAAGATTGATATATAGGAAGTCCAGTTTTGGTCACCGGAAAGTTTTCGGGCTCATCGGTAGTGTACCGGGAGTGTCGGGAGGGTGCCGGAGGACCCCCGAGAGGGGTGTGACGACCAAAGGACCTCATGGGCCCTTAGAGGAGGTGTTCCAGCCCATATTGGGTCGACCAAGACCATCTATGTGGGCCCATGTGTCTAGGGATAAGAGATAGGGCCAAAAAGGATTTAAAAGGAGGAGATCCACCTCCCTTGTGGGAGGTGGACTCTCCCTTTAATTCGGCCGACCCTCTCCTCTTTGGAGTAGAGGCCAAGCCAGCCCTCCACGTCCCTCCTCCTATATATACTTGAGGTTTTGGATGTTTTGAGACAAGATTTGATCTCTCTCTCTCACGGCGAAGCCCTACCTCTCTTCTTCCTCCTCCGCAGCGCTTAGGCGAAGCCCTGTCGGAATACCTTGCTACTCCACCACCACCACGCTGTCGTGCTGCTGTTGGAGCCCTTCCCCAACCTCTCCTTCCTCCTTGCTGGATCAAGGTGTTGGAGACGTCACCGGGCTGCACGTGTGTTGAACGCGGAGGTGTCGTCCGTTCGGCACTTGATCGGATCTACCGCGATCTGAATCGCTGCGAGTACGACTCCATCAACCGCGTTCTTGTAACGCTTCCGCTTAGCGATCTTCAAAGGTATGAAGATCCACTCTCCCCTTGCTCGTTGCTGGTTTCTCCATAGATGGATCTTGGTGAACGCGTAGGAAAATTTTTGATTTACTACTACGTTCCCCAACATGATCGGCATCCCCCAGGGTGACAATAACTGGGATTCTTTCCGGTGATTACCATAGTTGGAGGAGTTCATGTATTCACTAAGTGCTAATGCTTTGGTCCGGTTCTCTTGTGATGCCCTAGATTTGCTACTATAGTAACTATGTAATTAAGCTACAGTAATTTGAGGATTATGCTAATCTATTTTGCTAATCCATGTGTGAACACTCTTGAAATCAATCTCTCATTCAAATCCCAATGCAAATCAAAATTATTTGAAAAGTGGAATTAAAAGTTTTGCAAAACATCAAATTAAAAATCATGCTTAGGTTGCAATTATTCCCTAAGCTATTCTAAAATTGGAACCAAAATTTTATCGTATGGTTTTGTGCCTCAAAACTATTTTAACAGATGCCAAAACAATTATTAAATGCCTTTCAAATTATATAAATTCCCACAGTAGTTTCAATTGCCCCCAATCTCTTTTGTGGCGCTGTCTAAAATTGCACTCTGAATTATGCGCATGATCACATATTTTTTTGCATAGGTCCAATAGTGCTAAACTAAATAAAAAGAAAAAGAAAAAAGGACCCCCCCCACTGGGCCAGCCCCAACCGGCCCACCCAACCGACCCAACCGGCCCCCCTGGGGTCATAACCCCCACGAACCCCACACCGACACCCACCCTCCCCACTCACCTCTCCCCCACTCCGCTCCCCCCTCCTCCCCGATCCAGATAGGATCGGGGGAAGAACCCCATGCCGCCCCACGCTGGACGTCGCCGGCGCCCCGGTCGCGCCATCACCCTTGCTCCCACCCCCCTGCCGCCATCCGCGGCCACCCCTCCGCCCCCACCCCTCCGCCAACGCGGCCAGCCTGCACACCGACTCCCGCCTTCCGTGGCCCCGCCGACCGTCGCCCACCGCCGGATCCGCCCCGCCGCCGTCGCCTCCTCGCCGGCCCGCTCGCCGCCGCCTTTGACTGTCAGTCACCTCCCCGCGGTGAGCAGCCACCACCGTCCCCGTCCCCCCTGCCGCCATCGACGCGCGACCGGCCTGGTTCGACCGGCCGGTGCATGTGTGTGTGTGATGTGCTGTGTGTATGTATGTATGTATGCATGCATGTATGTGTGTATGTATCCATGTATGTACATACTAGAAACAAAATAGAAATAATAAAATAATTGAAATAATTAAACAGCCAATTAGTTAATTATATTAGTTAAACCATATTAATTGATGTAAATGACATGTAGGCCCAGCCCACATTAGGACTACCTAATCTGTTTAATTCAAACTGTTAACTAAAATAATTTAATAAGTCAATGATAGGTGGGTCCACCTTATTAATTAACCTAATTAAAGGATTAATGAAACTTAATTAAAACTGTGTCACTGACAAGTGGGACCCACTGGTCAGTTTGACCAGTCAATTGAGATTTTTGACTACTGATGTCAGCATGACATCATGTTGGTGTCATAATTCTATTTTCGAATTAAATATAATCTATTTTAATTTCAGAATTTTAATAAAACTTTAAAAATTAATATAAAATAATTAATAAGTCAGATAAAAATATTTTATACATGAAAGTTGATCAGAAAAATCCTACAAATCTGAATACGCTGTCCGTTAATCTGTCACATGCTCCTAGCATAGCGAACATGGAACATTTCCATCGTTTTCATCTGTCCAGTAGTACCTCGAGACCCGAAAAATATCATCAGATATTCTTCCGACCTGTCTGCAATGTATAATACTGCGTTAGTGCATGCCTAGCTCTGCATGTTGGCATGTCATGCATCGTGATGCATTTCTTTGCTTTATATTTATTGTTTCTTCCCCCCTCTTCTCTCCGGTTGTCCCCAAGACTGACGCTGCTGCCGGGTACGACTACGTCGTTGACGGTCAGGCCTTTGCCACAGAGCAACAAGACAAGCAACCCCCCCCCCTTGAGCATTTCGATATCGCCCATTTCTTACCCTCTCAGTCTTGCATTAGATTTTTCTATTGTATTAGTTAGCTCCCATTCTGATACATAGCCTATTTTTGATAAACAATTACTATACCTGCAATAATATCAACTGCTTAGTATATGTTGATCAATGAATCCCGAGTGACCTCTTAGTCCTAGTTGCCCCTGCTTCTTCATCGACAACTCGACAACACGAAGACCCGAAGACTTGGTCAACCGACCAACAAGCCAGGCCCCTCACATCACTACACACCCCTTTAGTACGGCATTACAGAGCTACTATAGAGTGTCGAGGGTGATACCTCACTTAGCACTCCCGGTGTTAATTCTGTAGCGTAGCTAATTGATCGTGGGTATCGAGGGTGATTCCTCCTTCCCATTTATTGATAGTGACTCTTGTAATACACATACCTCAAGTGGGATCCATCGAGGGTGATTCCTCGGATATCCACTTGGTGTATAAACACATAGTTTCTTAACCTTGACCTTGTTTACATGTCAAAGACGGGACTAGAGGGACAGGCGGTACCAGCCTAGTTGAGGTGGACCTGAGTTCCCGACAGTCTTGAGAAGGTTGGCCCCAAGGGTACCCGTGTGTAAGATGTGGTTGGATGCGCCGGTAAGGAATCCAAAAGGGTGATGATGAAGCATGGACTGGCGAGAGAGGCCTTTGCCACACATCCTCAAGACGGGGCGACGGGACCGCACTTTATGGGTCACGCTTGCCCCGCATTAATATAATGCTAATGGGTTGGGTATTTGATGTGAGTTGGTCGTTTGACCTTATACGCACCAAACCTTCACGTGGGAGAAGTTATGGGTACTCAGCGTCGTTGTATCAGCCGAAGCTCTTCGGACGTCAGTAATGGAGCGGCGCATGCCGGATTGGGTTCGAAGGTACAACTCCTGGACTGAGTGTACTAGGTCTGCTTCCGGCCGCGTTCGCATCGTGTAGGAGTGCAAGGGAAAGTGGGCCCATGAACCTACGCATTTAGGAGTTAGACCGGTGGGCTGGCCTCTTCGTTGAGCCTAGGTGGCGCGACGGCGTTTTGAATCTCGAGGCCGGGCATTACCCAGGAAAGTGTGTCCGGCCGGAGGTGATCAAGCATGCTGGAAATGCAGTGCACCCATGTAGGGATGAATTCATCTATTCAAATAGTCGTGACCATGGTAATAGGACGACTTGGAGTTGTACCTTGACCTACTACAACTAAAATTGTGACTTTAATTGAAATGAATGTTGGCTCCGGGATTGCTTCCTCGCAGGGAGTTGAGGAAGAATCTCTAGGCGTTGTTTCTTAATAAAATTGCTACAATAATATGACTGTATGTGAGTTACCAGTCTACTCTCTTCTCATGCTGCAAGATGCTGAAGATGCTAGTCTTCGATAGGACTAGGCATTGCGATATATTAGTGAGTCCCTAATCTTGGTCGTACGCATTGCGTGCATGTTTAGCGTACGGTCGAAATTGGGGGTGTCATAGGTTGGTATCAGAGCCGACTGCCTGTAGGTAGCACCCTTTCCAACTCCTTGGCCAAAGTTGAGTCTAGTACTTGACAAACTTTTACTAGCATTATTGTGTGGCTTACGGTCCCACATCTCAATCGGGTAGTATTAGGATCTTTTAATCCTCGTCTACACTCTAGGTTCTGATCTATCTTCTCTTTCGGGTTAAAGATTCTATTGACTCTAACTCTAGGTTCTCGTAACTACTTCCCCTGGAGAGCCCCTCATTCCAGATGATGGTTTGATTCATCAGAAGACTTCGATGATACTCTCCGATGTTCTCCCGAGAACGTGTGCTCACCGCGTTTGCGATTCCCTTCCACCATCAACCCCTATGGATAACTACATACAATTGTCGTTCGTACTCATTTCTTGTTGCTCTTTTTGTTATAAGGTACATCGAATTATCTTACCGAGGATTCGTTCGTCCTCAGTTGTCATTAGTTTAGAAAGAAAATCCTTCAGATTGCTATTTGATCTTACGAAATCCTCAGTAGCCTATTGCTCTTGACCTTTCTCACCTGCTTGCATTATGGTTAATTCCATATGTCTAGCAATATTAAGTAAATCCTTTGTGGTTATCATTTGATTTTATTGATTCAACCTATGTGTGAATGCATGCAGTCATCAGTTGTTTATCATAAATAATCCGTCCGGCTCAGACGTCTTTCCAAACATGAGTTGGTTCTTGAGAATTCAACTTTGATTGATTGTCCATCTAAATCCATTCAACTTACTTGTATTTGATCGGAGCATCTGTTTCCAATACACCAATTGGGAAATCTTAATTCCTTTGGTTATTTAAGCATTGAATTATTGGATGTTCTATAATTGGATGCCTTGCATTCTTCTCTCTTTGATTGAGTATCGATAACTGCATCAGGTCCTTTGTGGACTGCCAGACCCATTATTAGGTTATCATCTGATAGCGTCCTTCACATTCAAAATTATTCGGATGTTATTCCCGAGGTACATGATGCCATAAGTAAATTGTGCCTTCTCCCTCTAGTAAGTTGTATCCTATGCTTTTGTCAGTCATGCTCTGTTGTCAAGCATGTGTAAATTACTCTTGAAACTTGTGGTATATGTTCCTAAGATGCCCCGGTGGGTTGGACCTATGCCTTCCTTAATTCGTGTGAACCTGACAGTTTTCACGAGTCGTACTTTTCTGGTGTTTTGCCAAATAATCTTGCAAAACTATAATTTCACCAAAGATGAGGTGTAAATGTAAGGTGATGCCTTGATGAAGTGGGAGTCGACCTTGAACCTTGTATTCATGCCCATGGAAACGATGTTGATCTTATCATAGAAGCTTCTCCTTTCATATAATCATTCATTGTATGATTTGATCTTGTATCTTTGATCTTGTCCTTTGCAATTGTGGTTCCGACCAGGTTGTTCTACTTTAATTTCATTCTCAAATAGGTTAAAGTGCTTGTCTTCCACACATTAATACACTAGTTCAACCTCCATTTTTATCTACCTCCGGGTATTATCCCTGGTATCTTGATAATTATCATGGAGCTTTATAACTTCTTAGAACTCCTCATCAGCTATGTTTCCTTCATTGATTCTAGTTCCCTCGTGTTCTGAGTTGTTGGACGCTCAAGGACACCGATAATTGAATCGAGTCCGCATTGCTATTAAACAACTCGTAGTATTCTTCTTTGCTTATGAGTTTGTACTCGATCATGCCTTTCCAAGCTTTTAGGCTACACCATGATCGTCATGCCAAAGCTTGACCATACTATCTATGTCCTTCATCCCTGAAGCACCATCCCAACAGTGCATTAAGCTTACATCGAACTTTGAACGTCATGTTGGTTGTATTGAAAGGCAATTCTCATTCTTAGCTAGCACTCTAACATGTGGTTTCGTCAACCATTCGCTTCACCATTTCTTTGCTTTATGTCATCGTTGATCGATTACATCTTCAAGAGACTTCTCGACAATTATGTCATGGTCATCATCAACATTCTGAGCTCTTCCAGAATATCATTTGAATTCATGATGATGAGTAGCATCCTTTCCCTTGGTAATTGGTATTTTTGTTGATGACATCCTTTCCTTCCTTCCAACGCAGACTTGGTCTTGTTTTCGTTGACCCTTAAGTTCCTTGTTAGCTATCTTGTGTTATGTTATATCTTGGAGTATTACCATCTTTTCTCGAGAATGTCGTGAGAATTGCACACGTCTTAAGGATTCTTGATATAGTAATACTTCTTGCCATTCCCTTTCATTTCTTATGTTTCCGTGTTGTGTCTAACCGGAATACCGACAAATGGATTGTGAAGTGCAAATTAAACACTTATGGCATAGAAACTCTATTACCTTGGAGTTAATGAACAATAAGTCCATTCTTAGTGTGTTTGTTGTTGAATCAACATTCTATCGTTGACTGTGCTACTTAGTCTGGATTTTGGTTGCACCTTTCGATTAATGTTAAAGTGTGGATGTTCCCCTCGAGCATACATTGTGATATCATCTGGTTCGACCAAGGCTATCACCTTGTTCACACAATCGTGGGAATCCAATTTTGTGAAATTCTCGACTAGCTGTTGCTGGGCCCATCAGCCACATCCTCATCTTGTTTGTGGTTCATGATGAACCTTTAAGCTAGTGTTGAAATTTTTTGAAGGCTTTATCTTCGTAACTAGCCCATGAAGAATATGTTTTATAAAGTAGTGTTTTTTCTAAGTTCACGTGCATCTTGTCGTCGTGATTATGAGAAAATTTTGTTTTGCTTCCTTCGGAATCGTTCCAATTCATTCATGCATGTGTGAAATATTTTGTGGTTTGATAGGTTTGCTACCTTCGCTCCATATATATTTCCTAACACGTCAAGCCACCGATTGATTTGATCTAGGAAAAGAAGTTCTACGTCAGATCTAGCCCAGACTTACACATGGAACTTTGATATCTGCTATGGTGGTTCCCAACCAGAACTTGTTTACATTCCATTCTAAAAACTCCCGTGATGGCACGAATGTCTTGACATTGTGTCCATATGTCTTTCATTCCAACTCATGATTTGAGGCTTGCTTCCGTCGTTCACTCCTAGATTCTTACAAATCATCAAGTAGATCTGTGTTGCATCCTTTTCTTCTCAGGCCTTCTATGTCTGAAGTATCCTGACACCAACCAGATCTGAATCTCAGCAGATATGATGGTTGGAACTCTTCCCAAGAATTATAATGTCGGTCTCTATGTTACTCGGTAGGTGATGTGGCTAACACACATGCCCGGAATACCTATTGTTATAGTATCTTGTTCAACAAGATTCGTCTTTTCTCCCATGAGGAAATTGTAAGACTTATTTTATAAGTTGTTCCTGATGGATCCTTTGAGTTCTTGAAGTCCGACCTTTATCTAATAACCATGTCGATGCTTCCCCGAAGCATGGTTGCGATACTCCAATCACCAACAAGAACATTGGAAGCACAATGCTAAATGTTTCTTGGTCAATTATCCAAACGACATTGTATGGGTAATATCATGAATCCCTCCCCCCTTACCGAAATGGTTATGTACTTGATGTCCTGTCACGTGTATCGTGCTCTGATTATCTTTGGGGAAAGGTATACTCAAATACTTGGGTATAAAAACATTTCTATTTCCATTGGTCTGTTTACCCCGTTCTTGTAATCTAACTTATCTGAACAGTGGTAATCCCCTGTTTAGGTAAACACCTCGGTGATCAAGTCTATTAGTAAGGCCTTGTTACAATTGTTGATAACATTCTGGTAACCGTTGGTGGACAAGAACTGTGCCTATTGGTCTGCCACGTTTCAACGAGCAGGAAAATGGTTCTATTCGTCCCCCACCCTTGGTATCGATGTCGTTGCCAACTTAACTAACAAGCTCCCCTCTGGCAGGTCTTGATACCAAGACCGTGCAAGATGTCATCGCTCTTCCTACTCTTAACCCGCATGGCGGGCCCATAACCCAAAGTTCCATAGGATCAAAACCTTACTCTCATGTACATCTTTAAATCCAAAGTTTTTGTTGAACTTGGCTTCATATGTAAATCCCGACCCACCGTCCAAGGTTATGAAGCTATTCTTGTCGTCATTCACCGGTTGCCCAAGGTTGCACACTTTCTGTCCATCAAGGAAAATATCACTAGTAGTCAGCTGGCAGATCTTTACATATCCAGAGTTGTTTCCCTCCACGGTATCCCATTGGTTATTAGTTCAGACTGTGCCAGTTTATTCACTTCAAGATTCTGGGCAAGTTTCCAGGAAGCTATGGGAACTCATTTGTCATTCAACACCGCTTTTCACCCTCAATCCCTAGACATGTTGAAAGAATCAATCAGATTCTCAAAGACATGCTTCGAGCTTGTGTCATTTCTTTTGGCAAGAAATGGGAGGAATTTCTCTCATATGCTGAGTTCTCCTACAACAATAGCTATCAAGATAGTGTGAAGATGGCTCCCTTTGAAGTGTTATATGGACGTAAGTGTCGAACTCCTCTGAATTGGTCAGAAACTGGGGAACATACACTTATCGGTCTGGATATTATCAATCATGCTGAAGATCAAATCCACATTATTCATGCAAATCTGAAGGCTGCTCAGTCTCGTCAAAAGAGTCAGTATGACCGTCATCACAAGCATATGGTCTATCAACCTGGCAAAAAAAGGCTTATCTTCAATTCACGCCAATGAGAGGTGCACACCGCTTTGGGATCAAGGGCAAGCTGCCCATATATTGGTCCTTTCATTGCTCTCGAAAGGCGTGGTAAAGTGGCATATCAACTGGAACTACCGCCAAACCTTTCTCAGGGTCATGATGTGTTCCATGTGTCACAACTTCGTCGCTGTTTCAAGGATCCTATCCGAGAAGTGGATCATGATATGCTTGAACTGCAACAAGACCTTTCTTACAAAGAGCAACCGGTCCGCATTCTTGCTGAAACTGAACGTCAGACTCGTCAGAAGGTTACCAAGTTCTTCAAAGTGCAGTGGGCAAATCATTCTGAAGATGAAGCCACTTGGGAACGCAAATATCATCTTCGTGCCGGTTTTATCACGGCAGATGTTCGGGTGAACGGACTTAGGTTCGAGGCCATCGCTATCGGGGTGGACTCAAAGGGGTTAGTCGGGACAAAAGACACGGATTTACCCAGGTTCGGCCCCTCGAATCGAGGTAATAGCCTACGTCCTGCTTGTGTTTGTATTGCTTGCGTATCGATTACAAGGAGCTAAAATCTTGACCTAGTTCTCGATTGCCCGTCCTCTAAATCGCCCCGGGTCTGCCTTTATATAAGAGGTCAGGACCACCGGTTCGTTACAATTGCTAACCGAGTCTCTCTCTATCTTCTTGTCCAAGCCGTCTGCGAGTCGGCTTGCACGCCCGGGTCTTCTCCGTCCGGGCCATTGTACGGCGCACACCTTGAGCCGCATATCTCTCTGGGCCACCAGTCTTATGGCTCACCTTTGGGCCGGCTCACGAGCCAGCAACATGACCCGGAGCCTCCAGGGCGGGTCATATCCCCAACATTAGGCCCCAGGTTGAATTGAGCTTGCTCACTTCATCCTTCTCTTCCACTTTTGGCGAGTCGCCCGGAAATGACCCGGCGTGACGTCATGAGATCTGCTAACGTATCACCAAATCTTTCATTAACTGTCATCCCGAAAATCGAGGCGTCCGCCTTGGCCAAACGGTGTCATTGCCTGTATTTTCGCGCCTTCCTTAACCCCCTTTTAAATATGACCCGTGCGGGTCGGGGTTTCCCATCCTCCTGCTCGTGCCTCTTCTTCTTCGTCTTCTTCCTGTCGCCGCCCCAGCGTCATCGAGCTCTGGTCCGGCGCTGTCAATACGTCGTCCCCAACTTGGCCGCTGCATCACCCTGAACGTACTAGAGATTCGTCCGCCTCCGCTGCGCCATCTCTGGTGAGTTCTCCTGTTTCATAGATAGCCGCCACCGTAGTAGGGTTTTCACCAGGGGCTCCTTCACCACCGCTCGCGCTCCGGCACCGCCATCGTGAGTGTATCTCGACACCGCTAATACCTTTAGAACGTGCTCTTGCTCCGCCGCCGTGCGCGGGCCGTCCGCACATAATGCGTGGACCACGATGGCTCCAGTTCGTTTCCTTTTTTTCTTCTGCTGTTCATCGCTAGGTCAGGTTAAAATTTATTTTCTCTACTTTTGTAGATCCGTAGACACAGTAATATTTTGCGGAATCTGTTTTTAGGACTTCGCCAATTTTCAATCTTCCTTTCCTCTGTTGAGCCGCTAAGCCTCTCCGGCTCTCATCAGCCTGGTCTTCCACTTTATCTGTAGAGCCCTTCAACCTTTAAGCCATCGAAAATATTTGCTTGCGCTTTGACTCATCGCGCCTTTTATCTTGCACAACACTTAAGCCGCCAATATGTCTCGTGCGTCCAACTCATGCAACTGGGTTGGGTCGTGCATCACAGAGGACTTTTTGTCGGATTTTGTTCACGCGGTATAACATCCCAAAATTCCATTTTGGAATGTTATGAAATATAGCTATGCATCATCATCATCATTGCTTGAATGTATGAAATAGTTGAAATGCTTCTTCTGACTTTCTGAAAGTCCCCTTTCTATTTTTAATATGTTGCTTTCACCTATTTGAAAACCTTGCAAAAAGTTCAAAATAAGAGGGGAGTAACATGACACTCCACACCAGGGTCATCTTGGTGATATATTTGAACAATAAGAACCAGGGGGTCTTTTGAAAAATATTTGCAAAAGGTTTTAAAACCAAATAGGAAATTTCTGAAAATATTATTTTTTTTCAAAGTGTTCAAATGACAGAATACAAATGTTCAATAAATGGCATTTATTATTCTGTTAATTTTGATATATAATACTCCTATATTTGGAACTATATTGAATGCATTAAAAGGTTTTTACTGCGTTGATATTTGAAAATAGGAAAATCTTTAAAGCTTTAAAGGCCGGTCGGCCCATTCGAAGTTAAAGCCCCTCCCGACTTACCTAATTATCGGCCACCGATGCGCTAACAGCGTCCCTCCCTCTTGCTGACTAGCCGGACCCACTGACCGATGGCGCCATCCGCGCGGTTGTCCCCGTCCTCGCGCGAGCGCCGCCGTCGCCGGAGACCTCGCTCGGATCTCCCTCCTCTTCCTTCTCTCGCCCCCTCACCGGCCCTATATAAGAGCGGCCACCTCTACACTCCATTCCCCCCCCCGAACCCCTCTCTCCCCCTAGCTAGAGTGCTGCATCGAGCTCGCCGGAGTTCCCCGACCACCGAACCTCCCCGAGCACCAAGGCGTCGACTCCCTCGCCCTTAGCATCGTCCGACACCTCCACTCGACTCCGGACGATCACCGCCGTCGCCTGGACCCCTCTGACGACCTCCTCGACCACCGGAGTGCCACCTCGACGACCTCACCGCTTCGGACTTGCCGAAGAACCTCCTCGCCGGCGACCCCCTCCTTCACTGTGAGCCCCTTCCCCGCTCATGTCCGTTCGATCTGGATCCTACGATCCAAATTAGAAACTATTATAACGTGAACCATTTTCTTCTAAGCTTCGGTCGACCGCTGCAAACTCCCGTGCGCCTGTACTAGCACCCAATAGGAAGCCGCCACGTAGCCTTGGCCGATCGTTAGGATTTCGTTTAATTTCTGTTTTGTTTTTAGTTAACAGAATGTTTTCTGATTTTGTGTTGCTTATATCTTTTAAGCTATTTAGTGTTTTTAGTTGATTCTTTTTGCATTAGTTCACATTTTTTCTCTAGTTTATGTTAGTATGTTTATATTTCAAATTTGAGCTTTAAATTTTTAATCTAATCAAATTTGCACAAACTACTCAAATCTGAATAACTAGAGTTTAAAAATAGATTTTTATATGAATCTTTTTGCTACTGCTTGGTATTAGTTAGGACTATCTTCATGCTTAGTTTGAGGATTTTTAGGATGTATTTGTTTAGTGTTTTAACCATAAATAGAATTTGCCTAGTGTTTAGTATAGTTTAGTTAATTTAGATTTGAGCTAGTTTTAATCAGAATTAGTTATAATTTGTTTTAGTAGGTTCTGTTGCTTAAGCATTAGGTGTTTTACTTGATGTTAATAAATATATAATTGCTTAGTTTATTTCTTTATTGTTATAGGAATCTCAACTCCTTTTCAACTAAGTATATTTTGATTAAAACAAACTAGTTAGTAATAGTTTCTTTTAACAAAGTTTTAAATTCTGTTTTCTAAGAAAAGTTTTAGTGAATTTTTTTCTGTTAAGATAAATGTTTTGTTAATAAAAATATAGTTTAGTTCACTCTTTTTGTTAGGAAACTCTAGGCCATTTCATGTAGTAGAGTTTTATAAAAAAAACAAATTAACTTTAGTAGTTTTTCTTTCACAAGAGTTTTTATGAATTTAATTTTGTTTATTAATAAAATATTTTATTGTTCTTTTCTGTCAACTATTGTCTTAGTTAATTATAATACAATTACATTCTATATGGTTATAAGTAGCTTACCACCAAATTTTAGAAAACCAAACTATGTGATGTTTTTCTTTTCTTGTGTTTGTGCCTTGTTTTGTCTTGAGTGATTCTAGTTCATTTCTGATTTTGTGAGTTACAGCATTTTGTTGTATGCTTATTGAGTGCTCTTGTTTGATTCGTTAGATCATCCGGAGTGCGAAGCTTGTTACCTAGAGTCCCTCGAGTACGAAGATCGTCAATCAGGCAAGTCACATTGATCATGTATACCTATGTTTTATTGCATTAGTTCTTCCATCACCCCAATTGCATGCAAAGTAGGTAAATTGGAAACTTGGTTACTTGTTGTAGTATCATGTGGTAGGTACCCCCTCTCAACCCTTTGACACAGTTGGCCCCAGGAAAAGTTGTTTTACATTTTGCCATGCTATTAGTAGACGGGGTTGGTTGTGTGATGCATGAGAGTTTAGAGTTAATAATTTCAAGATCTACATGATGATCAAGTCTTCAAGACTTCAAGTTTTCAACTTACCTCTTCGTGGATGATGGTTGAACGGCGCCCTGGAGAAACCAGTGGTTAGCCTAGATGATGCTGGAGATGTGCCAGTATTGATGTGGAAAGGTCCACCCAGGCACAAAAGAGATGGATGGATGCTTCAATACCCAAGGCTTACCTGCACAGCCACGAGTCATTATGGGCTCTGGCTTGGTTGGATATCATGGTGACCCTGGACAGGCGGTGCTACGAGAGGTAAAAGAACGGTAGGAAAGGATGGGCACCGATAGAGTCGCAGGGAAACCCTTTGGAAGACCATGTTTTGGTCATCCGTTTCTCAAACACCCTGAAGTGCGAGAAATCAAACTGAGGCGACCAAATCTTGTGGGGAACGTGTGCAAAACTCTGCAGAGTACTCAAACCTAATCGATTAGCCGTGTCCACGATCATGGACAACTTGAGCCAAAGGAACTGAAACTTCCAGAACCCTCAACACAATTAAAATGATGATGTGGGTATTAATAACTTGGGTATGAGAATTGGTTGGTGGAACCATCTCATTAATCAACCAACTTAGTAATAATTTTGCTTAGCCCTCTCTTGATGTAGGAAAATTGGCTTTACGCAAAAACTTACTACCCCACCTGCCATATTTGCATATAGAGTAGATGATTATATTTTCACCCCTCTCTTGTGACTTTGCCGGCATATTCCATATGCTGACCTACACAGCTGCAACGTATCATGTTGTAGAATACTTTTCCGACCAGGAGTGAGGATACGCTCTACGCTCGGTGAGATACCCTTGGAGTCAGATGGACTCATCTACCTTCGATGCTTCCGCAAGATTTAGATATTCTCATGAGTTGGCCTTCAGCCACTTTATTGTAATCTTTATTGTAATAAAGGACTCGATATGAGATTTAGGATTAATAAATGCTGTGTGATTTCCCTTTGATATATACATTGATGTACCGTGTGTGTACCAGCATGATCTTGGGATGGTACGGAAACACCGGAGATTCGACCTTTCAGGTCGGGTCGCTACACGCGGGTACTCTTCCTCCCAAGGAAGTCATTAGCTGGCGGGCCCCGGGTGATGAGACGCGGCCCAATCCTCAAGAAGGTGAAGTGGTGGTTTTTTCTGCCCATATTGAACGAGGGTTCGTGCCTCCCGGCTCAAAATTCTTTTGGGACGTCCTTCACTGTTATAAGCTTCACCTGCAAGACATGGCCCCCAACTCCGTCTCAAACATATGCAACTTCCAAGTGCTCTGTGAAGCTTACCTTCAAGTCAGGCCATCTGTGGGGTTCTTTCGGGAGTTCTTTTATGCTAACCGGAAAACTGAAGTGAAAGCCGGTCCGAGCCTAGATCTTGGAGGCATATCCATCCAACGGCGTAGAGATATCATCTTTCCAGCCACGCAGATGCCGAGTCACCCCAAGGACTGGAACAAGACCTAGTTCTATTGCAAGGACACCTCTCCTGAGAACGAGCATCCTTTGTCGGGTTATCGTCCTTCCCGGCTCACAACAACATCAGAGCTTCCTGGCCGGCTATCAGCTTCAGAACGCACAAGATATGAGCCGGCCCATGCCAAAATCAAGGCTCTCATGGCCAACGGCTTAATCGGGCTGGACCTGATCCGCTACTGGATTTCGTGGCAGATTATGCCTTTGAGCCATAGAAGCCGACTCACGTGCGAATATGGAGGCAAGTGTGATAGCTCGTTATGCTTCGGCCGATCCACATTGACAGAGAATGACATTACCCTCGCCATCCGGAGCCTTGTCCATGAAGCTTCCGGATCATGCAGCGAAATCGGCCTGGCGCCTTTTAGTGCCAACAATCCGGCTCCCGATGTAAGTTAATCTCTTCCCATCCGTCTCTTAGACGTTGTTTGCACTTTGTTGATTTGGTATTCACTTTCCGGGTCATTCTTATAGGCCGACTCAGACTTCTAGAAGAAGGAATATGTTGCCCCTCCGAAGAAATCCAGGAAGAAGGTCGCAACTAAAAAGGCTAAAAAATATGCCCCGCAAGATAATTTGCTTGACCCGCCACCATCATCCATCTTAGAGGTAAAGTTTTAATTGTCTTGCTTGATCTTTTACCTTCCTGCTTTATTAATACTTACTTTACTCGCAGGATGAAGTGGAAACCAGCCGTGCCAATGCTCCTGAGGTAAATTACTTTTCTTCCGGCTGAGAATGTTTCGTCCCCCGAAAGCCGCGGCGGGTTATCAGAAAAGTTCCTCTTTCTCACCCTCTTGCTTATCTGACTCCCGATTTTCTCTTAAAAAAGCAACAGCAAGTCAAGCGTCGACAGACTCGAAGCACCGGCTCTACTGAGCTCATGTCTGGGCTACCAAACTCTCCGGCTCCAAAGAAACGCCCCGCCGAGGTTTAAGTCTCTTCTTTTCCTTTGGCTTTCCTTTGTAAACTTGATACTCTCTTCACATTTCTGTTTTATTCTTTGTAGAAATCTCCTTCCTCCGGCAACTCTTCGGAGTCAATTCTACCACCGCCCAAGATTAATCCGTTGTAAGCTTTCCTTACTATGATATCTGGATATCCGGCTGTTAATATGATAGCAACATCTTCAACTGCTGATCCTTCTTTTTGCAGTGCTCAAGCTAAATGTCGCAAGACCAACAAGCCCTCCTTCGGCCCAGTTATCGAAGAGCCGGAGCCCGGACAACCGGAGGAGACTCAACCAGAAGAAAACCCGCCGGCTGCCTCCACGGAGCCGGCCGCTGAAGATGTCATCATGAAGAGCCCTCCAAGGGCTCCTTCAAAGCCGGCGACTCCTGCCAAGACCCCTGACACTCCAGATGTTGTTATCACCGGGTCTGGTCATCAAACGCCTCCGGCTCATGTGTTGACCAAACATACAGAGCCGGCTGAAGCCTCGAAGAAACTGAACTTTGACTCTTCGTGCGAGAAGATGACAGTCGGAGAGCTACACGTCGGGTATATAAACCGGGTTACCACCAGCCGAGATCTGGAACTTCGGTTGATCTCTTCCATGAAGACAAAATATGAGGTACCTTTCCTTCTTACTATATCTTTACTTAGCCCCCAAGAGACGGCTTAACGTACTGAATCGTTGAGCCGGGTCTTTCTGTGACCTCTGTAGATATTATCATGTCAAATTCCCTTAAAATTGCTTTAGCTTTGTACTGTAAATAAAGTGAACCGCCAATCGTAGCCCCCAAGGGCCGTCTCAGATTATATTTGAGCCGGGCCTTTAATGTAGACAGCTTGAAGATCTAATCGTAGCCCCCAAGGGCCGGCTCAAATTATATTGGAGTCGGGTCTTTAATGTGGACAACTTGAAGATCTAATCGTAACCCCCAAGGGCCGCCTCAAACTTGATCAAGTTGAGTCGGTGCTTCCATTATTAGTACATTGAAGAGCCGTAGTGTAGCCCCCAAGTTCCGGATTAGCTTCGAAGGAGATGAACCAAAATTGTATTGCATACTGAAAGATCAAATATACATTAGCCCCCAAGTGTCAAATATATTGCTTGCAATCTGTTTGAGACTTGTATTTGCTTTTAACACTCGTCCTGCATTTTGGTAGCTTATCCTATATTTTAATGTATTATAGGAAGCTTTGAATGAAGCCGGGTCTCAGTTGACGGATCTGAGGGCCAACCTGGCGGCTCAGCAAGAAGCCCGAAGCATTGCTGACGAAAAGTGTCGGCTTCTCTCTGAGGAGCTGGCCAATGTCACTGCTGAGCTTACCTCTTTAAAAGAGACAGATGAATCTGAAAAGGCTGCTCTGACCAAACGGGCGGACGACGCCGAGGAGCGGCTTACAGCTGTGGCGGAGGAACTTCAAGGCCTGAAGCAGCACATCGCGAAGATGTCAGCCACCCTATTTGGTAAGTTTCTGTTTTACTTTGTACTATTTAACATTGCTAGTGAAAGACTGGCGACTCATTAACTTTATCTGACTTATCCAGGTCCCAGGAGCCGGCAGTTGGCTTCTGATAGCCTTCTGCCACTAAAGTCCATTTACACTTTTGCAGAACAGCTATACTGCGGTGCCATCTTCACGATCAAGAGCGTGCAATATAAGGAGAAGATCCCCACTGCTCTGAAAGGGGTCCTGGAACTCTTCTCCACAATGCCCAAGCAGATAGAAGAGCTAAAGAAGTCCGCCTTCCGCCAAGGAGCCGTCGCTGGATTGAGCCGGGCTCTGGCCTTCGCCCCCGAGCTAACGCCGGCTAAAATGATGGATGGTTACCCGTCTAAAAGAGATGACGGCTCAGAATTCACCGAAGAAGATTACATCCGGTGTGTCAAAGAGTCGCGCTATCTAGCCTCTGTTCTGGCGGATGAAGCTGACTTGAGCACCTACCAGGCGGCTTATGACGCAGAGGAGAAGAGAATCTGCGGGCCTCTCTACGAGTGGAAAGATTTGACACCCGCCCGCAGTAAGGATCTCTTTCCTTGTGAGCTTGACGTGTCTCCATTCCTTGAAGGGTCTTTCGCTGCTCTGGCTGACTATAATTGGGACTTGGGCAATCTCCAGATAAAGCCAGCAGAAGACCCGGAGCAGGATGAGCCGGCCAATAACTGAATTTTATTCTTTTAACCTTTCTGAGCATAGACTCGTGTAATGACCCTCCGTGGGCGGTTGACAATGCTTTTGCTCCTTCTGAGAGTAGTTTTTGTAATAGAGTACACATGACTCTGCCACTTGGCGACTGTATATATTTGCACCTCTCTGTGTGCACTTTCCTTCTCTCTGTGTTTCAATTTAATGTGTTGCCGGCTCTTCATGGATATACCTTGAGATTTTCTGATGAGAGGTGTCTGTCTTTGAAGACGCCATTCCTTTCTCCAGAATATTAGAGCCGGATAATCTCTTTGAAACCTTGAATTTTGTTGACCGGAGCAACATGGCTCCGGCTCTTGTCGGACGAAGTCATTAAGGAGCTGGTTGTCTTTAGGATAATGTAAGCTATACCTGATGGTAAGAAGCCTCTATCGACAACTGCGGCTATTGATGAACCAGAACTTTTGAGGAGAATTGCGGATGTGTAGCCCCCAAGTGCCGGGTAGTTCTGCTTGCAGCAACCTGGGACTTATAATTGCCTTGCTCTAACCCGGCTTGATAAGCCGGCATGATACAATACGTGATGATGATCTTTCCTTCCTCAAAAAACTCATATGACGGCTCTTCTGCGTGGATTCGAACGGTTAAACTCGTACCAGTTCAGGGTCTCTGACGAGATTGGCCGTCAATTATTTGAACCGGCTTAGGGTCTCTAGGCAAGATTGGCCGTCAATTTCTTGAACCGGCTCAGGGTCTCTAAGCGAGATTGGCCATCAATTTCTTGAACCGGCTCAGGGTCTCTAGGCGAGATTGGCCATCAATTTCTTCAACCGGCTCAGGGTCTCTAGGTGAGATTGACTGGTAAGAGTACAGTGAACGTCGGCTTTCGATGGGAGATGTAAGCTATACCCCAAGGCAAGAAGCCTCCATTGATAGCCGCGGCTAATAATTAGCCTGAGACGACATAAAGTCGGCTATTTGAAAGGAGAAGTAAGCTATACCCGAAGGCAAGAAGCCTCTTTCAACAGCTACAGTTGATAAGCAACTGAATTTTGGCGTAAACGTCGGTTGTTAGGGTGAGATAAGCGAACCCGTCGGTAAGAAGCCCCCTTCGACAACCGCGGTTAATAAGTAACCGGAAGTGGCATAAAGCCGGCCATTAGGGTGAGATAAGCGATACCCATCGGTAAGAAGCCCCCTTCGATGGCCGCAGTTGATAAGCAACTGGAATTTGGTGTACACACTGTTGTCTTAGAGTCCTGTAAGCTATACCAAAGGTAAGAAGCCTCCATCAACAATAGTGCTTAATGTAACCAAACTAGGCATAAAGCCAACTGTGCAAGGGAGAAGTGAGCTATACCTGGAGGCAAGAAGCCTCCTTGCAACAGTTTAATGACAGCTGGTTGTGCAAAGGAGAAGTAGTTATACCCGAAGGCAAGAAGCCTCTTTGCAACAGTGCTTAATTGGGCATATCCTCGGCTGTGCAAGGGAGAAGTAAGCTATACCCGAAGGCAAGAAGCCTCCTTGCACCACCATAAAAGCCGACTATGCAGGGGAGATGTGAGCCATACCCGAAGGCAAGAAGCCTCCCTGCCACAGCGCTTGATAGGGCATAAAGCCGGATGATAGACCAGCCATTTTGACGGCGAACAAACCACTTCAACTCAAATTTTTGAGCCGGAAAATTTTATCTTGATTGTACAAAGGTATACATTAGAGCAGAGGCCCCAGTCTTTTGTGGGGATGCTAGCTTTTACTCATGTAAGCATGATATATGATAGCGACTTCCAACGCCTACTAATATTGTGCCACTGGGTGAATTTCTTGATGAACAAATTGCTAGAGTCAATGCTGGAAATTATGATATGTTGCAAGTAATTGATGATGCCACTTCTGCTATGCATGATGCTTATGATGATAATTTGCTTGATAATACTGTGCCACTGGGTGAATTTCTTGATGAACAAATTGCTAGAGTCAATGCTGAAAACTATGATACTTCTGAAACTGATGAAATTATTGAAACTGAACACTTTGAGACACCTGCTAGACCTGCTCTCCTAGATATGAATTGCCTGACATTCTGGGGGTTATGTTATGGAAGGAGAGGTGGCTAGGGACTTTCTTCCTTGTAATGATAGATATGATCTTAAGAAATTACTATGCAAGTGGAAAGAAAAATATTTCAATGCTAGAATGAAATATGATCCTAAGTTTGCTACTTCACCTATCTTTGTTACTGATAAGGATTATGAATTCTCTGTCGATCCTGAGTTAATTACTTTGGTTGAATCTGATCCTTTCCATGGTTATGAATATGAAAATGTTGTGGCGCATCTTACTAAACTGGATGATATAGCCATCGTATTTACTCATGAGGAAAAAAATTGTTATTTTTATATCCTTAAGTTGTTTCCTTTCTCGTTAAAGGGTGATGCTAAGATATGGTTTAATTCTCTTGCTCCTGGTTGTGTGCGTAGCCCCCAGGATATGATATATCACTTCTCTAAAAAATATTTTCCTGCCCATAAGAAACAAGCTGCCTTGCAGGAAATATTTAACTTGGTGCAAATTGAAGAAGAGAGTCTCCCACAAGCTTGGAGGAGGCTTCTCCAATTACTTAATGCTTTGCGTGATCATCCTCTCAAGAAAAATGAAATGCTTGATATCTTTTATAATGGACTAACCGATGCTTCTAGGGACCACCTAGATAGTTGTGCTGGTTGTGTTTTTAGGTAACGAACAGTTGAACAAGCTAGAATACTATTGAATAATATATTGAGCAATGATAATGATTGGACTATTCCCGAACCACCTCCGAAGCCAACTCCGAAGAAAAGAGGTTTTCTATTTCTCAGTCCTGAAGATATGCAAGAGGCAAAGAAATCTATGAAAGAAAAAGGTACTAAAGCTGAAGATGTTAAGAATCTACCATTGGATAGATTTATTCCATTGTCTGTAATGATACTGTGCGGGTAACCAAAGCGATAGATCAGCTTCTTAATAAATTGAACCGC
The DNA here is from genome assembly GCA_022496015.1 of Hordeum marinum. Classification (NCBI taxonomy): domain Eukaryota; kingdom Viridiplantae; phylum Streptophyta; class Magnoliopsida; order Poales; family Poaceae; genus Hordeum; species Hordeum marinum. The sequence continues at coordinate 267,177,033 of CM039674.1, read as the reverse complement.
TGTAGCCGCGTCACATTGGTTGACTGGCTCTGCCTCTACCCACTTAGTAAATTTATCAACCGCCACCAGAAGGTGCGTTTTCTTATCCTTGGATCGCTTGAAAGGTCCTACCATATCGAGCCCCCAGACCGCAAACGGCCAAGTGATTGGTATCATCCTCCACTCTTGAGCCAGAACATGAGCATGCCGGCCGAACTTCTGACAGCCGTCACACTTACGGACTAAGTCTTCTGCATCCTTGTGAGTCGTCAACCAGAAAAACCCATGTCGAAAAGCTTTGGCCACTAAACATTTTGACCCGGCGTGATGTCCACAGTTGCCAGCATGAATTTCACTCAATATTTGTCGGCCCTCCTCTGGTGAGACGCAGCGCTGAAAGACACCTGTCACACTACACTTATGTAACTCACCATTGATAATCGTCATGGACTTAGAATGCCGAGTGATCTTCCTGGCCAGATCCTCCTCTTGAGGTAACTCGCCGTGTGTCAGATACGCCAAATAAGAAATAGTCCAGTCTGGGGTAGCATGCAGAGCCGCCACCAATTCCGCCTCCGGGTCGGGAATAGCGAGATCCTCCTCAGAGGGTACCTTGACAGTCGGATGATGCAATACATCCAGAAAAACATTAGGTGGTACCGGATTTCGTTGAGATCCTAACCATGACAAAGCATCAGCCGCCTCATTCCTGCGACGATCAATGTGATCCACCTGGTACCGCTTAAAGTGACCAGCAATGATATCAACCACCTGTCGATAAGCTACCATCCGCGGATCCTTGGAGTCCCAAGTGCCTGAAACTTGCTGAGCCACCAGATCTGAGTCGCCTAAACACCTGACCCGGCTTAAATTCATTTCTTTAGCGACTCTGAGACCATGGAGCAGTGCTTCATACTCAACTGCATTATTAGTACAAGGGAACATTTACCGGACCACATAAAAAAACATGTCTCCCTTGGGGGAGGTGAGAACAACTCCTGCACCGGACCCCTCTAGCTGCTTGGATCCATCAAAGTGTATAGTCCAATACGTGTTATCCGGCTTCTCTTTGGGGGCTTCACATTCAGTCCAATCATTTATGAAATCCACCAAAGCTTGAGACTTAATTGCTGTACGAGGAACATACTTGCTGCTAAGAGGACCTAGCTCTAAGGCCCACTTGGCAATCCTCCCTGTAGCTTTTCTATTTTGAATGATATCCCCCAACGGGGCAGAACTGACCACTGTTATTTGGTGCCCCAAAAAGTAATGTTTTAACTTGCGATTGGCCATGAAAACTCCGTATACTAACTTTTGCCAATGTGGATACCTCTGCTTATACTCTGCCAAAACTTCACTAATGTAATAAACCGGCCTTTGCACGGGATACTCCTTCCCTGCCACCTTGCGCTCAACCACAATTGCTACACTGACCGCTCTGTTGTTAGCCGCCACATAAAGGAGTAATGGCTCTTTCTCAACCGGAGCAGCTAACACTGGCGGCTCAGTCAACTACTTTTTAAGAGCTTCAAGTGCTTCGGCCGCTGCTGCGCTCCACTTAAACTTGTCTGTCTTCTTCATCATCTGGTATAAGGGAATGGCTTTCTCCCCAAGCCGGGTTATGAAGCGGCTCAACGCAGCAATCCGTCCAGCAAGGCGCTGAATGTCATTAATGCACGTCGGCTCCCCCAAAGAAGTGATAGCTTTAATCTTATTTGGGTTAGCCTCGATGCCCCGCTCAGAGACCAAGAAACCCAAAGGCTTTCCTGCTGGAACACCAAAGACACATTTCGTCGGGTTATGCATCATCTTGTAGACCTGGAGATTGTCAAAGGTTTCTTTCAAATCCTCTAAAAGAGTTTCCTTCTTTCTGGATTTAACCACGATGTCGTCTACGTAAGCATGAACATTTCGGCCAATCTGGCTGTTGAGGCAATTCTGCACACAGCGTTGGTAAGTCGCCTGGGCACTCTTGAGCCCGAAAGGCATGGAGACATAGAAGAACGCCCCAAAAGGTGTAATAAATGCCGTCTTCTCCTGATCTTTCGTTGCCATCTTAATCTGATGATATCCTGAATATGCATCCAGTAAGCATAAACTTTCACATCCGGCTGTTGCATCAATAATTTGATCGATATGAGGGAGTGCAAAAGGGTCAGCCGGGCAAGCCTTGTTAAGGTCCGTGTAATCTTTGCACATATGCCACGTGTCGTTCTTTTTTAGCACTAGCACCGGGTTAGCCAACCACTCCGGGTGAAAAACTTCCACTATAAAGCCTGCGACCAAAAGCCGGGCAACTTCCTCCCCAATAGCTTTACGTCTCTCTTCGTTGAACCGTCGTAGAAACTATTTGATCGGCTTAAACTTTGGATCCACATTAAGATTGTGCTCAGCAAACTCTCTCGGTACACCCGGCATGTCAGAAGGCTTCCATGCAAAGATGTCCCGATTCTCACGGATGAATTCGATGAGCGTGCTTTCCTATTTTGGATCCATGTGAGCCCCAATGATGAACTGCTTGGATGAGTCGCCCGGATTGAAATCTACTGCCTTGGTATCATCCGCTGAAAACTTGAGTGGTGGCTCAACTTCTGTCGTAGGCTTCTTTAGCGGGGTCATATCCTCCGGATCAATGTTCTCTTTGTAAAATTTCAGCTCCTCCTGAGCACAACTAGACTCTGCATAAGCCGCATCTCCTTCCTCACACTCCAGAGCCGTTTTCCTGTTACCGTGAACGGTAATTGTGCCATTTAAGCCGGGCATTTTGAGTTGCAAATAAACATAGCAAGGCCTAGCCATAAATTTAGCATAAGCCGGCCTCCCAATAGCGCATTATAGGGACTTTTGATTTTGACCACCTCGAACCACAAGGACTCCACCCTGTAATTATGCTCATCACCAAAAGCTACTTCCAATGAGATCCGGCCCACCTGGTATGCTGATTTACCAAGGACCACACCATGAAAGACGGTGGAGGAAGGTTTAAGATCCTTGTCAAGCAACTTCATCCGCCAGAAAGTGTCATAGTAAAGGATGTTGATGCTGCTACCTCCGTCCATAAGCACTTTATTCACCATATAGCCATTCACCTATGGGGCCACAACTAGAGCCAGCCGGCCCGGGTCATCTACCCGCGGCGGGTGATCCTCCTGGCTCCACATTATGTCATATTCAGACCACGGCAAATATCACGGGAGAGCCGGAGCAACCGCATTAACCGCTCGCTTCCGCAACTTCTCATCTCGTTTATTGTGACCGGTCGTGAATACGTGATACTGTCCAGAACTGAGCTGCTTCGGGTTACTCTGAAACCCGGACTGATTGCGCTGCTGCTGATTGTTGTTAATGCCGTTGTTGCCAGGATGTTGTTGGTGCCCCCCTTGGTTATTCTGACCGGGATGCCCGTTTCCTGAACCGCCGGCACCGAATCCAGCCCCTAACCCGCCGTGGCTTGAGCCGCCAGGCGGGCCACCGCCCTAGTTATTACGCGGTTGGGAATGCTGGTTTTTCAATCTCTGCATGATAAAGCAATCACCCCACGCATGCAACGCCGGCTTGTCAGGCGTGCTGTGCTCCGGACAAGGCTTCCTAAGCGCCTCCTCTAAATTAAAAGGGCCTCTACTCCTTGGCCTGAATTTTCCACCCCCTTGGGATGGTTCTGTCCTGTGTTGGTATTTGCCACTAGCTCGGATCCGCTATCAGCGCTCTTTCGCTTATTCTGATTCCCATTGTTCACAAAACCTTTTCCTTGATTGTTTTTCTTCCCTTGATTGGCTTTCTCATCATCCGAGCCTGGATCCTTGGTGTTATCTGAGTCGACATACTTCGTCAAGGCCATCATGAGCTCTCCCATATCCTGACACGTGCACTTGAGCCGACCGAGCTTCTGCTTTAATGGAACGAAATGACAGTTCTTCTCTAAAATGAGCACCGCTTGAGCCGCTGTGATCTGCTCTGAAGAGTGAATAATGGTCGACACCTGCCGGACCCAATGATGGGCCGACTCATTCTCCTATTGAACACAGTGGTCCAAATCGACAATAGTCATAGGCTGCTTACAGGTCCCCTGGAAATTCTTAATAAACTTCGCTCTCAGCTCCGCCCATAAGCTTATCGTGTTAGGCGGCAGACCTTTCAGCCATGTACAGGCTGGACCCTCAAGCATTATGATGAAATATTTTGCGCATACTGCCTCACTAACATCCAGCATCTCCAAGGCCAGTTCATAACTTTCAACCCACGCCTCAAGGGGTAGATCAGTTGTGTAATTCAGAACCTTTCGAGGCCCCTTAAAGTCTTTCGGTAGCCGTTCACTTCTCAGAGCTGGAGTTAAACATGGCACCCCTACGGCTCTGGCACTAACTACTCCCATTGACACGGAAAGCGCCGGCTCTGGACGGGTTGCCGCTATCTCCGCCTCTCGCCTGGTCCATGAGGGCTTGTGCATCTAGAGCCGCCCTATTGTCCTCCGGTGGTCCACGACTTGGGTGACTGCTGGAACATGCCGGCGACTCGTAGCGCCGGCTGAAACTTCGACTGGTGAGGGGGGAGGAGTGAACCCGGCTCCGGTTGTGAGCATACTTCTCTTGATGGGCCATGGCCGTCTGTAAATATCCAATGGCGTTCCGCACATCCTCCGCAAAGGGTGCCTCATCTGGGATGGGAATCGTCTCAAGCCGGGCGGCCGCTGTCACCATGTTTTCGGTCGGGTTAGAGTAATGACCCGCCGGTGTTGGAAAAGCCCTAGGTGAGATTTGGTTATGCTGAGGTGGATGAGTCGTCGGACGCTCCATCGGGCGGCTCTCCGGTGTGCCTATAACCCGCCCCGCACCAAGGGTGTTAAAAAGGTTCCTCGCTCGTAACGTTCTGGTAGACGGGATTAATGCCTCCTACGGTGCACCACGGCCGCTGACCTCTGCTCCAGCTCCAGTCGGAAAGCATCAGCCTTGATACGCTCCGCTTCTTCGTCCATCTGTGTCTTCAGCTCGGCCATCCTTTGTCATTCCTCTGCCATCCGGCCCTTGATCCATGCCACCTCTAGATTCCTGGCTACTTGATTATCTGGTGTTACCTCTGTGGCCATGAGAGCTGTGAGTTCATCCATCAATTCCACTAGAACCTGAGCCGGTGGCGGTGGGCTATCACCCGCTACGGCGGCTCCTGCAGCTGTGTCACCGGCGGCTGAAGCCGATCCAGCCATGAACACCGCCGCATGAACCGGGGGGCTCAGAGCATCCGTCTCAACGCCCTCTACCTCAGAATAGTTGTTGTAGTAGCCCCCAAGGCCACCGTTGCTGAGCCGATATACCGATTATGTCTCCCCACTGGAGGACTCATCTTCCGAGCAAACGAGAGTTCCCTGGGACCCGGACGCTTCCAGGTCCATGCCTTGAGTGAAGCCCACGAGAACGTGCTTTTGACCCGGACGGGCACGGGCAGGCTGCATAACACGCGTAGATAGGAGACGCCGAGCCGGCTCGACGATGTTGATGCAGACGTCCGACCCAGGTGTAGATCCATCAACCTTTCCGATGAAAACATGGATCCCGTTGAACGGAACCCGGAATCCATACTCCACAGAGCCAGCATCAAGCCCCCAGCCGGCGTCGTCGATGTAGAGCCGGCTGCGGCGACTCTTGCTCATCCTTCCAACCACGTATCCTTCGAGCCCTGGGAGAGAGCCCTTTGAGAAATCAACACCACCAAGCTCTAGCCCCACGGTGGGCGCCAACTGTCGTGGTTTTATCACGGCAGATGTCCGGGTGAACGCACTTAGGTTCGAGGCCATCGCTAACGGGGTGGACTCAAAGGGGTTAGTCGGGACAAAAGACACGGATTTACCCAAGTTCGGCCCCTCGAATCGAGGTAATAGCCTACGTCCTGCTTGTGTTTGTATTGCTTGCGTATCGATTACAAGGAGCTAAAAGCTTGACCTAGTTCTCGATTGCCCGTCCTCTAAATCGCCTCGGGTCTGCCTTTATATAAGAGGTCAGGACCACCGGTTCGTTACAATTGCTAACTGAGTCTCTCTCTATCTTCTCATCCAAGCCATCTGCGAGTCGGCTTGCATGCCCGGGTCTTCTCCGTCCGGGCCGTTGTACGGCCCACACCTTGAGCCGCCTATCTCCCTAGGTCACCAGTCTTACGGCTCACCTTTGGGCCGGCTCACGAGCCAACAATATGACCCGGAGCCTCCGGGGCGGGTCATATCCCCAACAGTTTTGTGCCTCAAAACTTTTTAACAGATGCCAAAACAATTATTAAATGCCTTTCAAATTATATAAATTCCGAGAGTAGTTTCAATTGCCCCCAATATCTTTTATGGCGCTGTCTAAAATTGCACTTTTAGTTATGGGCGTGATCACATATTTTTTTGCATAGGTCCAATAGTGCTAAACTAAATAAAAAGAAAAAGAAAAAAGGAACCCCCCCACTGGGCCGGCCCCAACTGGCCCACCCAACCGACCCCCCCCCCTAGGGTCATAACCCCCACGAACCCCCACCGACACCCACCTTCCCCACTCACCTCTCCCCCACCCCGCTCCCCCTCCTCCCCGATCCAGATAGGATCGGGAGAAGAACCCTGCGCCGCCCCATGCCGGACGTCGCCGGCGCCCTGGCCGCGCCATCACCGACGGCCACCTTGGCCCCTCCCCGCCGGCACCTCCCCGAGCCCCCCTCCCGCGCCATCGCTTCGGCCCGAGGCCGTCCCGGGCACCCGAGCCCTTGCTTCCCCCCCCCTGCTACCATCTGTTACCGCCCCTCCACCCCCACCCTCCCGCTGACACGGCCGGCCCACATGCCGACGCCCGCCTTCCATGGCCCCGCCTACCATCGCCCGCCGCCAGATCCGCCCCGCCGTCGACGCCTCCCCGCCGGCCTGCTCGGCACCGCCTCCGTCCGCCTCCCCGACTGTCATTCGCCGCCTCACGGTGAGCAGCCACCGCCGGCCCTGTCCCCCCCTCCTGCCGACGACGATGCGCGACCGGCCCGGTTCGGCCGGCCGGTGCGTGTGTGTGTGTGTGTGTGTGTATGTATGTATGTATGTATGTATGTATGTATGTATGCATGCATGCATGCATGTGTGTGTATGTATGTATGTATGTACATACTAGAAACAAAATAGAAATAAATAAAAACACAGCTAATTAGTTAATTAAGTTAAGTAATTAATTAGTTAATTATATTAATTAAGCCATATTAATTGATGTAAATAACATGTAGGCCCAACCCACATTAGGACTAACTAATCTGTTTAATTCAAACTATTAACTAAAATAATTTAATAAGTCAATGACAGGTGGGTCCCACCCCACTAATTAACCTGATTAAAGGATTAATTAAATTTAATTAAAATTGTGTCACTAACATGTGGGACCCACTAGTCAGTTTGACCAGTCAACTGAGACTGTTGACTGCTGATGTCCGCATGACATCATGTTGGTGTCATAATTCTATTTTTGAATTAAATATAATCTATTTTAATTTCAGTATATTGATAAAACTTTAAAATTAATATAAAATAATCAGTAAGTTAGATGAAAATATTTTATAAATGAAAGTTGATTAGAAAAATCCTATGAATCCGAATACGCTGTCCATTAATCTTTCACATGCTCCTAGCATAGCGAACATGGAACATTCCTATTGTTTTCATCTATCCGGTAGTAGCCCGAGACCCGGAAAATATCATCAGATATTCTTCCGACCCGTCTGCGATGTATAATACTCCGTTAGTGCATGCCTAGCTCTGCATATTGCCATGTCATGCATCGTGATGCATTTGTCTGCTTTATATTTATTTTTTTCTTCCCCCCTCTTCTCTCCGGTAGACCCCGAGACTAACGCTGCTGCCGGGTACGACTACGCCGTTGATGATCAGGCCTTTGCCATAGAGCAACAAGGCAAGCAACCCCCCTTGAGCATTTCGATATCGCCCATTTCTTCCCCTCTCAGTCTTGCATTAGATTTTTCTACTGTATTAATTAGCTCCCATTCTGATGCATAGCCTATTTTTGATAAACTATTACTATACCTGCAATAATATCAACTACTTAGTATAGGTTGATCAATGAATCCCCAGTGACCCCTTGGTCCCAGTTGCCCCTGCTTCTTCATCGACGACTTGACGACTCGAAGACCTGAAGACTCGGTCAAGCGACCGACGAGCCAGGCCCCTCACATCACTACACACCTCTTTAGTATGGCACTACAAATCTACTACCGAGTGTCACGGGTGATACCTCAATAGCACTCCTGGTGTTAATTCTGTAGCGTAGCTAATCGATCGTGGGTATCAAGGGTGATTCCTCCTTCCCATTTATCGATAGCAACTCTTATCATACACATACCTCGAGTGGGATCCATCGAGGGTGATTCCTCGGATATCCACTTGGTGTATAAACACACAGTTACTTCAACTTGACCTTGTTTACATGTGAAAGACGAGACTGGAGGGACAGGCGGTACCACCCTGGTTTAGGTGGACCTGAGTTCCTGACAGTCTTGAGACGGGTCGACCCCAAGGGTACCCGTGTGTAAGATGTGGTGGTATGCAACGGTAAGGCATCCAAAAGGGTGATGATGAGGCGTGGAATGGCAAGAGAGGCCTTTGCCACACATCCTCGAGACGGGGCGACAGGATCGCACTTTATGGGTCGCGCTTGCCCCGCATTAATAAAATGCTAATGGGTTGGGTATTTGATGTGAGTTGGTCGTTTGACCTTATACGCACCAAACCTTCACGTGGGAGAAGTTATGGGTACTCAACGTCGTTGTATCAGCCGAAGCTCTTCGGATGTTAGCAATGGAGCGACGCGCGCCGGATTGGGCTGGAAGGTACAACTTCCGGACTAAGTGTACTAGGTCTGCTTCCGACCGCGTTCGCATCGTGTGGGAGTGCAAGGGCAAGTGGGCCCACGAACCTATGCGCTTAGGAGTTAGACCGGCGGGCTGGCCTCTTCGTTGAGCCTAGGTGGGGCGACGACATTTTGGATCCCGAGGTCAGGCATTACCCAGGAAAGTGTGTCCGGCTGGAAGTGATCAAGCGTGTTGGAAATGCGGTGCACCCCTACAGGGATGAATTCATCTATTCGAATAGCCGTGTCCACGGTAACAGGACGACTTGGAGTTGTACCTTGACCTACTACAACTAATATTGTGACTTTAATTGAAATGAATGTTGGCTTCGGGATTGCTTCCTCGTAGGGAATCAAGGAAGAATCTCTGGGCATGGTTTCCTAATAAAATTGCTACAATAATATGACTGTATGTGAGTTACCAGTCTACTGCCTTCTAATGCTCCAAGATGCTAAAGATGCTAGTCTTCGATAGGACTAGGCCTTCCCCCTATTCTTGCTTTCTACAGTCAGCCCAGATATAACTCCACCCTTTGATAATGATGCATACTTAGCATAGTTCTAATGTCAGTCTTGCGAGTACTTCGGATGAGTACTCACCGCTGCTTTGCTTTCTCTTTCCCCCTCGATTCGATTGATGCGTTGAGACGATGGAGCCTAGGAGATGGAGTACGCCGGAGACGACTACTACACCACCGCTAGATCCTGCTACTACGTAGAGAGTGTCGATGCTCAGGAGTAGTTAGGAGGTTCCCAGGCAGGAGGCCCTGCCTCTTTCGATCCGCTGCTTATGTTTGTGCTAGACTTCTTAAGGCAAAACTTGTTTAACTTATGTTTGTACTCAGATATAATTTCTTCCGTTGACTCGTGCTTTGTCGAGCTTTGTATTCGAGCCCTCGAGGCCCTGACTTGTAATATGAAGTTTTATGACTTTAATTTGTGTCTAGAGTTGTGTTGTGATATTAATTAGTGAGTCCCTAATCTTGGTCCTACGCATTGCGTGTATGTTTAGCATACGGTCGAAATTGGGGGCATCACATCTCTAGAAAGGAGGCCTTAATATTCCTTAGTTTCCATTAGGACCCCGCTGCCACGGGGGGTAGGACAAAAGATGCCATGCAAGTTCTTTTCCATAAGCACGTATGACTATATATGGAATACATGCCTACATTACATTGATGAATTGGAGCTAGTTCTGTGACACCCTATGTTATAACTGTTGCATGATGAATGCCATCCGACATAATTATCCATCACTGATCCATTGCCTACGAGCTTTCCACATATTGATCCTTCCTAAGTTACTTCTCCGTTGCTACTGTTACAATCGCTACCAAACTTCTACTGTCACTTTTGCCATCATAAACGTTACTTCCATACTACTTTGCTACTAAATGTTTGCTGCAGATATTAAGTCTTTCAGGTGTGGTTGAATTGACAACTCAGCTGTGAATACTCGGGAATATTTTTTGGCTCCCCTTGTGTCGAATCAATAAATTTAGGTTGAATACTATACCCTCGAAAACTGTTGCGATCCTCTATACTTGTGGGTTATCAAGATGCAATTGACTTGGCAATTTTGAATGCAAGTGAGTAGAGGATCAAATGCAAGTTGAAAAATACTCCCCAACTATCTGAATGAATGCAGTAAATATTAGGACTCTCTCAACTATGTGTCATTACATCCACAGACCCCCATTGTGCACACGACACGTTTCCCCGTTGACCCACCCCTGTTGGCTAGAGGAGGGTAATTCTCCTTCAAGAAGTTCGGGAGCGCCCGCCCCCATCTACCATCTCCACGCTGAAGATAAAGCAGCCAAGTCTCCAGCAGACAGGGATGACGGGTACCCCTACCCCGTGAACCCGATACCGATGACCATGGCGACCACCGTGCTGCCCCTCTCGACGCGGTCATGGACCGTAGCCAGCTTGACCTACAGAACTTGCGTCGTCGCACCTCGACCCAACCTCTTCATCTCGTTGCCCTCCGCTCAAGGCATTTGTTCATCCATGCCATGTTTCCCCTATTACCGGGGAATATCCAATGCCACCCCCATCGAAATCCCCACCCTCAGAGAGACTGTCGGTGCACCATCCTGCGGCCAGCCGAAGACCCCCGAGGCCACCATGAACTGAGGCATGCCGCTCTGGCCATCGTTGTTTGCCATCTTAACTCCTATGGGTGACCCATATGCCTCATCTTCCTCCTCATATTCGTCCCCCAGAAGCCAGAACCGGCCACAACCTGCTCCAACGATGCGTCGCCCTTCGCCCCGCCGATCCCACCGGTCCTCCGGTGGACCCGGCCGTCGGACCCTACCTTCCTTTGGCGACACACGGTGGAAGGCACATCATGGGCGAGGGCTCGTCGTGACAACACCCCTCTCCAACAATCATTTTTTCAAATCCCCTCCGTGTTGGTTCTCTCATAGACTTGATTGATGGTCTACCAGAATATATATGCCAGTTGCAACAATGAACAATTAGTATTTCTTATCACTACCTAATAATAAAGCACAAAATGTTTCTGGTCTTCCATCATCCAAATTACCCCCAAAGTTAGCTAAAATTACACACCAATGTCACCGATAAGTCATAAAAAACTTTTCACACGGGAAAATTTCCTGACTAGGCCAACCCATGTAGAGACCTCCTATATCACGCCCCGTGTACCGGGAGAAGATGCAACACACACCTTTAGGCCGGCCCATGCATCGGCGCCTGTTTTTTTAGTTTTGGTTTTTATTTATATTTTCAGTTTCGTTTTGTTTTTCTACTTTAAATAATTTAGAACTTAAAAATAGAATTTTAAGAAATTGAAATTTTGAAATAAAATGTTCAAGAAAGCATAAAATGTTTGTGAATCCAAAAACTGTTCCGCGTATACAAAAATATGTTTGCAATTTTGAAAAAAAATTGTTCGTAAAATAAAAAATCAATGATTTTAAACAAAAGTCGATGTATTTAAAGAAATTTCAAAAATGTTTGGTAATTCAAAATATATCCATGCGTTTTTAAAAAATATCCTAAAGTTTTAAAAATAGTTAGTGCTGGTTTTTTAATTTCCTCATTATTTTCATTAATTTGTTCAACTTTTTTAACATTAAATAATTTAGAATTTAAAAAACTTTTGCTATTTAAAAAACTGAGAATTTTGAAATGAAATGTTGAAGAAAACATAAAATGTTTATGTATTCAAAAAATGCCCAGGAGTTTTATAAAAATATTCGCATATTCAAAAAAACGTTCGCAATTTTGAAAACAATGTTAGTGAAAACAAAAAAAGTCCATGATTTTGAAAAAAGTCTTTGTATTATTTTTGTAATGCAATTGAACAAAATGTTTGCTAATTCAAAAAATGTTCATGCATTTCAAGAAATGTCCTTCAATTTTGAAAATAGGTCGTGAATTGCAAAATAGTTTATTGATTTAGAAAATGTTTATTGATTCAAAAACTGTTCATGCATTTCAAAAATAGTTTGAGAATTTCAGAAACAATCTACCAACTTTGGAAAATATGTTCATCTATTTTAGATTTGTTGGCCAGTTCAAAAGAAAATACTTAAAACCGGTTCACAATATAAAAAATGTTCCCAATTTTTTAAAAATCATTGTAAATTGTAAAAAAAATCTCAATTTTCCTGAATTTATAAAATTGTTTATGAATGGTCTAAGGTATGTAGTCAAACAATAATGCTTCTCAGTCTTTGTGACAATAAAAAAACACGAATACCCTTAGGGTGCGTATCTTTGCATTGACAGAAGGAGAGTATTACAACATGAGATTAACGTGATGCTCATCCCCACTATGGCCTAGACTAACTCTCTTGAAGTATGATTCTAATGGCAGTGACGCCGGCCTTGGCCCAGAGGCGCGCTTCTTCTTTGATCATGGAGCACAGGCTGGAGACGGAGGGTTGGTCCCCATTGAACATACAACTGTTGCGGTGTTTCCATAGCCACCAAGCGGTGAGGATGATGAGAGAGGCTAGTCCTTTACGGGTGGTTGTGGACGCATTGGCGTAGGATGGGGCCCACCAGTCGTGGAACTCCATATTCGTGCTCGGGAAATTGGCAGTAGACCGGACCCACGAGAGGACCTCGTTACATACCTGCCTGGAGAAGGAGTGATACATCTCCATCGTATCCACTTTTCCAAACCCTTTTGCCCTTGTTTTGAACTCTAATTTGCATGATTTTAATGGAACTAACCCAGACTGGCGTTGTTTTCAGCAGAATTGCCTTGGTGTTATTTTTGTGCAGAAATAGAAGTTCTCGGATCATCTTGAAAATTTACGAAGAATATTTTTGGATTTATGCTAATCTAGCAGGCTTGTGGGGCCCTCGTGGCTCCTCCAACCTCCTCTCCAGCTCCATAACCCTATTCATGGAGGAAAAAATCAAAAACAAGAGTTCATCACGTTTCATGATATGGATCCGCTGCCACCTCCTGTTCTTCCTTGAGAGACCAGATCTAGAGTCCGTTTTGAGCTCCGTAGAGGGGAAATCGACGTCATCGTCATCACCAACCATCCTTCATCACCAATTCCATGATGCTCTCTGTCATTCATAAGTAATCCCATCGTAGGCTTGATGGGCGGTGATGGGTTGGATGAGATTTATCATGTAATCGAGTTAGTTTTGTTAGGGTTTGATCCGTAGTATCCACTATGTTCTGAGATTGATGTTGCTATGACTTTGCTATGCTTAATGCTTGTCACTAGGGCCCGAGTGCCATGATTTTAGATCTAAACCTATTATGTTTTCATGATTATATATGTGTTCTTGATCCTATCTTGCAAGGTTTAGACACCTATTACGAGTTATGATCCGCATCCCCCAGGGTGACAATAACTGGGATTCTTTCCGGTGATTACCATAGTTTGAGGAGTTCATGTATTCACTAAGTGCTAATGCTTTGGTCCAGTTCTCTATTAAAAGGAGGCCTTAATATCCCTTAGTTTCCATTAGGACCCCACTGTCACGGGAGGGTAGGACAAAAGATGTCATGCAAGTTCTTTTCCATAAGCATGTATGACTATATATGGAATACATGCCTACATTACATTGATGAATTGGAGCTAGTTCTCTGTCACCCTATGTTATAACTGTTGCATGATGAATTACATCCAGCATAATTATCCATCACTGATCCATTGCCTACGAGCTTTCCACATATTGATCCTTGCTAAGTTACTTCTCCGTTGCTACTATTACAATCACTACAAAACTGCTACTTTACTTTTGCTACCGTTACCGTTACTTCCATACTACTTGCTACGGAATACTTTGCTGGAGATATTAAGTCTTACAGGTGTGGTTGAATTCACAACTCAACTACGAATACCCAAGAATATTCTTTGGCTCGCCTTGTGTCGAATCAATAAATTTGGGTTGAATACTCTACCCTCGAAAACTGTTGCGATCCCCTATACTTGTGGGTTATCAAGACCTTTTTCTGGCGTTGTTGCCGAGGAGCATAGCTCTATTCTCTTAGTCACTTGAGATTTATATATGTTGGTCACTGTGAAGAATTTGAAAGATCCAAAAACCAAGATCTATCCCTCTACTATGAGGGGAGGTAAGGAACTACCATCTAGTTGTGCACTTGATTCACCTTCTGTAAAAAAATATTTTCCTGCCCATAAGAAACAAGCTGCCTTGCAGGAAATATTTATCTTGGTGCAAATTGAAGAAGAGAGTCTCCCACAAGCTTGGAGGAGGCTTCTCCAATTACTTAATGCTTTGCGTGATCATCCTCTCAAGAAAAATGAAATGCTTGATATCTTTTATAATGGACTAACCGATGCTTCTAGGGACCACCTAGATAGTTGTGTTGGTTGTGTTTTTAGGTAACGAACAGTTGAACAAGCTGAAATACTATTGAATAATATATTGAGCAATGATAATGATTGGACTATTCCCGAACCATCTCCGAAGCCAACTCCGAAGAAAAGAGGTATTCTATTTCTCAGTCCTGAAGATATGCAAGAGGCAAAGAAATCTATGAAAGAAAAAGGTATTAAAGCTGAAGATGTTAAGAATCTACCACCTATTGAAGAAATACATGGGCTTGATAACCCGACACGGGTAGTAGAGGTAAATTCTCTTCGTAGATTTGATGAAAGAGATATTCCTTATAATAAGTCTACTAGCCAATGCTTGGATGAATTTGATAATTTTGTTGTTAAGCAAGAAAATTTTGATGCTTATGTTAGTAGACAATTGAAACATAATGCTTTCATGCTTGGTCGCTTAGGTAATTTTATGAGTAGAATTATCAATGATCTTAAACTGATTAGTAAACATCCTTCCATGGTAACTACTCA
Source organism: Hordeum marinum (assembly GCA_022496015.1). Lineage (NCBI taxonomy): Eukaryota > Viridiplantae > Streptophyta > Magnoliopsida > Poales > Poaceae > Hordeum > Hordeum marinum. The sequence goes on along the minus strand of CM039674.1, from coordinate 267,161,864 downwards.
AGTAGAACAAGTACTTAAGGCACAGAATGATTTGCTTAATGAATTGAATAGTAAGAAAAATGACCATTCTGTTAAAGTTGTGACTAGAGTTTGAAGAATGACTCAGGAACCTTTGTATCCTGAGGGCCATCCTAAGAGAATTGAACAAGATTCTCAAAGGGGAAATATGGATGCACCTAGTCGTTCCAATAACAGGAGGAATAAGGATGATGATAGAACCTTGCATGCTGCTAGTGAACCTATTATAGATACACCTGAGAACCCAAATGATATTTATGTTTCTAATGCTGAGACACAATCTGGTGATGAACATGAGCCTAGTGATAATATTAATGATGATGTTCATGTTGATGCTCAACCTAGTAATGATAATGATGTGGAGATTGAACTTGTTGTTGATCTGGATAACCCACATCCTAAGAATAAAAGATATGATAAAAAGGAACTTTATTGCTAGGAAACATGGTAAAGAAAGAGAACCATGGGTTCAGAAACCCACGCCCTTTCCTCCTAAACCATCCAAGAAAAAGGATGAAGAGGATTTTGAGCGTTTTGTTGAGATGCTTAGACCTGTCTTTTTGCGTATGCACTGACCGATATTCTAAAAATGTCTCCTTATGCTAAGTATATGGAAGATATTGTGACTAATAAAAGAAAGATATCGGAAGTTGAGATTTCCACCATACTTGCTAATTATACTTTTAAGGGTGGAGTACCAAAGAAATTAGGAGATCCAGGAATACCAATTATACCATGCTCTATTAAAGGGAATTGTGTTAAAACCGCTTTATGTGATTTTGGAGTTGGTGTTAGTGTTATGCCTTTCTATTTATATCGTAGACTTGATTTGAATAAGTCGACACCTATTGAAATATCTTTGCAAATGGCTGATAAATCAACTGTTGTACCTATCGATATTTGTGAGGATGTACCTATCGTAGTTGCAAATGCTACTATCTTGACAGACTTTGTTACTCTTGATATTCCTGAGGACGACAGTATGTCGATCATCCTTGGTAGACCATTTTTGAACATTGGAGGGGCTGTTATTGATTGCAACAAGGGCAATGCCGCTTTTCATATTAGTGGTAATGAGCATACGGTACACTTTCCGAAGAAACAACCTCAAGTTCATATTATCAACTCCATTGAAAAAATTCGAACAATTATTATTGGAGACTTTGAGTTCCCTCTTCCTACTATCAAGAAGAAATATGATATCATTATTGTCGGGGATATACATATCCCCATTGTGGTAACTCAGTGTTATTCGAAAATTCCTCGGTTTCATGTTATTTGAAAGAAGTTTATTAATAAGACTTGATCAACCTTATTGATTGATTCCTTTTGATAAGCATGAGATGGATGAATTTAGAAAGCACAATTACCTGTACCCAACTTTTACTTTCTGTTAGTAAGCTTAAATTAAGTAAAAATGCTATTATTTTTCTGTTTCTGAGTCTCCCGTGCAAAAAAAAGTGACCTGAAAATAATAGTTCTTCAAATGTCGTGAAAATGGAGTATGATTTTTTCTGGAATATTTAAAAAATTCTGGCACTGAGCACACTGCAGGGGGCTGCACCAGTGGGCCACAAGCCCACTAGGCACGACCACACCCCCTCGCCGCACCTACCAGGCTTGTGGGTCCCATGTGGCCCCCCTCCACTTATTCCAGCACCCATTCGCTTCATCTTCCTCCAGAAAAAACCCTCCCATTTCTCAAACCCGTGTCCTAGCTCATTTTCCTGCCGTTTTCGATCTCCTTGTTCAAAGCTTCATTCGCAAAACTATTTTGGGAGATTGATCTTCGATATGTGACTCCTCCAATGATCCAATTAGTTTTTCTTCTAGTGCTTTATATATTGCAAATTTCTGCTGCTGAGGTGACCTTGTTCTTGAGCTTGCATGTCAAATTTGTATGGTCCCAAGTAGTTTTGATGCATGATATAGCCTATAGGCACTTGTGGGACTAGTTGCTATGAGTTTTGTTGAGTTTGGTGCACCTTTATTTTGAGTCACTAAAAATTTCAGAATTTTTTAGAAAAAGAAAAAAATGTTGAGGAAGGTGTTTCAAGGGGGTTCATCGAGCAACAAGGCCCTGAGACTCACGATAAGGGAGCCCAACCTTGAACCACCAAGGGAAGCTCAAGTACGACCTTGTGAATGGCCATCAGATCAGTTCATGAGTGACGCCGGTTTCAAGGAAGAATTTTATGCGTACACAAGGCTGGCCTTGAGGAATTCGTGTCGGACAAGTGCAAGCAATATTATCAACTCACGGATTCTTTCGTGTGGAGGTTTGAATTTTCGGTCAATTCTAATAAACCTTCCGTCCTATTTGACCTTTATGACAAATCATATACTTTGGATATAGAGGATTTTAATCATGCATGCAAAATTCCACAATGGGGTAGCTATAGTGATCCACAAAAAACTAAATATAATGATTTTCTTGCTAGCATTACCGTCGGAGAAACTAGAAATATTACACACGCTACCATGGGGAGCATTCACTTTCCTGCCATACATTATTTTGCTCTATTCATAGGTAGATGTATTAACGGTAAAACTAAGCATAGCCACATTTGTGCAACCGATCTTAGTATTCTTAAGAGTGCAGTAATGGGTGAAAGGCGATATAACTTAGGAGCAATTATTGCTAGAAGGTTACATAATAATGCTAAGGATGGAGATTTCTTTAGTGGGATTTATGCCACTCGTTTAGCTAATTATCTTGGGGTACCCATACGCGGAAATGATATTGAGTTACCACCTGCTTTTCTTGATTATGAGGCTTTGGTACGTTTTCAGTTTCCCGAAGGGAACGAACCATCTCTTTAGTACTGACTAATTTTTGACAGACAGCATGCTGTCCATGTTACACTTCCTGCTCCTGCCTTCTTTAACTTTCAGGAAAAACAGAGATACATTATAACCAGAGAGGAGGCAGACGAGTACGAGAGGAGCGCGGAATCAGCTCGCCTTCATGCTGAAGTCGTTTAGGCGGTAGCCACCGTAGCCCAGTACAACCCCAACTATGACTTCGGATATTATCAGGGCCAGCCATGGCCATAGACACACTTAGTCCAAAAGCCTAAGCTTGGGGGAGTACGTATTTCTCACCGACTTTAGATTCATGTTCACACACTCATATTACTAGTCAGTGTTCATACTCTTTCATTGTACCATCCATGGTAGTTTATTCTCTTGTTTCACTTTCTTCTTGTGTGTTTATTTAACTTTGAGAAAAATACAAAAAATTAGTCCTAGCTTTATTTCTAGTTGCTTAGTTGGAGCATTAAAAATAAAACCCAAAAATATTTTTCGTTCTTCTTTTACTTGTTGGGAGCTTTCCCGTGTAAATAAGTTTTCTTGTTCTTGTTTTGATTTTTTCTTTCTTTGGGTCGTAAGGAGAACACCGCAATGAATTGTCGAGTGGCTCTCATATGCATTATTGTTTACCTATTAGAGAGCCCATGTTACCTTGTCTTGTCCTTTGAGTTATTGTTTGCAGATTCCAGCTTAGTCCAATGCACGTGCACTCTTATTATTATCCACACCGTTCGGTCGTGCAAGTGAAAGGCAATAATGACGATATTTGATGAAAAGATTGAGATGGAGAAAAGTTGGTATGAACTCGACCTATCTTGCTTTTTCAAATATGATTATCTCATCATTCCGAATTCAGTTCATCATGGGTGAAACATATTTGCAATGAAAGTTAGAGATTATAGTTATTCATGCCATGTTTAATTAGCTAAAAGTGGATAATGGTTTGTTTTGGGTGCCAACATGCATATTAAAATGGTTGTGATGTGGTATGATGAAGTGGTATCCTCCTCTAAACGATTCAAGTGGCTCGACTTGGCACATGTTCATGCATGTAGTTGAAACAAAATCAACATAGCCTCCACGAAATTTATGTTCATAGTGATTTGTATCCTACTCATGCTTGCATTCAATGTTGGTTAATCTCAAAGCATGTTGATGACTGTGTCGCTCTCTAGTTGGTCGCTCCCCAGTCTTTTGCTTGCCTTCACTTGTACTAAGTAGGAATACTGGTTGTGCATCCAATCTCTCAAACCCAAAGTTGTTTCATGTGAGTCCACCATACCTACCAATATGCGGTATATACCTACCAATATGTGGAGTGTGACTGATTGGTGGAGGGGGAGTAAAAACTTTATCACTTTGTTTGGGAACTGCCTATAATGTATCTAGCATGGAAGATATTGAAAACCTTTTGGTCGTTATGTGAGCAATGAAAGCATACCGCTCAAAAATCAATAATTATCTCTATTTTAAAAAACTCAAGCTCTGGCACCTCTGCAAATCAATGCTTCCCTCTGCGAAGGGCCTTTCCATTTACTTTATTGTTGAGTCATCATCTTCTTATAAAAGGCACCAGTTAGAGAGCACCACCGGCATTTGTATGCTTTGCTGTTAATTGATATTGAGTATGAGCATGACTGGATCTCTTTTACTGTGAATTACAATGTCTAGTATGTCCTTGTTCTTTAGACGTGCTCTGAATTTATGTTTTGCGGTCTCAGAAAGGGCTAGCGAGATACCATTTTCTCATATTGTATCATGACTATTTTGAAAAAGTGTTTTCATCTGAGAGTTATTATTATTGCTCGCTAGGTGATTATATCATTGCTATGAGTAAATGTGAGACCTAAATGTTATTATGAACGTGGTTAGTCCATGATCTTTGCTGAAAATTTGAACATCAGTTAGACGTATTTACAACAACAAGATCAAACAGAGTTTGTAGAAGTTTTTCTTTATCACTTTCAGTTTATCAACTAAATTGATTGAGGAAAAGCAATGGGTTAAGCTTGGGGGAGTTGATACGTCTTCATCGTATCCACTTTTTCAAACACTTTTGCCCTTGTTTTGGACTCTAATTTGCATGATTTGAATGGAACTAACCCGGACTGATGTTGTTTTCAGCAGAATTGCCTTGGTGTTTTTTTGCAGAAATAAAAGTTTTTGGATCGTCCTAAAAATTTATGGAGAATATTTTTGGATTTAATAAAAAATATTGGCACAAGAAGTAACTAGAGGGGGGGCCACCTGCAGGCCACAAGCCTGCCAGGCGCGGCCACCCCCTGGTCGCGCCTAGCAGGCTTGTGGGTCCCTCGTGGCTCCTCTGACGTCCACTCCAGCTCCATATAATCCTATTCACGGAGAAAAAAATCAAAAAGAAGAGTTCATCGCGTTTCATGATATAGAGCCGCCGTCACCTCCCGTTCCTCCTCGGGAGACCAGATGTGGAGTCCGTTTTGGGCTCCGAAGAGGGGAAATCGACGCCATCGTCATCACCAACCATCCTTCATCACCAATTCCATGTTGCTCTCCACCGTTCGTTAGTAATCCCATCGTAGGCTTGCTGGACAGTGGTGGTTGGATGAGATTTATCATGTAATCGAGTTAGTTTGTTTAGGGTTTGATCCCTAGTATCCACTATGTTCTGAGATTGATGTTGCTATGACTTTACTATGCTTAATGCTTGTCACTAGGGCCCGAGTGCCATGATTTCAGATCTGAACCTATTATGATTTCATGAATATATATGTGTTCTTGATCCTATCTTGCAAGTTGTAGACACCTATTACGAGTTATGATCCGCATCCCCCAGGGTGACAAATAACTGGGATTTTTTCCGGTGTTTACCGTAGTTTGAATGGTTCATGTATTCACTAAGTGCTAATGCTTTGGTCTGGTTCTCTATTAAAAGGAGGCCTTAATATCCCTTACTTTCCATTAGGACCCCGCTACCACGAGAGGGTAGGACAAAAGATGTCATGCAAGTTCTTTTCCATAATCACGTATGACTATATATGGAATACATGCCTAGATTACATTGATGAATTGGAGCTAGTTCTGTGTCACCCTATGTTATAACTATTGCATGATGAATTACATCCAGCATAATTATCCATCACCGATCCATTTCCTACGAGCTTTCCACATATTGATCCTTGCTAAGTTACTTCTCCGTTGCTACTATTACAATCACTACAAAACTCCTACTGTTACTTTTGCTATCATTACCGTTACTTCCATACTACTTTGCTACTAAACACTTTGCTGCAGATATTAAGTCTTACAGGTCTGGTTGAATTGACAACTGAACTGCAAATACTCGAGAATATTCTTTGGCTCCCCTTGTGTCGAATCAATAAATTTGGGTTGAATACTCTACCCTCGAAAACTGTTGCGATCCCCTATACTTGTGGGTTATCAAGGAGCATCCTGCCAGAAGGTGTTGCATTGTTTCCTTTTCTTGGTCGCAGAGGGCACATGCGGGCTCATGTCGCAGAGCGTCTCGCGCAAGACGATCGGCCATCCAACAGTGGTCCTGAAGCGCGAGCCAGATGAAGAATTTGATGGGCAGTGCTGCCCGGGGTTTCCACATGAGCCTCCAGTGCGGGCCCTCGCAGGCGCCAAGGAACAATGCCTGGTAGCAAGAGCTGGCGGAGTAGACGGACGACGTAGTCCAGCGCCAGGTAAGGATGTCTGGCGAGTCCCGGAGCTCAATGTGGTGCAATGTGCGCTAGAGCTCGACATATTGCATCATGGCAGCCGGTCCAAGGCCACCTTGGATGTCTTGCACCCAAGATCTAAGGTGGAGGCCACCATGGACAGTGCGCGCTTTGCAGCGTCGCCGAGGAATAGTGGCGTAGAGTTGCGGGGCGATCTCGGCCACGGATCTCCCATTGATCCAGTGATCGGTCCAGAATCTGCATGTAGAGCCGTCGCCAATGGCCCGTGATGTAGAAGCACGGAAGATGGTGCTCACGTCAGCGTCTTGGGGGACGTGCAGGTTGCTTCAAGGCCTAGAGGTATCTGTGCATTGGATCCAAAGCCAATGAGTCCGGAGGGAAATGCCTGCATGCTGCAGGTCGCGGATGCCCAAACCATTGAGAGAGAGTGGTCGGTAGACTTTCTACCAGTTAACGAGACACTGGACACCACTCGCCTCTTTATTCCCGACCCAAAGGAATCCACGGATGACCTTGTTCACTCTCTTGAGGATAAATTGGTTGAAGGCGATGGCGATGAGGAGGTGGGTCGGGATGGCACAAAGGACGTGTCGGGCAAGGGAAAGCCGATCTCCCTTGGAAACCATCGATGCCCGCCAGGTGGATAATTTCCTCTCGAGCTTGTGGACAATCGACAAAAGGCTCGAGGTAGAGGGCTTATAGATGGAGAGAGGCAAGCCAAGGTATTGCACCGAGAAGGTCGTCACCGGGCATCGCATCTTAGCCGAGATGGTGGCAATGTGATCGTCCGAGCACTGGATGGGCATGGTCGAGCATTTGGCAAAGTTTGTATGGAGGTCGGATGCCAACCCGAAGACACGCAGAAGCTCGCGGACCGCCGAGGTATCATGACGGTCGGGGTGGCAGAAGATGACAACATCGTCCGCGTAGAGAGAGATGCTCGATGTAGCATGGAGAGTAGTGAGCCGCTGGAGAAGGCCGAGGTCGACGGCACAGAGGAGCATCGAGTTGAGGACATCAATGACGAGGACGAAGAGCATCGGCGAGACAGGATCGCCTTGTCGCAAGCCGCACGCATGATCGATGGGTGGCCCAGGATGGCCATTAATGTGGACGCGGGTAGATGCCGTAGATAGGAGGATCGAGATCTAGTCACGCCATCGGCTTCCGAATCCAAGGTGCTAAAGAGTCTCGAGGAGGAAGGGCCAGGACACGCTGTCGAAGACCCATGCAATATCGAGCTTCAAAAGCATGTGCAGTCTGCTGAATGAGCAGGAAGTTGTCGTGGATGCACCGCCCGGTTATGAAAGCGCTCTGGTTAGTCGACACCAGGGCTCCAATTTTCAAGGCGATCCTGAGGGAGAGCACCTTTGCGAGCAACTTCACAATCAAGTGGATGAGGTTCATGGGGCGAAAGTCAGAGAGGGCCTTAGCATCGGCGCGCTTGGGGAGTAGAGTAAGCAAGGCTTCATTCAGCTTCTGGAAGCCTCTCCCATTTGAGGCATGGAACATGTTGAAGACATCGCAAATGTCATGCTTGATGATATCCCAACATGCGCGGAGGAACTCGGCCGTGAAGCCATCTGGGCTAGGAGCCTTCCCCAAAGGCAGGCATTTGATGGCATGCCAGATCTCATCCTCAAAGAAGGGCTCCTCGAGGTCAGCAAGGGGGGGCGTCACGGAGCTGCGCCTAGTCAATGGAGATGTCACAATGCTTGGTAGTGCCAAGACATCGGAGAATTGGTGGAAGTCTGCCTCAGCCATAGCATCATGCTCCATGATGATCTGATTGCCCACACGGAGTGAGGTGATGAGGGCGCGCTGCTTCTGATGAGATGCATGAACCTTGAGGTAGGAGACGGACACGTCATTGCCGCGAAGCCAAGAGTGATGAACACGCTAGCGTGCGATAGAGCGCTCGAGGGAGGCCAAACCAAGATAGGTGCACTTGAGCTTGCGCCGCAGCCAAGCCTCACTAGAGGAGAGGGGACGATGGTCTTGGGCGGCCTCAAGACAGGCGATGCGCTCGCGCGCGACCAAGAGCTAAAGCAAGATGTTGCCAATGGTGCGTGCACTCCAGCTTTGAAGGTGATGTGTAGTAGCTTTGAGACGGGAGATAAGGCGCCTGTAGGGATCAACGTCGGGGTGGATAGAGTTCCATGCTTCAGAGACTGTGGAACGGGATCCCTCGAGCTTCAGCCAAAATTGTTCAAAGTGAAAGCGTCTAGCGCTCGGAGGCCTCGTGACACAATCCACCACCAGTGGGCAGTGGTCGGACGTGGCGGAGGAGAGGCATTGCAGCAAGCAATGGTGGTGGGCGATCTCCCAAGCTGAGGTGCACAGGACCCTATCAATCCGAACAAGGGTCGGCGCATCACGCTCGTTAGACCACGTGTAGCGATGCCCATGCATGTACATATCACGCAACTCCTCGTCAACAATGAAGCACCGAAATCTGATCATGACACGTGGTTGAGGTACGCGGTGTTCTTGTCACCGACCGAGGTGATCATGTTGAAATCGCCGCCGAGGAACCACTACCCAATACGGGAGGCTCCCACGTCGTGAAGGTCAGTGAGGAATTCCATCTTGGCCTCGTCGTCTTCTGGCCCATACACACCGATGAGATACCAATGGTCTTCCTAGGTGGGAGGAGTGACTAGAGCCGTAATGTGCTGCTCGCCAATGTAGGGGTTGGAGATGGAGACCTCGAAACATCGCCATGCGAGGAGGATCCCTCCGCAGGTACCGTCCACCGGAAGGAAGTAGAATTCCTCGTAGAGGGAGCCAAGGGTATCGAGAGCGAGGAATTCCATCTTGGCCTTGTCGTCCTATGGCCCATACACACCGATGAGCCACCAATGGTCTTCCCCGGTGGGAGGAGTGACTAGAGCCGTAATTTAGTGCTCGCCAATGTAGGGGTTGGAGATGGAGACCTCGGAACATCGCCATGCGAGGAGGATCCCTCCGCGGGTACCGTCCACCGGAAGGAAGTAGAAGTCCTCATAGAGGGAGCCAAGCGTGTCAAGTGTTGGAAATATGCCCTAGAGGCAATAATAAATTAGTTATTATCATATTTCCTTGTTCATGATAATCGTTTATTATCCATGCTATAATTGTATTGATTGGAGACTTAGATGCATGTGTGGATACATAGACAAAACCATGTCCCTAGTATGCCTCTAATAGACTAGCTCGTTGATCAAACATGATTAAGGTTTCCTAGCCATTGACATGAGATGTCATTTGATAACGGGATCACATCATTAGGAGAATGATGGGATGGACAAGACCCAAACTACAAACGTAGCATATGATCGTGTCAGTTTAATGCTACTGTTTTCTGCATGTCAAATATCTGTTCCTATGACCATGAGATCATGCAACTCACTGACACCGGAGGAGTGCCTTGTGTGTATCAAATGTCGCAACGTAACTGGGTGACTATAAAGGTACTCTACACGTATCTCCGAGGGTGTCTGTTGGGTTGGCATGGATCAAGACTGGGATTCGTTACTCCGTGTGACGGAGAGGTATCTCAGGGCCCACTCGGTAATACAACATCACAACAAGCCTTGCAAGCAATGTGACTAAGTGTTAGTCACAGGATCTTGTATTACGGAATGAGTAAAGAGACTTGCCTGTAACGAGGTTGAACTAGGTATGGAGATACCGACGATCAAATCTCGGGCAAGTAACATACCGAAGAACAAAGGGAACATCATACGGGATTAACTGAATCCTTGACATAGAGGTTTGACCGATAAAGATCTTCATAGAATATGTAGGAACCAATATGGGTATTCAGGTCCCTCTATTGGTTATTGACCATAGAGGTGTCTTGGTCATGTCTACATAGTTCTCGAACCCGCAGGGTCTGCACACTTAAGGTTCGGTGACGTTTCGGTAGTATAGAGTTATGTATGGTGGTGACCGAAGGTTGTTCGGAGTCCCGGATGAAATCCCGGATGTCACTACGAGCTCCGGAATGGTCCGGAGGTAAAGATTGATATATAGGAAGTCCCATTTTGGTCGCCGGAAAAGTTTCGGGCTAAACGGTAATGTACCGGGAGTGTCGGTAGTGTACCGGGAGACCACCGGGAGGGGTATTTCGACCCAAGAGGCTTCATGGGTTGTGGGAGAGTAAATACCAGCCTTTTTTGGGCTTGTGGAAGTCCCACACAAGGCCCATGCGGCTGGGAGAAAAATCCCAAAGGGAAAAAGGTGGGAAAAGGCCAAAAAAAGGAGGAATCCTAGTCCTACTAGGATTGGAGGAGGAGTCCTCCTCTCCTCCCCACTTTGGCCGACCCAAGGGCTGGCTTTTTCTCAGCCAAGCCTCCTCCTTCTCTCCTCCTATATATACTAGAGGATTTAAGGGTTTTGGCACAGAATTTTCAGCCACGTGCTACATGTTCCTCTAGTGCATAGTTTCTCCTCTAGATCGGTTTTCTGCAGTGCTTAGGTGAAGCCGTGTCGGAATAGCTCCACCACCATCGCCGCAGCACCATCACGCTGCCGGAGAACTCTTCTACCTCTCCGCTCCCTCTTGCTGGATCAAGAAGGCAGAGATAGTCATCAAGCTATACGTGTGCTGAACGCGGAGGTGCCGTCCGTTCGGCGCTAGATTGGAATGACCGCGATCAAGATTGCGAGACAGATCGTGACGAGATCGCGGGACGGATCGTGATGAGATTGCGGGACGGATTGTGATGAGTTCACATGACGGATCGTGATGAGATCGCGGGACGGATCATGATGAGTTCACGAGACGGATCGTGATTGGATCGCGGGACGGATCGTGATGAGATCGTAGGACGCTCGGCGATTTGGATCGCGAAGACGTTCGACTACACCAACCGCGTTTCTTAACGCTTCTCGCTTAGTGATCTACAAGGGTATGTAGATCCACTCTCCCTCTCGTAGATGCTCATCACCATGGATAGATCTTGCGTGTGCGAAGGAAAATTTTGTTTCCCATGCAACGTTCACCAACAGTGGCATCATGAGCTAGGTCTATGTGTAGATGAGATCTCGAGTAGAACACAAAAGGTTTGTGGGCGTTTATGCTTAGATTGCTTCCTCCCTTGGTCGGATTTTGGTTCAGCGGTATTATGAGATGAAGCGGCCCAAACCAACTTTACTCGTACGCTTACGAGAGACCGGTTCCCTCGACCGCAACTTGTTGCATAGATGGCTTGCGGATGCCAGTTTCTCTCACTTTAGTTGGATCGGATTCGACAAAGGCGGTCCTTGAGAAGGTTGAAAAACAACTAGTGTATCACCATTGTGGTTTTTGCGTAGATGAGAATTGTTCTTGCTAGACACCCATAGCAGCCACGTAAAACATGCAACAACAATTAGAGGATGTCTAACTTGTTTTTGCAAGGTATGTTGTGATGTGATATGGCCAATTACATGATGTGATATATGTGATGTATGAGATGATCATGTGATGTATAGATTATCACGACTTGCATGTCGATGAGTACGGCAACCGGCAGGAGTCATAGGGTTGTCTTTAATTATTGTGTGACCTGCGTGTCAATCATTAAGCGCTATGTAATGCTTTACTTTATCACTAAACGGTAGCAATAGTAGTGGAAGCATGGTGGGCGTGACAACCCCGATGGAGACACGTTGATGGAGATCAAGATGATGGAGATCATGGAGTCATGCCGGTGACGATGGAGATCATGCCGGTGCTTTCATGATGGAGATCAAAAGCACAAGTTCATGGCCATATCATGTCACTTATGATTTGCATGTGATGTTAATCCTATTATGCACCTTGTTTTGTTTAGGACGTCGGTAGCATTATAAGGTGATCCCTCACTTAATTTCAAGATAAATTGTGTTCTCCCCGAGTGTGCATCGTTGCGAAAGTTCTTCGTGTCGAGACACCACGTGATGATCGGGTGTGATAGACTCTATGTTCACATACAACGGGTGCAAGCCAGTGTTGCACATGCAGAACACTCGGGTTAAACTTGACGAGCCTAGCATGTACAGACATGGCCTCGAAACACAAGAGACCGAAAGGTCGAACATGAGTCATATAGTAGATATGATCAACATGGTGATGTTCACCATTGTAACGACCTAAACTCACGTGATGATCGGACTTGAGTTGGTGAATTTGGATTATGTATCACTCGAATGACCGAAGGATGTCAATTTGAGTGGGAGTTCTTAAGTAATATGATTAATTGAACTCATTATCATGAACATGGTCAGTAGTGTCTTTGCAAAATTATGTTGTAGATTACTAGCTCACGATGTAGCTCCCTTGAATTTTTATATGTTCCTAGAGAAATAGAGTTGAAAGTTGATGGTAGCAATATTGCGGACTGGCTCCGTGATCTGAGGATTGTCCTCATTGCTGCATAGAAGGCTTATGTCCTTAATGCACCGCTCGGTGCGCCAACCCCTCTAGCGTTATTTGTAGATGTTGTGAACATCTGAAGGCACGTTCTGATGACTACTTGATAGTTTAGTGCGTCATGCATTACGGCTTAGAATTGAGGCTCTGAAACGTTTTGAATGTCACAGAACATATGAGATGTTCTAAGAGCTGAAATTAGGATCTCAGGCTCATGCCCGTGTTGCGAGATATGAGATCTCACAAGATTCTTTGCCTGTAATATGAAAGAGAATAGCGCAATCGTTGAGCATGTGCGCAGATTGTCTGGGTGCTACAATCACTTGAATCGAGTGGGAGTTTATCTTCCAAATAATATAGTGATTGATATAGTTCTCCAAGTCACTGTCACTAAAGCTACTAGAACTTGGTGACGAACTATAAAACGCCAGGGATAGAAATAATGATCCCTGAGCTATTTGCGATGTTTGACACCGCGAAGGTAGAAATCAAGAAGGAGCGTCAAAGTGTTGATGGTTAGTGAAAACCACTAGTTTCGAGAAGGGCAAGAGCAAGGAGGGAAACTTCATGGATAGCAAGTCAGTTGCAGCTCCAGTGAAGCAACCCAAAGTCTAAACCCAAACCCGAGACTAAGTGCTTCGATTATGAGGAGAACGGTCACTGAAGCGGAACAACCCTAGATACTTGGTAGATAAGAAGGCTGGCAAAGTCGACAGAAGTATATTTGATATACGTGTTATTGATGTGTACCTTGCTATTACTCCTAGTAGCACCTGGGTATTAGATACCGGTTCGGTTGCTAAATGTTAGTAACTCGAAGTAAAATCTACGGAATAAACGGATACTAGCTAAGTGTGAGGTGACGATGTGTGTTGGAAATGTTTCCAAGGTTGATGTGATCAACATCGCATGCTCTCTCTACCTTCGGGATTAGTGACAAACCTAAATAAGTGTTATTTGGTGTTTTGCGTTGAGCATGAACGTGATTAGATCGTGTTTATTGCAACACAGTTATTCATTTAAGTTAGAGGACAATGGTTATTCTGTTTACATGAATAATACCTTCAATGGTCATGCACCCGGTGAGAATGGTTTGTTGATTCTTGATCGTAGTAATACACATGTTCATAACATTGATGCCAAAAGATGCAAAGTTAATAATGATAGTACCACATACTTGTGGCACTGCCGCTAAATGTCATATTGGTATAAAACGCATGAAGAAACTCCATGCTGATGGATCTTTGGACTCTTTCAATTTCGAATCGGTTGAGACATGCGAACCATGCCTCTTGGTCAAAGATGACTAAGGCCTCCGTTTTCTAGTTTGACGAAGCGGGCAAGTGATTTATTGGAAATTATACATGTTGATGCATGCAATCCAATGAGTCTTGTAGTGTGTGGTGGATATCGTTATTTTCTTACCTTCACTGATGATTTGTGTAGATATAGTGTATGTTTACTTAGTGAAGCACAAGTCTGAATCGTTTGAAAAGTTCAACTAAATTCAGAGTGAAGTTTAAGATCATCGTGACAAGAAGATAAAAATATCTGCGATATGATTGTGGAGGTGAATATCTGAGTTACGAGTTTGGCATACAACTTTAGACAATGTGAAAGTTGTTTCACAACACACGCCACCTGGAACACCATAGTGTGATGGTATGTCCGAACGTCATAGTCGTGCTCTATTGGATATGGTGCATGTTATGATGACTCTTATCGTTTTGCTACTATAATTTTGGGATTGTGCAGTAGAGACAACTACATTCACTTTAAATAGGGCACCATCTAAATCCATTGAGATGACACCGTGTGAATTATGGTTTGATAGAAACCTAAGCTGTCATTTCTTGATGTCTAGGGCTGCGACGCTTGTGTTGAAAATGTTTTCAACTAATGAGCTCGAACCCAAAGCGGACAAATGCATCTTCGTAGAATACCCTAAGAATAGTTGGGTGAACCTTCTATCTCAGATCCAAGCATAAAGTGTTTGTTGCTAAAACGGGTCCTTTCCCAAGAAAAAGTTTCTCTCGAAAGAATTGAGTGGGAGGAAGATAGAACTTGATGAGGTTGTTGAACCTTTGTTTCAACTAGAGAGTAGTGCGGCGCAGAAAGATGTTTCTATGGAACCTACGTCGATTGAAGAGGAAGTAAATGATGATGATCATGAAGCTTCGGATCAAGTTACTATCGAACCTCGTTGGTCGACAAGGATGTGTACTGCTCTTGAGCGGTACGACAACCCTGTCTTGGAGGTCATGTTGTTGGACAACAATGAACCTACGAGTAGTGGAGAAGTGATGATGGGCCTGGATTCTGACAAATAGTTAGAGGCCATGAAATCCGACAAAGGATCCATATATGAAAACCAAGTATAGACTTTTGCAGACTTGCTCTTTGGACGGCAGGTCGTTGAGTACAAATGGATCTTTAAAATGAAGACAAACGCTGATGGTGAATGTCACCATTTATAAAGCTCGACTTGTCGCAAAGAAGTTTTTGGCAAGTTCAAGGAGTTGACTGCGATGAGACTTTCTCTCGTAGCGATGCTAAAGTCTGTTAGAATTATGTTAGCAGTTGCTGCATTTTTCAATTATGAAATCTGGCAGATGGATGACAAAACATCGTTTCCTTTCTTGAGGAAAGGTTGTATGTGATACAACCAGAAGGTTTTGTCAGTCCTAAGGATGCTAAAAGGTGTGCAAGCTTCAGTGATCCTTCTATGAACTGAAGCAAGCATCTCGGAGTTGGAATATACACTTTGATTAGGTGATTAAAGTTTTTGAGTCTATACAAAGTTTACGAGAAACTTGTATTTACAATAAAGTGTGTGGGAGCACTATAGAGTTTCTGATAAGCATATGTGGTTGACATATTGTTGATCGGAAATGATATAGAATTTCTGGAAAGCATAAAGGGTTGTTTGAAAAGAGTTTTTCAAAGGAACACCTGGATAAAGCTACCTAATTGTTGAGCATCAAGATCTATAGAGATAGATCAAGATACTTGATGAGACTTTCAATGAGTACATACCTTGACAAGATTTTGAAAGAGTTCAAAATGGATCAGTCAGAGAAAGAGTTCTCGCCTGATTTGTAAGGTATAAAGTTGAGTAAGACTCAATGCCCAGTGACTGCAGAAGATAGAGGAAAGATGAGTGTCATCCCCTATGCTTTAGCCATAGGCTCTATCATGTATGCAATGATGTGCACAAGACCCGATGTCAGCCTTGCCATAAGTATGGCCGGAAGGTTTCAAAGTGATCCTGGAATGGAGCACTAGACAGCAGTCAAGATTATCCCTAGTAACTAAAATACTAAGGAGATGTTTCTCGATTATGGAGGTGATAAAGAGTTCGTCGTAAAGAGTCACGTCAATGCAAGCTTTAACACCAATCCGGATGACTCGTAATAGCAATCTGGATACGTATAGTGGAGCAGCCATTTGGAATAGTACCAAGTGGAGTGTGGTAGCAGTGTTTACGGTTTGACATAGAAATTTGCAAAGTACACATGGATCTGAATGTTGCAGACCCGTTGACTATAAGACCTCTCTCACATGCAAAGCAGGATCGAGCCCCAGAACTCATTGGGTGTTAGATTCATAACAATGCAAATCACATGGTGATGTGAACTAGATTATTGACTCTAGTGCAAGTGGGAGACTGTTGGAAATATGCCCTAGAGGCAATAATAAATTAGTTATTATAATATTTCCTTGTTCATGATAATCATTTATTATCCATGTGATAATTGTATTGATCGGAGACTTAGATGCATGTGTGGATACATAGACAAAACCATGTCCCTAGTATGCCTCTAATAGACTAGCTCGTTGATCAAAGATGGTTAAGGTTTCCTAGCCATTGACATGAGATGTCATTTGATAACGGGATCACATCATTAGGAGAATGATGGGATGGACAAGACCCAAACTACAAACGTAGCATATGATCGTGTCAGTTTAATGCCACTATTTTCTGCATGTCAAGTATCTGTTCCTATGACCATGAGATCATGCAACTCACTGACACCGGAGGAGTGCCTTGTGTGTATCAAATGTCGCAACATAACTGGGTGACTATAAAGGTACTCTACAGGTATCTCCGAGGGTGTCTGTTGGGTTGGCATGGATCAAGACTGGGATTTGTTACTCTGTGTGACGGAGAGGTATCTCAGGGCCCACTCAGTAATACAACATCACAACAAGCCTTGCAACCAATGTGACTAAGTGTTAGTCACATGATCTTGTATTACGGAACGAGTAAAGAGACTTGCCGGTAACGAGGTTGAACTAGGTATGGAGATACCGACGATCGAATCTCGGGCAAGTTGTAGGGGAACGTTGCATGGGAAACAAAAAAAATTCCTACGCACACGAAGATCTATCCATGGTGATGAGCATCTACGAGAGGGAGAGTGGATCTACATACCATTGTAGATCGCTAAGCGGGAAGCGTTAAGAAACCCGGTTGGTGTAGTCGAACGTCTTCGAGATCCAAATTGCCATGCGTCCCTCGATCCAATCATGATATGTCACGCGATCCAATCATGATCCGTCCCGTGATCCGATCACGATCTGTCCCACAAACTTGATCACGATCCGTCTCACGAACTTGATCATGATCCTTCCGATCTGGCACCGAACGGACGGCACCTCCGCGTTCAGCACACGTGCAGCTTGATGACAATCTCCACCGTCTTGATCTAGCAAGAAGGAGTGGAGAGGAAGAAGAGTTCTCCGGCAGCCTGACGGCGCTCCGGTGATGGTGGTGGAGCAATTCCGACAGGGCATCGCCTAAGCACTGCAGAAAACCGATCTAGAGGAGAAACTATGCACTGGAGGAACGGGTAGCACGTGGCTGAAAATCTAGTGCAAAAACCCTCAATACCACCAGTATATATAGGAGGAGAGGAGGAGAGGAGGCAGCTTGGCCTCCAAGCCTCCTAGGCTTCAGCTGAACTAGGAGAGGAGGAGTCCACCTCCTCCACTCCTAGTAGGATTAGGATTCATCCTTTTTTTTCCTTTTTGCCTTTTTCCACCTTTTTCCTTTTGGGTTTTCTTCTCCAGCCACATGGGCCTTGTGTGGGAGTTTCCACCAGCCCACTAAGGGCTGATATTCACTCTCCCACAGCCCATGAAGCCTCTTGGGTCGAAATACCCCTCCCGGAGGTCTCCCGGTACACTATCGGTACTCCCGGTACATTACCGATAAGCCCGGAACTTTTCCGGCAACCAAAACAGGACTTCCTACATATGAATCTTTACCTCCAGACCATTCCGGAGCTCCTCGTGATGTCCAGGATCTCATCCGGGACTTTGAACAAACTTCGGTCACCACCATACATAACTCTATACTACCAAAACGTCACCAAACCTTAAGTGTGTAGACCCTATGGGTTCGAGAACTATGTAGACATGACCGAGACACCTCTACGGTCAATAACCAATGGCGGGACCTGGATGTCCACATTGGTTTCTACATATTCTACGAAGATCTTTTATCGGTCGAACCTCTATGTCAAGGATTCAGTTAATCCCGTATGATGTTCCCTTTGTTCTTCGGTATGTTACTTGCCCGAGATTCAATCGTCGGTATCTCCATACCTAGTTCAACCTCGTTACTGGCAAGTCTCTTTACTCATTTCGTAATACAAGATGTCGTGACCAACACTTAGTCACATTGCTTGCAAGGCTTATTGTGATGTTGTATTACCGAATGGGCCCTGAGATACCTCTCCGTCACACGGAGTAACAAATCCCAGTCTTGATCCATGCCAACTCAACAGACACCCTCGGAGACACCTGTAGAGCACATGTATAGTCACCCAGTTACTTTGTGACGTTTGATACACACAAGGTACTCCTCCGATATCTGTGAGTTGCATGATCTCATGGTCATAGGAACATATACTTGACATGCAGAAAACAGTAGCAATAAACTGACACGATCATAAGCTACGTTTGTAGTTTGGGTCTTGTCCATCACATCATTCTCCTAATGATGTGATCCCGTTATCAAATGACATCTCATGTCCATGGCTAGGAAACCTTAACCATCTTTCAATCAACGAGCTAGTTCACTAGAGGCGTACTAGGGACATTGTGTTTGTCTATGTATCCACACATGTATCCATGTTTCCAATTAATACAATTATAGTATGGATAATAAACGATTATCATGAACAAGGAAATACAATAATAAACACTTTATTTATTGCCTCTAGGGCATATTTCCAACAGTCTCCCACTTGCACTAGAGTCAATAATCTAGTTCACATCACTATGTGATTTACATTGTAATGAATGAACACCCATGCAGTTCTGGTGTTGATCATGTTTAGTCCTTCGAAGAGGTTTAGTCAACGGGTCTGCAATATTCAGATCCGTGTGCACTTTGCAAATATTTATGTCTTTCTCCAAGATGTAATCGTGGATGGAGTTGAAGCGTCGCTTTATGTGTCTGGTCCTCTTGTGAAACCTTGGTTCATTGGCCAGAGCAATGGCACCAGTGTTGTCACAAAACAGGTTCATTGGATTCAGTGCACTAGGCACTACTCCAAGATCTGTCATGAACTGCTTCATCCAGACACCTTCCTTCGCCGCCTCCGAGGCTGTGATGTATTCCGCTTCGCACGTAGAATCATCTACCACGCTTTGCTTGGAACTGCACCAGCTTACCGCTCCCCCGTTAAGAATAAATACGTATCCGGTTTGCGACTTAGAGTCGTCCGGATCAGTGTTAAAGCTTGCATCGACGTAACCCTTTACGACGAGCTCTTCATCACCTCCATAAACGAGAAACACTTCCTTAGTCCTTTTCAGGTACTTAAAGATATTCTTGACCGCTTGCCAGTGCTCCATTCCAGGATCACTTTGAAACCTTCTGACCATACTTATGGCAAGGCTGACATCAGGTCTTGTGCACAGCATTGCGTACATGATAGAGCCTATGGCTGAAGCATAGGGGATGACACTCATCTTTTCTCTATCTTCTGCAGTTACTGGGTATTGAGTCTTACTCAACTTCACACCTTGTAATACAGGCAAGAACCCCTTCTTGGACTGTTCCATTTTGAACTTATTCAAAACTTTATCAAGGTATGTGCTTTGTGAAAGTGCTATTAAGCGTCTCGACCTATCACTATAGATCTTAATGCCTAATATGAAAGCAGCTTCTCCTAGGTCCTTCATTCAAAAACTCTTGTTCAAATATTCCTTCATGCTTTCCAGCATTTCTATATTGTTTCGAATCAGCAATATGTCATCCACATATAATACTAGAAACGCTATAGAGCTCCCACTCACTTTCTTGTAAATACAAGCTTCTCCGTAAACTTGTATAAACTTAAACGCTTTGATCACCTCATCAAAGCGCTGATTCTAACTCCGAGATGCTTGCACCAGTCCATAAATGGATCGCTGGAGTTTGCAAACTTTGTCAGCATTCTCTGGATCGACAAAACCTTTGGGTTGCATCATATACAACTCTTCCTCAAGGAAACCGTTGAGGAACGCTGTTTTTACATCCATCTGCCAAATTTCATAGTCGAAATAGGCAGCTATTGCTAACATGATTCTGACAGACTTAAGCATCGCTACGGGTGAGAAAGTCTCATCGTAGTCAACTCCTTGAACTTGTGAAAAACCCTTTGCCACAAGTCGAGCTTTATAGATGGTGACATTACCGTCCGCGTCTATTTTCTTCTTAAAGATCCATTTGTTCTAAATGGCCTTTCGCCCTTCAGGTAATACTTCCAAAGTCCATACTTTGTTTTCATACATGGATCCCATCTCGGATTTCATGGCCTCTAACCATTTCTCGGAATCCGGGCCCATCACTGCTCCTCCATAGCTCGTACGTTCATTGTTGTCCAACAACATGACCTCCAAGACAGGGTTGTCGTACCACTCAGGGGTAGTACGCGGCCTTGTCGACCTACGCGGTTCAATATTTTCTTGATCTGAAGCTTCATGATCATCATCATTAACTTCCTCTTCTACCGTCGTAGGTTCCACAGAAACATCTTTCTGCGCTGCGCTACTTTCTGGTTGTAGTAAAGGTTCAATAACCTCATCAAGCTCTATTTTCCTCCCACTCAATTATTTCGAGAGAAACTCTTTCTCAAGAAATGTTCCGTTTTTAGCGACAAACACTTTGCCTTCGGATCTGAGATAGAAGGTATACCCGACTATCTCTTTCGGGTATCCTATGAAGACGCATTTCTTCGCTTTGGGTTCCAGCTTTTCAAGCTGAAGCATTTTGACATAAGCATCACATCCCCAAACTTTAAGAAACGACAACTTTGGCTTCTTGCCAAACCACAGTTCATATGGCGTCGTCTCAATGGATTTTGATGGTGCCCTATTTAAAGTGAATGCAGTTGTCTCTAATGCATAACCCCAAAACGATAGTGGCAAATCAGCAAGAGACATCATAGAACGCACCATATCTAATAAGGTTCGATTACGACGTTCGGACACACCATTACGCTGCGGTGTTCTGGGCGGTGTCAACTGTGAAACAATTCCACACTGTCTTAAGTGACTGCCAAACTCATAACTCAAATATTCACCTCCGCGATCAGATCGCAGGAACTTAATCTTCTTGTTACGATGATTCTCAACTTCACTCTGAAATTGCTTGAACTTTTCAAACGTTTCAGACTTGTGTTTCATTAAGTAAATATACCCATATCTACTTAAGTCATCAGTGAAGGTGAGAAAATAACGATATCCACCACGCGTTGTAACATTCATTGGACCGCACACATTAGTGTGTATGATTTCCAATAAGTCACTTGCCCGTTCCATTGTTCCAGAGAATGGCATTTTAGTCATCTTGCCCATGAGGCATGGTTCACATGTGTCAAGTGATTCAAAATCAAGTGAATCCAAAAGTCCATCAGCATGGAGCTTCCTCATGCGTTTTACACCAATATGACCTAAACGGCAGTGCCACAAGAAAGTGGTACTATCATTATCAATTCTACATCTTTTGGCATCAATGTTATGAACATGTGTGTCATCACTATCAAGATTCAATATGAATAAACCCCTAACATTGGGTGCATGACCATAAAAGATATTACTCATATAAATAGAACAACCTTTATTCTCTGATTTAAATGAGTAACCGTCTCACAATAAACAAGATCCAGATATAATGTTCATGCTTAACGCAGGCACTAAATAACAATTATTCAGGTTCACCACTAATCCCGATGGTAATCGAAGAGAGAGCATGCCGACAGCGATCACATCAACCTTGGAACCATTTCCCACGCGCATCATCACTTCGTCCTTTGCCAGCCTCCGTTTATTCCGTAGTTCCTGCTTTGAGTTGCAAATGTGAGCAACCGAACCGGTATCAAATACCCACGCACTACTACGAGAGCTAGTAAGGTACACATCAATAACATGTATATCATATATACCTTGTTTGTCGTTGGCCGCCTTCTTGTCAGCCAGGTACTTGGGGCAGTTCCGCTTCCAGTGACAAGTTCCTTTGCAATGAAAGCACTCAGTTTCTGGCTTGGGTCCATGCTTGGGCTTCTTTGCAGGAGTAGCAACTGCTTTGCCATCCTTCTTGGTTTTACCCTTCTTGCCCTTTCCCTTGGCTTTGCCATTTTTCTTGAAACTAGTGATTTTATTGACCATCAACACTTGATGTTCTTTCTGGATTTCAGACTCAGCGACTTTTAGCATCGCAAACAGCTCGGCGACTGACTTGTTCATCCCGTGCATGTTATAGTTCATCACAAAGCTCTTGTAACTAGGTGGCAGTGATTGAAGAACTCTGTCAGTGATCGCCTCTGGCGGAAGGGCAATTCCCAACTCCGCTAGACGATTTGAATACACAGACATTCTGAGTATATGTTCACTGATAGACCCGTTCTCCTCCATCTTGCAAGCATAGAACTTATTGGAGGTTTCATACCTCTCAATCCGGGCATTCTTCTGAAAGATAAACTTCAACTCCTGGAACATCTCATATGCTCCATGACGTTCAAAATGTCTTTGAAGTCCCAGTTCTAAGCCATACAATATTGCACAATGAACTATTGAGTAATCTCCAGTATGCGCCTCCCAAGCGTTCTTAACATCTTCGGAGGTCATGTCTTCTAGTTGGTCACCAAGTGGTGCATCAAGGACATATGATTTCTGGGAAGCCGTGAGGATAATCCTCAGATTACGGGCCCAGTCAACAAAGTTACTTCCATCATCTTTCAGTTTAGCTTTCTCTAGGAATGCATTAAAACTCAGGGGTGCTACTGCGCGAGCCATTGATCTACAACATAAATATGCAATGTTCATTTAGACTATTGTTCAAGATGATGATTTTAGTTAATCAAATTACTAAAGCTCCCACTCAAATTGACATCCCTCGGGTCATCTGAGTGTCACATGATCCAAATCCACCAACTCAAGTCCGATCATCACGTGAGTTGAGGTGGCTTCAATGGTGAACATCATTATGTTGATCATCTCTACTATATGACTCATGTTCGACCTTTTGGTCTCTTGTGTTCCGAGGCCATGTCTGTACATGCTAGGCTCGTCAAGTTTAACCCGAGTGTTCTGCGTGTGCAACACTGGCTTGCACCCGTTGTATGTGAACGTAGAGTCTATCACACCCGATCATCACGTGGTGTCTCAACACGACGAACTTTTGCAACGGTGCACACTCGGGGAGAACACAATTTTATCTTGAAATTTAAGTGAGGGATCACCTTATAATGCTACCGCCGTACTAAGCATAACAAGGTGCATAAAAGAATTAACATCACATGCAATTCATAAGTGACATGATATGGCCATGAACTTGTGCTTTAGATCTCCATCTTGAAAGCACCAGCATGATCTTTATCATCACCGGCACGACACCATGATCTCCATCATCTTGATCTCCATCAACGTGTCGCCATCGAGGTTGTCACGCCTTGCAAGCTTCTACTACTATTGCTACCGTTTAGCGATAAAGTAAAGCATTACATAGCGCTTAATGATTGACACGCAGGTCATCCAATAATTAAATACAACCCTATGGCTCCTGCTGGTTGCCATACTCATCGACATGCAAGTCGTGAAATTCTATACATCACATGATCATCTCATACATCACATATATCACATCATGTAATTGGTCATATCACATCACAACATACCCTGCAAAAACAAGTTAGACGTCCTCTAATTGTTGTTGCATGTTTTACGTGGCTGCTACGGGTTTCTAGCAAGAATGATTCTCGCCTACGCATAAACCACAACGGTGATACATAATTTGCTTTTCAACCTTCTCAAGGACCGCCTTTGTCGAATCCGATCCAACTAAAGTGAGAGAAACTGCCACCCGCAAGCCATCTAGGCAACAAGTTGTGTCGAGGGAACCGGTCTCTCGTAAGCGTATGAGTAATGTTGGTCCGGGCCGCTTCATCTCACAATACCGCTGAACCAAAATCCGACCAAGGGAGGAAGCAATCTAAGCATCAACACCCACAAAACTTTTGTGTTCTACTCGAGATCTCATCTACACATAGACCTAGCTCATGATGCCACAGTAGGGGAACGTTGCATGGGAAACAAAAAAATTCCTACGCACATGAAGATCTATCCATGGTGATGAGCATCTACGAGAGGGAGAGTGGATCTACATACCCTTGTAGATCGCTAAGCGGGAAGCGTTAAGAAACGCGGTTGGTGTAGTCGAACGTCTTCGCGATCCAAATCGCCGTGCGTCCCGCGATCCAATCACGATCCGTCCCGCGATCCAATCACGATCCGTCCCATGAAATTTATCACGATCTGTCTCACGAACTTGATCACGGTCCTTCCGATCTAGCACCGAACGGATGGCACCTTCGCGTTCAGCACACGTACAGCTTGATGACGATCTCCACCGTCTTGATCCAGCAAGAAGGAGTGGAGAGTAAGAAGAGTTCTCTGGCAGCCTGACGGCGCTCCGGTGATGGTGGTGGAGCAATTCTGGCAGGGCTTCGCCTAAGCACTGCAGAAAACCGATCTAGAGGAGAAACTATGCACTGGAGGAACGGGTAGCACATGGCTGAAAAAATAGTGCAAAAACCCTCAATACCACCAGTATATATAGGAGGAGAGGAGGAGAGGAGGCAGCTTGGCCTCCAAGCCTCCTAGGCTTCGGCCGAACTAGGAGAGGAGTCCACCTCCTCCACTCCTAGTAGGATTAGGATTCATCCTTTTTTCCCTTTTTGCCTTTTTCCACCTTTTTCCTTTTGGGTTTTCTTCTCCAGCCACATGGGCCTTGTGTGGGAGTTTCCACCTGCCCACTAAGGGCTGATATTCACTCTCCCACAGCCCATGAAGCCTCTTGGGTCGAAATACCCCTCCCGGAGGTCTCCCGGTACACTACTAGTACTCCCAGTACATTACCGATAAGCCCGGAACTTTTCCGGCGACCAAAACAGGACTTCCTATATATGAATATTTACCTCCATACCATTCTGGAGCTCCTCGTGACGTCCAGGATCTCATCCCGGACTTCTAACAAACTTCGGACACCACCATACATAACTCTATACTACCGAAACGTCACCAAACCTTAAGTGTGCAGACCCTACGGGTTCGAGAACTATGTAGACATGATCGAGACACCTCTACGGTCAATAACCAATGGAGGGACCTGGATGTCCACATTGGTTTATACATATTCTAGGAAGATCTTTTATCGGTCGAACCTCTATGTCAAGGATTCAGTTAATCTCGTATGATGTTCCCTTTGTTCTTCGGTATGTTACTTGCCCGAGATTCAATCGTCGGTATCTCCATACCTAGTTCAACCTCGTTACTGGAAAGTCTCTTTACTCGTTCTGTAATACAAGATCCTGTGACCAACACTTAGTCACATTGCTTGCAAGGCTTATTGTGATGTTGTATTACCAAGTGGGCCCTAAGATACCTCTCCGTCACACAGAGTAACAAATCCCAGTCTTGATCCATGCCAACTCAACAGACACCCTCGGAGACACCTGTAGAGCACCTTTATAGTCACCCAGTTACATTGCGACGTTTGATACACACAAGGTACTCCTCCGATATCTGTGAGTTGCATGATATCATGGTCATAGGAACATATACTTGACATGCAGAAAACAGTAGCAATAAACTGACACGATCATAAGCTACATTTGTAGTTTGGGTCTTGTCCATCACATAATTCTCCTAATGATGTGATCCCATTATCAAATGACATCTCATGTCCATGGCTAGGAAACCTTAACCATCTTTCAATCAACGAGCTAGTTCACTAGAGGCATACTAGGGACATTGTGTTTGTCTATGTATCCACACATGTATCCATGTTTCCAATTAATAAAATTATAGCATGGATAATAAACGATTATCATGAACAAGTAAATACAATAATAAACACTTTATTTATTGCCTCTAGGGCATATTTCCAACACAAGTAACATACCGAAGAACAAAGGGAACATCATACGGGATTAACTGAATCCTTGACATAGAGGTTTGACCGATAAAGATCTTCGTAGAATATGTAGGAACCCATATGGGCATCCAGGTCCCTCTATTGTTTATTGACCATAGAGGTGTCTCGGTCATGTCTACATAGTTCTCGAACCCGCAGGGTCTGCACACTTAAGGTTCGGTGACGTTTCGGTAGTATAGAGTTATGTATGGTGGTGACCGAAGGTTGTTCGGAGTCCCAGATTAAATCCCGGACATCACGAGGAGCTCCAGAGTGGTCCGGAGGTAAAGATTGATATATAGGAAGTCCCATTTTGGTCGCCGGAAAAGTTTCAGGCTAATCGGTAATGTACCGGAGTGCCGGTAGTGTACCGGGAGACCACCGGGAGGGGTATTTCGACCCAAGAGGCTTCATGGGCTGTGGGAGAGTAAATACCAGCCTTTTTTGGGCTGGTGGAAGTCCCACACAAGGCCCATGCGGCTGGGAGAAAAAGCCCAAAGGGAAAAAGGTGGAAAAAGGCCAAAAAAGGAGGAATCCTAGTCCTACTAGGATTGGAGGAGGAGTCCTCCTCTCCTCCCCACTTTGGCGACCCAAGGGCTGGCTTTTCGGCAGCCAAGACTCCTACTCCTCTCCTCCTATATATACTAGAGGATTTTAGGGTTTTGGCATAGAATTTTCAGCCACGTGTTACCCGTTCCTCTAGTGCATAGTTTCTCCTCTAGATCGGTTTTCTGTAGTGCTTAGGCGAAGCCCTGCCGGAATAGCTCCACCACCATCGCCGCAGCGCCATCACGCTGCCGGAGAACTCTTCTACCTCTCCTCTCCCTATTGCTGGATCAAGAAGGCGGAGATCGTCATCAAGCTGTACGTGTGCTGAACGCGAAGGTGCCGTTCGTTCGACGCTAGATCGGAAGGACCGTGATCAAGATTGCGAGACGGATCATGACGAGATCGCGGGATGGATCGTGATGAGATCGCGGGACAGATCATGATGAGTTCGCGGGACGGATCATGATGAGATCACGGGACGGATCATGATGAGTTCACGGGACAGATCGTGATTGGATCGCGGGACGGATCGTGATGAGATCGCGAGACGCTCGGCGATTTGGATCGCGAAGACGTTCGACTACACCAACCAAGTTTCTTAATGCTTCCCTCTTAGCGATCTACAAGGGTATGTAGATCCACTCTCCCTCTCGTAGATGCTCATCACCATGGATAGATCTTGTGTGTGTGTAGGAAAATTTTGTTTCCCATGCAACGTTCACCAACATCAAGAGCGAGGGAGTCGAACACATGAGCAAGCTTGGTTTCTTGCAAGCACACGATGGTGGGGCGGTAGCGGAGATCATGCTACGCACAGCCGTGTGTTTGGCACCGGAGTTCAAACCACGTACATTCCAGAACATAATCTTAAGGTTACACTCCATAAGGAAGGAGGGGGCGTTGGGGTGACAAGAGACATGTCCTACACCTCGATGAGGCGGTGCTGAATAGATGAGCAAGCAGCAGAAGGAGGAGTGTCCGCGGGGCGTGGGATATTCCACCCAAAGAAGTCAGCAAACGCGCCGACCACGTCCACCACAAGTGGGCGCTCGAATAGGAGCGCGTATTTGTCGACCATCTCATCAGTCATGGGTGTCGTCTCATCCGTAATCAGACCGAGTCGGCGAAGTTGGACCCTCTTGGCCTTCATCCCTGAGTCGAGCCCACTGTCGGCCTTGGCAATCCGGAAGCTGCGCCCAGGAGTAAAACCAGCCGGCAGCTCTTTCCTACGACGGCGAGCCAGAGGGGCTAGTAGGAGCGGCTGTGTTCGGATGGCTAGCACATCAACGAAAGCAGCCAAGGAGGTGTTGTCATTGGTCAGGCCCGCGGGCATCTCGACCGAGCAGTTGGTGGCGTAATCAGAAGCAACCAAATCCTGGGCATCCACGGGAGGGGGGAGACGAAGGGCCATGCATGGCCCCGTCCATGTAGCAGCGATTGTTTGGGTCCAGGGTGACATGAGCTGTCAGGAGGGGTGGTGGGCCAATGTTGGACGAGCTGTTGGACAGAGCGGTCGAGGAGGTGGGGTAGAGTTGGTTCTCATCCATAGCCAGAGAAGGGGGCAATCTTTAGGTCCTCAGATCCGTCGCGTCTGCGGTAGTGGCGTGCCCTGGGCCGACCGGATCAGTCGCGCTGTCGTCAACCCCAGAGCTGGGATGTTGTGGGGCGACCGGATCAGCAGGAGAATCGCAGGGAAGCAGGGTGACAGTTGCTTGGACTGGCTCGGGCGTCTCCTGCGCATCGCGCGAGGGGAGAGGCACAGAGTAGACAGGTGGACGAGCGGGAGCCACGCAGATGGTCAACAAGCTTGGATTGTCGGTGCGCAAAATTTGACTGGTCGTTGGCTAAGCGCCAGCTGTCCGGTCCAGCTCAGGAAAGAAGCTCCCACTGTCGAAAGAAGCAGCATCGGATACGTCCAAACGTGGTAAGGCAGAGACCCTGCCGTCAGCAACTGCGCCGAGGTGGGTCCCCAGGATGCCCTCCCAACCGCGACAGGTGGGTGGCGCATGAGCCCAGCGGCGGTGGCGCCGGCGTCCGCCACGACGGCCCGACGGGCGGGCGGCAGCAGAACCAGCGCCAGAACCGGCGCCAGCGGGGGGTAGTCATGATGTTGCGGCCATGAGGGAGGGGGCACGGGGGGAGAGGCCTACTCAGGGTTGGCGTCATCGCTCGCCGGCGGCGAAGGAGGCGGGAGAGGGCGTCGATAGTCATCGCAGGCGACGAGGTGGATACGGACGGGGAAGCGCGCGAGGCCGAACGCGAGCCGCTCGGCGTGGTCAGGGTCAGCGCCAGGGGCCACCGCGTCGTCGTCGGGGACGAGGAGCTCGGTGGCGCGGGGAATGGCGTCGGGGTTTGTAGTCCACGTCGTGAGCTTGAAGACGGTCATGTCTAACACGGAACGAGTCGTCGGCGCAAGGTTCTCGATCTTACAGAATGGGGACAACATGAGCTAGACAGCGGAGTGAATTTTGAAGAATTAACTGCTCGGGTGTATCGGAATATCATAATATGTTTTTTTCTAAAAGAAGTTTCTTGAAACTCTGAATAATTCTTTGAATTACCAATTTTTTACAACCATGATATTTTTTTCAAAATATGAACATTGTTTCAACTTGTGAATAAATATAAAAGAAGAAATATTTTCTTGCATTTGTACGCAAATTTTCAAAATCATGCGATGAGATGTGAACATAATGTGGTCATCACCGTTGAAGATTGTGATTTTTTTCCGTCACAACATGTAATAGCTCGATGGAGATAGCAAATTATCTTGGATCTCTACTCGTCTTTCATTCCGTGGCTCATGACCGGTAGGTATTTCTTAAACAAAATTTTCTAGAAAAGCACACTTGGTCTAATGTTATGGAAAATCAAAAAATAAAAACCCATTGCATCCAATGCTCCAGCTGCCCATTTATTAGGACAATATAACCGCACCTAATCCCTGCCCTCACAGCGATTCGCATTTTTGTCCATCTATTTTCTTGATCTGGATGTTTCTGGCCCTAGATCAATCTGTCCTAAGGAGCAGGCGAGCAGCTACTCCAGCAGAAAAATCCCACGATGTTGGTTCATTCGGGTTACGGGTCCGTCATAGACCTGTTATCCTGCGTTTGGTAGTTTGGTACCCATCCACCCTCAGGCCTCATTTGGTAGAGGTGGAATGAAGAGGTTCCTGGAGGGAGGGATTTGAGAGGATTGGGTGAATCCCTTCCTTTCACCCAATCCCCTCAGAAAACCCTGGATCATCAAAACTCTTCCATCCACAATCCTTTTTGTTTAAAATTTCTGTTTGATAGGAAGGGTTTGTCATATTCATGGAACATTTAAAAATCGAATCTTTACCATGAGACTAACTCTCCTTATATCCTTGCTACAGACTTGTATTAACACTCAAATAAAAATGAGACAAAGTTGCTACCGGGGGATAATCTAGTAGCAATTTTTTCCATCAGCAACATAAATTTGCATGACTTGAAGTCAACATCTCATCACAACAACAACACAATTTATCTTAACAGCATGACTTCGAATCCAAATGTCAGCAATCCTAATTTACCATGGCAACAACAGTTCATCACAACCTATTCAACATGATTTCGCGACAAAGATGATGCTACACAAGTACTTCTGGAATAGCTCAAGATTGTTTATATTTTTGCAGACAAATATATCCATCTCTTGGTGTGCTGATCATCTAGCTTTGGGAACCCGAGAGAAATTTATCAATCCAGCTTGTTTATTGTTGCTTCTTTTGATGACTGAGAACCTGATGGAACATAAAGAGATATGCCACCAAAATAAATTTCTATGAAACTACAATATAACCATTTAAATAACGTAGGCAACAATCATACTGAAACCAAATCACTTGAGCATAAACTACATTCATCATACAGGAAGGACTAATAAATATGACATGAATTAGAACCCAAGCCTCGTACAGGACCTCATCAGGCCACCCTAGTTTGGTTTGATGACCAGAACATACAGAGCAGAAGTGGGAATTTTTTTCAGAACTAGTACTATTTTTGTAGCATTTTTGAAAAAAATGTTGCGAGTTAAAAAAATTCAGAACTAGTACCCTGTCGGCCTAAACGGGCCCGAAATAGGCCAGTCGGCCATAGCCAGGACGATGCGCCGGGCAGTCGGCCCGCTCCTGGCCGAGGCCCCCCTGTCGGTCTTTCGGCCGGCAGGATAAGGCCCTGTCGGCCACCTCTCCTTCTTCCTCCTCCAGCTTTCATTTTAGCCTTGGCCGAAATCCCCCCCCCCTTTGATCTCCCATTCCGTCCACTCATTTGCCATTTCAATCCGATGAAACGATAGATCGTGTGTTTCTCCTCCGCCCTATGGTTTTATTTTTCGCAACGGTGTATTGGTTTGTTCGTGTGGAGGAGAAAATGGTGTGGTGGTGGAGGTTTCAATGGTGAGAAGGTGGAGTGGTGGAGAGGAAGAAGAAGGTGGAGAGGAAGAAGGAGTGCACTCACGCGTCGAAGGTATAAATTTTTGCTGTTATTTTCGGGTTTTTTTTGTTATTTTTGTAATGTACGTACAATTAGTTTATGTTATTTTTAGTAGCGTAGTTATTTTAGGTTACTTGTGTTAGTGTAGTGATTTTAGTGTAGTCATATTAGTGTAGCTTTAGTTAGTGTAGTCATATAAGTATCGGGTTTTAGTTTATGTTTTAGTAGTGTAGGTTTAGTTAGTTTAGTCATAGTAGTGTCGGTTATTTTTTGTGTACCTCATTTTAGTGTAGGTTTTTGTAGGTACATTATAGTGTACGTTTTATTTTAGTGTCGATATATTCGTTGTGAATAATGAGAAGCTGGCATTGTCTGACAGGTTAAAATGTCTGAATTCGTAAATCTGACTGTGTATTACGGCCCTGGTACTATTTGATATAATGAGTTGGGGGTTGATCTTAGCGAGTTTAAAATAGGCGAGATGACACTTTTAGATCCGGATAGACTGGACATTAGGCAGTTGAAGCACTGGTTGACTACTAGTTTTGGCCTCGATCCTGAAGTTTGTTCCGTCAGTATTCATGCCTTGTGGACCAAATCCTGTAAAAATGTGAAGTGGGATTTGATTCCAATAGATAGGAGCCAGCATTGGTTGTCTCTGTTAAGTCGTTGCAGAGACTGAAGAATCCATCTGTATGCCCTAGTGCAACTAGTAGCAAAGGAGGACAATATCGTACCACCCAACGTGGGGTATGAACCAGGCCAGAGTAGTCAAGTGGCTAACGAGATTTATGTATCCGGGTCACAGCCACCGGATGTGAATGCTACCCAAGCCGACAATGAGTCTATGTTAGTGTTCATGTTGTTGGTCAAAGTATTCAATCGATAGTATTAGCTGCCTCTGGTGTTGCTGATGGGGATGAGGAAGGCGAGGAAATGCAGAGGGTGATGGAGGAAGAGGACGAGGATGGGAATGCAGATGAACTTGATTCTAAAAATTTTGAGGATGAGGAGGAGGTACCAATTCCTGCTGCATGGGAGCAGGACATATCCGCCGGCTTTACTGTCAACGATGGCCATGAGACTCCATGGCAATATAATCTGAACCAAGTCCAGATCGGGGCTATGTTTGACACAAAGAAGAAAATGAAGTATGCGGTGATAAAGTGGGCTATGTCTACCCAGAGGGTTTTCCGGACACACATATCTAGTCCAACGAAATATACCGTCAAGTGTGTTGAATCAAGTTGTCCTGCGAAGGTGCACGCCCACGTGCCAAAGTATCACATCCACTGGGTTGTGACAAATGTTGTACCGCATAATTGTGTTAGGAAAAACATGTTGGCTCGTCATCCAAACTTTACTTCAACTCTCATAGCGCAACTCATGTATGCTGAGATAGTGACGAAGAAAGATATGGAAGCAAAGCACATCTAGACAGCAGTGAAGGTCAGATGGAAGTATGACATTCCATATGGGAAGGCTTGGAGAGCTAAGCAGAAGGCTATGGAGGAGAGGTTTGGGACGTTCTTCGACTCCTATGATAATGTTGTGCGTCTCCTTGACATACTGAAGGAGGGGAATCCCGTCACTTATGTTAACATTTAGCACACGAGGTTGGAAAGCATACTGGATTACAAGGTGTTGAAACGAGTATTCTTCTCTTTCGGTATGTGCATCGAAGCTTTCAGGCATTGTCCTCCTGTGATGTTTGTGGATGGTACATTCCTGACTGGTCAGTACAAAGGGCAAATCCTGACTGCTATTGGTGTGGACGGGAACAACCAAATCATCCCACTAGCCATGGCATTTGTGGATGGTGAGAACTTTCCGAGCTGGGTATGGTTCTTCCGTCAAATTAAATTTGCGATCGTGAAGGACCGATCAAATGTGTGTCTCATTCATGACAGACATCCCAGTATATTGAAGGCCGTGAAGACACTGAGTAATCCAACTGCTGACGAGCCAACACCTTGGAAGGACTTGCAAAGCCGGTGGTGCATGCGCCATCTGGGTGCTAATTTTTTCTCACAGTTCAAGAACAAACGGTTGATGAACTTGTTCAAGAAGTTATTCAAGCAGAACCAGCGGCGCAAATACGATTTTATTTGGTCGAAACTAGATGAGTTCACTAAGAAGCAGGTCGTTGCTAGGAAGAAAATGGAAAAAGACCAGGTTAAATTAACAGCACTCATTGTGGAGATGGAGGGTCCAGTTGGTCTTTGTGACTTGCCAACAGTTGACCCTCCTAATATGAAGAGAAAGAAGGGCAGGGCAATAAAGAATTTTTCTGAGTGGATAGAGAAAGAGCCTCCAGTGAATTGGTCTTTGCTACATGACACCCATGGAGCTAGCTATGACCACATGACAACCAATCTTGCAGAGATCTATAACTTTGTTCTCGGAGGGAATAGAGCATTGCCACTGACAGCTATTGTGGAGGGTGTATTCCATGGCACTGTGAGGTATTTCAGAGAAAGGCATGAGTTAGCAAGGAATCTCTTCCCTTTTGTCGCAGAACTATTGCCCTTCGACGATGCGCTGGTCTTCACCTTGGTACTTGGCATGAAGACCTCGTCTTCATCCTCCGTCGCTGCAGAAGTATTCCCCTTCATTGATGTAGAACTCTTGCCCATTGTCGATGTAGAATTCCTGCCCTTCGATGCAGAACTCTTCACCTTGCTGCTCGGCATGAAGAGGTCGTCCTCGTCCTCACTTTCTGCTGACCATAAACCTGAATTATTAACAGCAATCCTGAGATAAGCATCACCCTTGTGCAGTTGCTTCTGCCATCTGGCGTGCAACCTCAGAAGTTCTTTCCGTATCTCCTCAAAATTCCTGGGAGGCCACCCAACCCTAGCTAATTGGTGAGACAACTCATTCATTATGAAGTCACTACTAATGAGTTCCTCCCATGGTACTACTCTATCATTCATCTTGAAATTGGCAGCTAGACGAAGAAGACGGTCGGACATACCCTTGTGAAAACTACGATCAAAAGGATAGTGAGGATGAGGAGGATGAGACATCTCCACCAAAGAATGGCGAGAGCGGAAGGAAGGATGTGGGAGCGATAGGGAAAGGAAGGGCCTGCTCACCCTCCTTACTGCGAATGTGATTATATAGGCGGGAGACAAAGTGGCGAGAGAGAAAGGCGGGAAAGATAATGGAGGGAACGAATGGTGAGGAGAGAAAGTGGCGGGAATCAAAGTGGCGGGAATCAAAGTGGCGGGAGAGACTGGCAGGAGAGGAAGTGGCGGGAGAGGAACTGGCGGGAGAGAATCAATGCACTTGCACAAGAGGCAAGTATCACACTTCTCACTGAAATTAAGATACAATGTGCTGAAATTAAGATACATCTTGCTGAAATTAAGATACAACTTGCTGAAATTGAGTTACTGCAATCTAAATCTACTGAGTCCAACGTGGATATTTTCTTTTTCCATCTCCAGCTTCTTCTGTTGCCTGGGCTGCACGAGCCCTTACTTTCTTTCTCTGCCTCTCAGCTTCACGGGCCTCCTCTCGCTGCCGGTAGACCTCCGCCAGTCGAAGTTGGTTTTCTTGGTTTTTCTTCTTCATCTCAGCAAGAAAAGCCCTCTACTCCACACAGTGCTCTTGCCAAGCTCTCTCCTACTCTGCTTTCTCCTCTGTTGCCGCCTTCTCGCGGCGCTCCTCCAAGTCCAAACTTGCCCATGCACGATGACTTCTTTCACGAATCTCAGTCACCGCCCAGTCCGGCATTTTCGTGTCTATCCAACGATAGTACTGGCACAGGGGCGAAGGAGACTACAAAAGAAACAGAAATACGAAAATCAAATAAACAACAATACGAACAACGTGTTTAATCTGTGTGACTAAAATGTACCGGAGGCGTGATGTACGGTGAAGGACCAACGGGTGGATCTTCCTCATAATTAGCGCACATGAAAAACTTCATGCCCAACCAATCTGAAAAATCTGTCACCTCCTTCACCTTGCAGAGATCCCTGCAGCAACAACGAACTGCTTCCACCCCCTGAGGCAACTTCGCACTCTTCCATTTGCTAGGACTAATGCTTTGATCCAAAGAAGGCAAACTCATAATGACTACAGTGCTGGTTTTTACGAGTGTTGGTGGCCGATGGAGGAAGGCAGATACAATGTCTCGTTTTATAGGCAGATGACAACCGCAATGGCAGGAAATCGGGCGGCAGAGAATGGCGGGACAAAGAATGGCGGGAGAGAATGACGGGAGAAAATGGCGGGAGAGAATGGCAGGAGAAAATGGCGAGGGAGAATGGCGGGAAAGATAATGGCGGTAGAGAATGGCAGGAAGGAAAGTGGCGGCAGAGATAGGTGGGACAAAGGTGGCACCACAGTATGGCGGCAAATAAAAACGGGAATAGTACGGCTTGCTGAAATTAAGATACATCTTGCTGAAATTAAGATACAACCTACTGAAATTAAGATACAACTTGCTGAAATTGAGTTACAAGAATATAAATCTACTTAGTCCAGTGTGGATATTTTCCTTCTCCATCTTCAGCTTCTTCTGTTGCCTGGGCTACATGAGACCTTTCTTTCTTTCTCACTGTGGAAGATAGCTGAAAACAATAGCTAGCTCCTGTTCACGCTGTTTGAATGTTATGAGCACCAAATTGTTGACTTCGATAGACGATGCCAGCAGAAAATTTCTGAAACCTTCCTTCTTCAACACCATTCGATCACCCAAGCCAATGAAGTAGGAACAAGGAATGCTCACAAATATATCATCATCTTCTGAATCCAAAGTAATTTCAAGAAGTAAAGAACCAGTCCTAGGAATAGCCACAAATTCCATCAAACTCCTCACAACCATGGTAGGAATAACCTGACAAAAACAAGCAAGTTATATGATCCATCCTATGAACCAGCAAAGAACAAACAAATAATAAAAAACAGATACCAAAGCTTACCATATGTTGGGAAATAACGTTCATGCGATCCATCCTATGAACAAAAGGAGTACACAATATGTAGTTGTCATCAAAGAGCTGTCGCGACATGACATACATTTGCTGATAATTCAGAGTGACACCATGACTATAAAAACAGTTGTCAACAAGTTCCCTCTGAGTTTCACTCAGATCCTCAAGAGCTACAAAAAAATGATTTCACTAACTGAGATGAACCGCAAAACGTATAAGTTGAATCAAATCTGAAAATCAGTCAAACAAATATCTTACCAACATGGGGTAAAGGAAACAACATAACACCATCCCGGTGGAATTCGACACTAATATAAGTTCCATAGTGCTCAAGCACAACAGTCATCATGTCACTGGGGCGGAGACCATAATCATTCACGAGTTCCTCCCATGAAAGACCATGCAATTTACTGCTCATCCTACCATGTGTGAACCTAACATGGTATAAGTTACCCTCAGTGTTGTGTGCAGAGCAAGATCAATATATGTGTCACCTCTCCGAATAGCTAAAGCTCTGCACTCCTCAATGTACCGAGCAAGATGTGATCTAACACTGCAAGGAACATACTACAACAAGAATGGAAGCAAGGATCATAAACTTATAAACAAAGGCATTCGAATATGCCACAGTCGGATAATCAAGACATAGAATCTTACAACACGTCTAGAACATCGACGATCCAGCACCACAGTAAATACAGACGCACCGGAATCAACGGCATCACAAGGGCCACCTGGAGCTCGGCAAAATGGGCAAGCCATTACCTGCAGACGGACAGTGGCAAATAAGAACTAAATCCACTAGTGACTTGAGAGTTCTCATTCGATTGAGTTGGAAGCCAAAAAAATTACCGTAGGCCGGTGGAGAGCACCCTGATCTATTGTTTACGCGGGTAAAATAACAAAATGGGTGGTCCAGCGAAGAGATCGGTGAGGCAGTGGAAGCACTGGAGAGCAACGGGAGTGAGATGTGAAGAGGGGCATGCTACTAGACGGGGGAGGGTGAAATGACTGGTCAGAGGAGGAAGAAAGGAGGGATGGGCCTTATCTAGGGGCCCATCGGCCTCCCACTAGCCGACAAGTGGCCCTTCAGCCAACCTCTGGGCGATAGGCATCCTCCCCTGGCCTCTGATTGGCCGAGAGGGTCTCTTCGGCCTACTTGTGGCCGACAGGGCTCTGGTCGGCCCGGTGGTGGCCGACAGGTCCCTGCTCGGCCTAATACTGGCCGACAGGGTACTAGTTTTGATATTTTTTCAACTCAGACACCTATTTTCAAAATTGCTAGAAAATTAGTACTAGTTCCGAAAAAAATTCCAGAAGTGGGCATGAGGGTGCTGCTGCTTACCCGAAGAGCTGTCGAGGTGGAGTTTGCCCTCGCACACAGCATGGTCATTGGCCCACTCGGCTGCGTCACACCGGAGCGAACGACCAAGACACCGTTCTTCCGTCGAGCCTCGTTCACAACGTTATCTACCAAAAGCAAAGATTGATGATTGAACGTTACAACTATATCAGACCTTTTCCTTAACATTTGTCCTACAATCTGTAACAAAAGCACATGCTCCAAGAACTGTCGTGAAGCAAACAATGCAATAGTGTATGGATTCATTTGGTAAAAATCAAGTTTAGAACCTCAGCATTGAGAGAAGATAGCACAGCACACGAGCATATCAAGAGCATGTTTGCTCTCAGTATCCAATAGACATGTTAAGTAACAATGAGCACATGATTGCTACTATAGAACTCATCACAATTCTGTCAAACTTCATACCAATAGTTTCTTTGACTATCAAATACGCAATAGTCGTCCATGATTATCTGAACCTTGGATCATCTTTCAAAAAAGTTCATGCTCACATAATGAAAACTAAAATGGTGGAGCTTTGGAGTCAGATTATGTTTATGTGACTAATAAACCTAAATAGGCCAACCTATGTTCTAGTACTCCAGTTCTCTCAACGAATTACCACATATTAATATACACGAATGCACCAACATCTTCATCGTTCACAGCAATAGAATGTTCATACTCCCAAAAATTGACCATGTTTTAATTAGCCAACAAACCAGCGGTGCAAAAAGCAGCTAATATTATAAGATAGCAGGCACATCACCACAATGCACAACTTTTCGATTCCCAATTAGTATGATGATCCAGCCATGCACAGAACAAGCATATAATCATTTGGTCTTGCCAACAAGTGCACATTAAACATTGAGATTAGTCAACCGAGAGAAAATTATGGCAATCAAACTTATTAGTTCAAAAAGGAACTCAAGATACAATATATTTAAAGGTTCAGAACCACAAAATATTACCTAGGGAAAAACATCATCCAGTACATCCATCCATGGAGGAGGAGCACTCCATGGCCGAGATCCTAGACTTGACCCACGGATGGGGACATGAGGGGGCAATGGGGAGGACGACATAGATGTACCTACCGGGGTTAGATCTAGCTTTCCAGCCAGTGGCCACGCATCAAGAGGCTGCGGCCTATGGCGGCATGTCGACGAGGCTACGAGCGGCGGCGTGAGGAGGCTGCATACGGCGACACGAGAAGGAGGCTGTCGCCGCCGGCGGCGTGAGGAGGAGTATGTGTACGACGGCGGCACGAGGACTCTGCGTACGGCGGCGGTGCGAGGAGGAGGCTGTGACCGATGGCAACCACACGAGGAGGAGGCTTCGTATGGCGGCGACGCGAGGAGGAGGCTGCATACGGTGGGGGCGCGAGGAGGAGGTTGTCGCCGGCGGCGGCCATGCGAGGACGTGGTGGTCGTGCGAGGAGGAGGCTGTAGTCTTTGGCATGGATCCAATTCTGCAAAGGCCTAGGAGTGCCTTCTGAGCCGCGTGGGTCGGGGCGATTTGGAGAGGAATTGGGTGGGTTGGGCCAGCAAAAACTCGTGTACCAAATGGACCAAAGAGGATTATAGGGGGTTCTGGGCCACGTGTGGAAAATCCACTCAAAACCTCTCCCTTCCACCTCTACCAAATGAGGCCTCACGACAGTTCGCTCGCCTCTTCCCCTCTCCTTTGCCCGGTTCTCTTCTCGTTGGCCGCAGATCTCTACCGCTGGTGTTCCTCATGGCTTCTGCTCAAGTTCACATCACCATCCCTGTGAGCCAGGGCGTCGCCGCATCCTGGTGTTGTTGCTGCCGTTGCTCTACGTCGCCGCTGCCGCTCCAGAATGAAGCTTCCACATTGTCCCCGTCCACCGTTCATTGCCTCTCCGATCCACCCACTGTTCGGTGTTGCTCCAGGAGGCTGCGCCTCATCGCCTGATCACACGCTGCACTCGCTTGTAAAAAAAGGACTCTTCGCTCGGGGGGATCACAACTGAGGTGCTCGATACAGAGAGGATGCGGCGACGCGGGCGATCTGGGTCAATCCAGCCAAGGTGCGGGTGGGGATCAAGTCGAGGCAAGGCTTTAGAGGGAATCCGGCGCGGGATGTGTCTGAATCGGGGGTGGTCAATCCAGATTGCCATAGTGTGTGAGAACTGAGGGAGCGATTGGGGCGATGGGTTCGCGGGAAATTTGCGTGAACGCCTTCGGCGGTGCCGGCCCTTATCGAACTCTGACTGCTACATGGTGAAGAATTTTTTATGGTCCTACATAGATGGATCTGACAAATCAGTGCAAGGTTTGTGTCGACCCATCCTCAGAAACTCGTCTTAGCGGCGGTACATGGATTCGAGTAGCCCGATGTCTCCACATGAGCCCATCTTTTCCACTTCCACCTCCTTCCTTTCATGGATACCGCTTGCCGTTTGCTTCACCCATGGGAGCTCAGACTTGGCCGTGGTTGCCGCTGGTGAGAGCCCCAGGAGCCCCACGCCTCTTCATCTTCATCCCCTGTTTTTGGGATATTGACAGAATGTGCTGATATTTCCTATATATATCCGTTGGAAAGAAGAGACTAGATAAGTTGATACCTGCACTAAGTTTGCATCCAAAGGTTCATGTTGATACTTGGTTGCTCTTTCACTGGAAGAAGATGATGCCTACTTGTTCTCATTTGTCTGACAAAGCTGCAACATATCACGAGAATAGCAGGTAATGCACAAGGGTATTTTGTGGAGCTAACTCTTCAATATTTTGACATAAATTGTCTGAATTATCGACAACAAATTACACATTGGAAATTACAGTTTGTTTCCTTAATAGTGTTACACATCTTGTTGGAAATTGGAATAGAATGATTGTTATATGATCTTTGAAGTATGTACTGCATTACAACAATAAGAACAAGTATAATAGTGTCCAGTCAGCAGGCTATAAGCAGTTCCATGTCATCAAAATCACAGCTGGAAGAGAGAGAATGAGGAAACAAGAAGGGAGCAGATGCTCTAGCTATCGTCGGCTACAGCACACGAAACAAGAAATTAGACCCGCATGTAGCCGGCTTGTAGCCGTATGAGCCGGCGCTCCATTTCTTTCCACCAATCAGTATGAATCTCCTTTGCTCCTTCCATATGCAAGCATTAAGTATGGGTAGCTAGTTTACAACCAATTCACTATACGAGCAGGTTATTCTAAAAGCTGAAAGTGACGTGACATTGATATATAGCTAGCAGCAGGCTTTTTTATTAAGCATGCTCTAAAAGGTACGTACAACCACGGCTGATTTGGTTTGTTCCGCGTGCGGATCACCGCACTTTGCTCCTCGAGCCAGCCGTCACGTCAATGGCAGAGGTACCACCCGTCGACTTGAGCATCCGACAATGCCCATAACTAACTAAGAGCCAGTCCTTCTTGCCGCACCAACCTTTGGCAAGTGTGGCAACATTGTGTGGCAAAATGTGACATTGCTAGGTGTAGAACCAAACAGCCCTTAAATGTCATGGTTGGTTCTCTCTCTCTCTTGTGTGGCAGCAAGGGAAGGAGGAGAAGTTCAGGCTGTTCAGCATGCCCCCCTGTTCGTGCTCATGCTCAGCGTCAAGAACAACACTCATGTTGGTGGAGTTCTTACTTGTATTGATTGAGATCTCAGCTTACAAGGACATAGTTTTCGTAGTAAGTAATTCCTGTTTGTTCTACACATCTGTTTTAATTGAAGACCTGACCTTCTGAAGTACTGATGTTGTCGGTCGTGCATACACACTTTCTAAAAAACTAATCGACTTAGTTGTTTGTGCTCATGTCTTCCAAGTGAATAGTACTTTCCTTTTCATATGCCTTTGGTTATAATGTGGCACTGCAAAGTTAAATGCATCATTGTGTACATGAGAAATTTGCTACTTAGAGCAAGTATAATAAGGTGATGTAGGCAGGCTGTAAGGCTTTAAATATTATATTTTTATTGAGTTGAAAGAGAGAAAAGAGGAGAGAGAAGATAAGCGGGCTACTAGTTAACAGCCGGCTGCAACATGTGCTCCTAAACACTTTGTGAGAGAGTAAGGTGGGCCATGTATCAACAAAGTAGTACATAGTTTTATCTTACTATTGTACTTGTTGACTATAAGCTTGGCTATAGATGATGTGGCAATATCATATAGCCAGCAGCTGGCTCTATTATTAACCTTGCTCTTAGCTGCAAAGTTAATTGCACCATGTAATAATGAGTAAATATGATGGTTTCTGTGCACCTTTCGTCAGTCAGTCGCCCTTTGTAACAGTGTTCTATAGTGCTCCCACTCACTTTATTGCAAATATACTTATCAGAAATTCTATAGTGCTCCCACTCACTTTATTGCAAATACAAGTTTCTCGTAAACTTTGTATAAACATCAAAACTTTGATCACCTCATCAAAGCATATATTCCAACTCCGAGATGCTTGCTTCAGTCCATGGAAGGATCACCGAAGCTTGCACACCTTTTAGCATCCTTAGGCCTGAGAAAACCTTCTGGTTGTATCACATACAACCTTTCCTCAAGTAAACCGTTAAGGAAACGATGTTTTGACATCCATCTGCCAGATTTCATAATTGAAAACACAGCAACTGCTAACATAATTCCAACAGACTTTAGCACCACTACGAGTGAGAAAGTCTCATCGTAGTCAACTCCTTGAACTTGTCACAAACATCTTTGCAACAAGTCGAGCTTTACAAATAGTGACATTCACCATCAGTGTCTGTCTTCATTTTAAAGATCCATTTGTACTTAACGACCTGCCGTCCAACGAGCAAGTCTACCAAAGTCTACACTTGGTTTTAATACATGGATCCTATCTCGGATTTCATGGCCTCCAACCATTTGTCGGAATCCGGGCCCATCATCGCTTCTCCATAGCTCGTAGGTTCATCGTTGTCCAACAACATGACCTCCAAGACAGAGTTGTCGTACCACTTAGGAGCAGTACACATCCTTGTCAACCTACGAAGTTTGATAGTAACTTGATCCTGAAGCTTCATGATCATCATCATTAACTTCCTCTTCAACTAACGTAGGCTTCACAGTAACATCTTTCTGCGCTGCGCTACTCTCTGGTTGAACAAAGGTTTAACAACCTCATCAAGTTCTATCTTCCTCCCACTCAATTCTTTCGAGAGAAACTTTTTCTCGAGAAAGGTCCCAGTTCTAGCAACAAACACTTTGCACTCGGATCTGAGATAGAAGGCATACCCATCTGTTCTGAGGGTATTCTATGAAGATACATTTGTCCGCTTTGGGTTCTAGCTTATTATGTGAAAACATTTTCCACACAAGCATCGCAGCCCCAAACATTAAGAAATAACAGCTTAGGTTTCTATCAAACCATAATTCACACGGTGTCATCTCAACGGATTTAGATGATGCCCTATTTAAAGTGAATGTAGTTGTCTCTAATGCATAACCCCAAAAATTATAGTAGTAAAACGATAAGAGACATCACAGTATGCACTATATCAATAGAGCATGACTATGATGTTCGGACACACCATCACACCATGGTGTTCCAGGTGGCGTTAGTTGTGAAACAAATTTCACGTTGTCTTAAGTTGTATGCCAAACTCGTAACTCAGATATTCACCTCCACGATCATATCGCGGTCATTTTTATCTTCTTGTCACGATGATCTTTAAACTTCACTCTGAATTTGCTTGAACCTTTCAAACGATTCATACTTGTGTTTCATTAAGTAAATATACACTATATCTACTCAAATCATCAGTGAAGGTAAGAAAATAATGATATCCACTGCACGCTACAAGACTCACTAGATTGCATACATCAACATGTATCATTTCCAATGAATCACTTGCCCGCTCCATCCAACGGGGTCCTTTAGTCATCTTGCCCAAGAGGCATGGTTCGCATGTCTCAACCGATTCGAAATCGATGAGTCCAAATATCCATCAGCATGGAGTTTCTACATGCACTTTATACAAATATGACATTTAGCGGCAGTGCCACAAGTATGTGGTACTATCATTATTAACTTTGTATCTTTTGACATCAATGTTATGAACATGTGTACTACTACGATCAAGATTTCAACAAACCATTCTCACTGGGTGCATGACCATTGAAGGTATTATTCATGTAACCAGAATAACTATTATTCTCTGACTTAAATGAATAACCGTATTGCAACAAACATGATCTAATCATGTTCATGCTCAACGCAAAACACCAAATAACATTTATTTAGGTTCGTCACTAATCCTGAAGGTAGAGAGAGCGTGCGATGTTGATCACATCAACCTTGGAAACATTTCCAACACACATCGTCACCTCACCCTTAGCTAGTTCTCCGTTTATTCCGTAGCTTTTATTTCGAGTTACTAACATTTAGCAACCGAACCGGTATCCAATACCCAGGTGCTACTAGGAGTACTAGCAAGGTACACATCAATAACTCGTATATCAAATATACTTCTGTTGATGTTGCCAGCCTTCTTATCTACCAAGTATCTAGGGTTGTTCCGCTTCAGCGACCTCTCACCTCATAATAGAAGCACTTAGTCTCGGGTTTGAGTTCAACTTTGGGTTGCTTCACTGGAGCAGCAACTGACTTGCTATCCATGAAGTTTCCCTCCTTGCTCTTTCCCTTTTCGAAACTAGTGGTTTGATTAACCATCAACACTTGACGCTCCTTCTTGATTTCTACCTTCGCGGTGTCAAACATCGCGAACAGCTCAGGGATCAATACTTCTATCCCTGGTGTATTATAGTTCATCACTAAGTTCTAGT
This sequence comes from Hordeum marinum, assembly GCA_022496015.1. Taxonomy (NCBI): domain Eukaryota; kingdom Viridiplantae; phylum Streptophyta; class Magnoliopsida; order Poales; family Poaceae; genus Hordeum; species Hordeum marinum. Next base: position 267,117,427 of record CM039674.1, on the reverse strand, counting down.
AGCTTTAGTGACAGTGACTTGGAGAACTATATCAATCACTATCTTATCTGGAAGATCAACTCCCACTTGATTCAAGCGATTGTAGTACCCAGACAATCTGAGTACATGCTCAACGATTGAGCTATTCTCCTTCATCTTACAAGCAAAGAATCTTGTTGGAGATCTCATATCTCGCAACAAAGGCACAAGCCTGAGATCACAATCTCTGCTCCTAGAACATCTCATATGTTCCGTGACGTTCAAAACGTTTTGGAGCCTCAATTCTAAGCCGTAATGCATGACGCACTAAACTATCAAGTAGTCATCGAACGTGCCTGTTAGATGTTCACAACATCTATAGACGACGCTAGAGGGGGTGGCGCACCGAGCGATGCATTAAGGACATAAGCCTTTTGTGCAGCAATGAGGACAATCCTCAGATCACGGACCCAGTCCGCAATTTTGCTACCAACATCTTTCAATTCTATTTCTCTAGGAACACATAAAAATACAAGGGAGCTACAGCGCGAGCTAGTAATCTACAACATAATTTGCAAAGACACTTTGACTATGTTGATGATAATGAGTTCAATTAATCATATTACTTAAGAACTCCCACTCAAATTGACATCCCTCCGATCATTCGAGTGATACATGATCCAAATTCACCAACTCAAGTCCGATCATCACGTGAGTTGAGGTGGCTGCAATGGTGAACATCATTATGTTGATCATATCTACTATATGACTCATCTTCGACCTTTCGGTCTCTCGTGTTCCGAGGCCATGTCTGTACATGCTAGGCTCGTCAAGTTTAACCCGAGTGTTCTGCGCGTGCAAATCTGGCTTGCACCCGTTGTATGTGAACGTAGAGTCTATCACACCCGATCATCACGTGGTGTCTCAACACGACGAACTTTCGCAATGGTGCACACTCGGGGAGAACACAATTTATCTTGAAATTAAGTGAGGGATCACCTTATAATGCTACCGTCATCCTAAGCAAAACAAGGTGCATAAAAAGGATTAACATCACATGCAAATCATAAGTGACATGATATGGCCATGAACTTGTGCTTTTCATCTCCATCTAGAAAGCACCGGCATGATCTCCATCGTCACCGGCATGACACCATGATCTCCATCAACGTGTCGCCATCGGGGTTGTCACACCCTGCATGCTTCTACTACTATTGCTACCGTAGCGATAAAGTAAAGCACTACATAGCGCTTAATGATTGACACGCAGGTCATACAATAATTAAAGACAACCCTATGGCTCCTGCCGGTTGCCGTACTCATCGACATGCAAGTCGTGATAATCTATACATCACATGATCATCTCATACATCACATATATCACATCATGTAATTGGCCATATCATATCACAACATACCCTGCAAAAAACAAGTTAGACGTCCTCTAATTGTTGTTGCAAGTTTTACGTGGCTGCTACGGGTATCTAGCAAGAACGATTCTCACCTACGCATAAACCACAACGGTGATACATAGATTGCTTTTCAACCTTCTCAAGGACCGCCTTTGTCGGATCCGATCCAACTAAAGTGAGAGAAACTGTCACCCGCAAGCCATATAAGCAACAAGTTGCATCGAGGGAACCGGTCTCTCGTAAGCGTACGAGTAATGTTGGTCCGGGCCGCTTCATCTCACAATCCCGCTGAACCAAAATCCGACCAAGGGAGGAAGCAATCTAAGCATCAACGCCCACAAACCTTTTGTGTTCTACTCGAGATCTCATCGAACCATCAACCTAGCTCTGATACCACTGTTGGGGAACGTCGCATGGGAAACAAAAAATTTCCTACGCACACGCAAACCTATCCATGGTGATGAGCATCTACGAGAGGGAGAGTGGATCTACATACCCTTGTAGATCGCTAAGCGGGAAGCGTTAAGAAATGCGGTTGGTGTAGTCGAACATCTTCGCGATCCAAATCGCCGAGCGTCCCGCGATCTCATCACGATCCATCCCGCGATCTCATCACGATCCGTCCCGCGATCCAATCACGATCCGTCCCGTGAACTCATCACGATCCATCCCGCGATCTCATCACGATCCGTCTCACGATCTTGATCACGATCTGTCCCGCGAACTCATCACGATCCGTTCCGCGATCTCATCACGAACTGTCTCGCGATCTCGATCACGGTCCTTCCGATCTAGCGCCGAACGGACGGCACCTCCGCGTTCAGCACACGTGCAGCTTGATGACGATCTCCACCGTCTCGATCCAGCGAGAGGAGGTGGAGAGGAGAGAGAGTTCACCGGCAGCGTGACGGCGCTCCGGTGATGGTGGTGGAGTGATTCCGGCAGGGCTTCGCCTGAGCGCTACGGAAAACCGATCTAGAGGAGAAACTGTGCACCGGTGAAACGGGTAGCACGTGGCCGGAAATTCTGTCCAAAAACCACCCAATCCACTAGTATATATAGGAGGAGAGGAGAGGAGAGGCAGCCAAGGCCTTTGGGTCGGCCGAAATAGGAGGTGGGAGCAATCCTACTTCACCTCCAATCCTAGTTGGAGTAGGATTGCCTCCTATTGGCTGATTCTCCACTTTTTGCTTTAGGACTTTCTCTCCTGCGCCATGGGCCTTTGTGGCTGTTTTCCCAGCCCACTAAGGGCTGGTTATTATTCTCCCACAGCCCATGGACCTCTTGGGGTCGAAATACCCCTCCCGGAGGTCCTCCGGTACACTACCGGCACTCCCGGTACAATACCGATACTCCCGGTACACTACCGATGAGCCCGAAACTTTTCCGGAAACCAAACTGGAACTTCCTATATATGAATCTTTACCTCCGGACCATTCCGGAGCTCCTCGTGACATCCGGGATCTCATCCGGGACTCCGAACAACCTTCGGTCACCACCATACATAACTCTACACTACCGAAACGTCACCGAACCTTAAGTGTGCAGACCCTGCGGGTTCGAGAACTATGTAGACATGACCGAGACACCTCTATGGTCAATAACCAATGGCGGGACCTGGACGTCCACATTGGTTCCTACATATTCTACGAAGATCTTTATCGGTCGAACCTCTATGTCAAGGATTCAGTTAATCCCGTATATCGTTCCCTTTGTTCTTCGGTATGTTACTTGCCCGAGATTCGATCGTCGGTATCTCCATACCTAGTTCAACCTCGTTACTGGCAAGTCTCTTTACTCGTTCCGTAACACAAGATCCCGCAACTAACAATTAGTCACATTGCTTGCAAGGCTTATTGTGATGTTGCATTACCGAGTGGGCCCCGAGATACCTCTCCGTCACACGGAGTAACAAATCCCAGTCTCGATCCATGCCAACTCAACAGACACCATCGGAGATACCTGTAGAGCACCTTTATAGTCACCCAGTTACGTTGCGACGTTTGATACACACAAGGCACTCCTCCGATATCTGTGAGTTGCATGATCTCATGGTCATAGGAACATATACTTGACATGCAGAAAACAGTAGCAATAAACTGACACGATCATATGCTATGTTTGTAGTTTGGGTCTTATCCATCACATCATTCTCCTAATGATGTGATCCCGTTATCAAATGACATCTCATGTCCATGGCTAGGAAACCTTAACCATCCTTTGATCAACGAGCTAGTCCATTAGAGGCATACTAGGGACATGGTTTTGTCTATGTATCCACACATGCATTTAAGTCTCCGATCAATACAATTATAGCATGGATAATAAACGATTATCATGAACAAGGAAATATGATAATAACTAATTTATTATTGCCTCTAGGGCATATTTCCAACAAAACCTGCAAGACGAAGTAAAGAAACAGCAGCCATGTAAATCTCTCTGGTTCCACTGCTATAAATGGAAGAAGGTAAAGTACATTCCTCTATGATCTTTGCTATTTGAAGATTTGAACTCGCCATTTCTTCCTCCAACCTGACATTGACTAACAAAGAAGGATACAATCTTTCATCGTAGGTAAATCCTTGCCTTCAAGTTGGTGTGTGAATTCTTGTGACTACTCTTAGAAATACTATATTGTAAGGATATCCAACAATATTTTGGTGTAAACTGTTATTTCGGCAGGCAACAAATAATATGCCATTAAATCAGTAAGGATCCTTGCATATCCCTGTACAACTATTTATGTCCTATATTTCATAATAACTTTTGTGTTTATTGTCTTCATTCTCAAATCTATCTGGCAACAAACTCAATCCAGTAATATGCAATATTGATACTTCATTACTTCTACCATACAAAGCGTGCTATGTTTCAAAACACTAGTATTGGTGTCTTGTAGCTATTAATATTGGTTAATGTTTAGGTATAATGCCTCCACATATTTGCATCAAACACTCACATTCAGCATTACAAATAGACGGGCCTAGCAACGCACGCCATTCATGATCTAGTTACCAAGATAACCATTGCAATTTCAGAGGATAGTGTGCAGAAAGCCAACACAGTGTCATGGATAACTAAGGTGCTTCTTCCTCTGCTAAGTATTCTCCGTTTCTAAATATACATATATATTTTTATTTTCACTGTGGACTACGGATGTATATAGACATATATTGATGTGTAAATTTAATCATTTTACTTTGTATGTAGGCTATAGTAAATTTTTAAAAAATCTCTACCTATTAATAAAGCAAATAGTGTTTCTGCCCGCTCGTCGTCATTTAAATTACCCTTCAAGTTGACAAAAATTACCCATCATGCCACCGATAAGTGAAAAAAAATGATTCATTTTCTTTTTAAGTCGCCGGTCGCCGCGGTTGGTTCATCTCAACCAACACATCATAAGTGCGCATGTGATCGTTCCGCATTTTCCTTTATTTGGCGTTGGCATAAAATAGAACTGCCTGGCCCAAGTCTCATCTAAGTAAAAGGCCCGCACATTGTTGTAATTTCAGCCCTGCTACTTTTTATTAACCTTTCTCTTTTTCTGACAGATTTAATATTTTCCAAAATATTTAAATCTTTTAAATCCTAACTTTAGAATAAGAACGTTATATACAAAAATAGCTCAGAAAAATGTGTAGATTCCAAATGTGATATTATCTTGCATCTTAATTATTTCTAAAATTATATTTATGTTGCATCCTTAATTAATAATTTCCTTTATATGGGATGTTTCCAAAATTCCTATTCGTTATACATATCCGTATAGATTGATTGTTTTTGCTGAAGATATCTTATTTCTTTGCAATCAAATTAAATCTTGACTTGAATTACATTTACAAACATATATATCAAGAAGACAAAAATATGCGCTTATGCACATGCTATCATTGAGTACTAAAGTGCGCCTTGCTATTTCGAGCCTAATGCACTATTTATTGGATATCACTAATGAGGAACGCGGGGAAGATGTGAATTGATACCGGCAACTAGGTAAATATTTTTGTTGTCTAATAAAACGGACACAACTTCAATACACTTAAAAAATCAACCCATTATTATGTTTATGCACAACACCACTTACCATGTTATTTTTGCACACATTAAAGACTTCAAATTATTTGCTGGTGTCGTCGAGTGTGTGTGTATGAAGGATAAGTTCTTGTCGTCCGTCACGGAAATTATCCTAAAGTTGACATAAATTATCCACTATGCCACTTATAAATAAAGAAAACGATTCATTTCCTTTTTCTAAATGCCGCCAAGAACGCTTCTTATAAAGTAATAAACTCATATGTAACGAACGAGCAGCCCAGTGGCTAAGGCACTAGCATAACAACGGATCAACAAGGGTTCAATCCCTGTTTCTGCACCTTTTTCGTCGGCGCCCCCCCCCCCCCCCACACACACACACCCATCTGCATCTTTTTCGTTCGTGCCCCCCACCCACCCCTCCAACAAAATGGGCTGAACCATCTGCCGGTCGTGACGCCCCTGTTTTTCATTTCATTTTTTGCCTTTTTATTTACCTTTTTTTGTTTTTCCTTTTAAAATTAATTCAGGATTTCCAAAGAATCCAAATTTTAAAAGTTTTCAGTTTCGGAAAAAATATATCGCGAAATCATAAAATGTGCATGATTTTAAACAACTGTTTGGATATTATATAAAAATTTCATGATTTCAAAAAAATTGTTCATGAAATAAAATATGTTCATAATTAAAAAATGATCGCGTATACAAAACTTGTTTGGTAATTTGAAAATAATGTCCCTATTTTTTTTCAATGTTCAAAACACTTTAAAACAGATCTGTAAATAACTAAGGAAACAACTGTCGCTTAGTAGAGGTTTTATTAGGGATATGTAGAGGCGCTAATGACCAACGGAGGCCGGGCTCCAGTGAGCCCTTTTTTACAAAATCATATTTATACATCTGATTTTTTTTCTACATATACAATACATGTTTAACACGTCCGAGAAAAGTTTTGGAACAATATAGTTTCATACATGACGTACACATAAAAAAACAAATATGTAAATGAAAATGGACCATTTTGTTTTTGTTGGTGGGCCTAGATTTTGTCTTTTTTGCATAACATGCAAATCATAATATTTTTGAAGATAAATTTCCAGATCCGTCATGAATATGTATAAGTTTTCATGGAATTGTTTTTGAATTTTTCTGAAACTTGGAAATATGATTTTCAAAGATTCTGAAAAAGGGCTCACTGGAGTTCGGGAGCCAAAAATTTGCACCCTATATAGAGGTTGTTTTATGATTCTATTTAGTCCCTCACACGTCCGGTAAGAAAATAGTTTCCGTGTTCTATACAGCACCGAACCACAAAAATTACAGAACTTAGTAAGGGTTTGTTTTTGTAAACTTTATGAAAATGACTAAATATTTTTTTGCATGAATACACAACTATGTTTATTCTGGTATCGCAGTTATATTGGTTACGAAAAACATCGCTACGCTAGCTCAAGGCGAGACACATAGTTTGGGACTAAAAAAAGTTCAAAAATTAAAATTTGAGAATTTTGAAGGAAATTATTTAATCATAAAATGTTTGTAGATTCAAAAAATGTTCGCTTACTCAAAAACTATTCTAAATTTTGAATGGTAATGTTTGAGAATTAAAAATTCATAATTTTCTAAAATATTCGTGTATTCAAAGGTTAATGAAATTGAACAAATTTTTGCCAATTCAAAAAATGTCCATGAATGCAAAAAATTCCTAAAAATTCAAAAACTGTTCGTGACTTACAAAATAGTTTATTCATTGATAAAATGTTCGTTGATTCAAAAAATGATCATGCATTTCAAAAATTGTTCAAAAATCAAAAAAGATGTTTGTGAATTTCAAAAATTGTCCCACTAATTTCCAGAAAAATGTTTGTCGATTCGAGAAATGTTCACCGACTCAGGAAATTGTTTAAAAAATATGTTCACATTGATTAGTGACAAATACTACTGCAACCACCGACGATGAGTACGACAAAGAAAACATGCAGATGTTTATTATGTTCGGATGTGGACATGATGATGAGGTATTTGTGATGTCTTTAACCTTGCACTGAGTGAGTAAGGGCACCCGTTGCAACACACGAATATGTTTGCTATCTATATCTACTAATAAAGGAAATAGATATTATTAGTCCGTCATACTATTTTTTAGAAAACCCCTTAATGTTTCTGACATTAAACCCGCAACACATATGAAATGTTTTTTAAAATACTCATATCTTCTAAACCATAACTTTCAATTTATCATGTTATATATGAAATTTGAGTAGAAAAAATTATAGAATCTGAATATGATGTGATGTTATCTATTAACCATTTAAAAAATATTAATTAAGATGCTATCTTAATAAATAATGTATTATCCGTCTTTTTTTCATATCGGTACTGATCCGGATTGTGGATGAATACCTCAGCAAAATAAAGATTGGAGACGAAGTTGAAGATCACTTGCCCGTTTTTTTTGTACGTATTAAATCTACATGCAAGCCGTGTTGAAATAAAAGACCTGGTATCTTGAATTGCACTTTTGTAGGCTAAGACTATCTTTGTTTGTGACGTAATTTCATATTCTCAGATTATAGACCATTTTTATAAATTAAGTTATGTTTTTTTCTCCCGTTGCAACGCATGAGCCTTTTTGCTATATATTTAAAACGAAGGGATTAGGATTGAATTCCAACAACTCCGAGGAAACCAGTCTCGAAAAATTGCAAGGCAGTCCCTCCCTGTGCATCGGTACATACGGAGTACTACCTCCGTCCGGGTTTTCAGGTCTCGCCGACCGGATCGCATGGACAAAGGCACGATCAAAAAGTTACTGCCCAAGAGATTCTAGGAGAGGGAGCAGCGAATGAGCTTCGCGCGGGCAGTTACTGCATGCATTGAGACGCTTTGGTTTTCCCTCGCATGCCTGCATGCAGTAGTACTTTCTCTCTCTCATTTAGTATTACTCGCTCAGTTTTACTTTTCGCATGCGGCTCGAGGCAGAGGCCCTGCGGTGCTGAGGGGACCTAAAAACCCGGACGGAGGTAGTATATATGACACAAAAGTAAAAAGGGAGCCAGAAGAATTTTCTTTGAAGCAGGTTTCTGATATTTAGCCTGTCACGAAGAAGTAACCAGAAGAAATTATCGTGTTGGTGTCAGAGCAGTCGTGTTTGCACAAAGCATTGAGCTGTCCAGCTCAAAAGAAGTTCCGGAGATACGCCGGATCAAAATCACGCCGGGCATAGGCCGGCTTGTGGGCCCACCGCCCCCGGCAGCCACAGAAACTGGAGGCAGCAGAAAATATCTCGGCCCCGCCCGCACACGAGGAAGCATGAGGTGGCGACGGTGGCTGGTCGGCCGCTCCAGAACGTTCACGACGCCAGATATTTTTCCCGCGCCCAAGCCCAACCTGCCTTCAAACTTCGCAATGCTTCGCCTATCATCTCCTCCTTTCCTCACCTCCTACCACCTCCGCGCGCGCCACCGAAGATATTTTCCTTTCCCCGTTTTTATATACGCCGCGCGCCCCTCCTTTCCGACGCCTCGCTGTCTCTCCCCGTCTCATCTCAGGTCGCCTTCGAACCACCAGTAGCAGGAACCCCCTAACGCCCCAGCGTGAGATCGCGAGATTGTAACTTGATCGAGGCAGGGAAGACCGTACCATATCGTAAGAGGAGGATGCAGCCGCCGTCGCAGTGCCACCAGTCCTCCTACTACGCCGTGCTCGGCGTCCACCCAGGCGCGTCCGGCGCCGAGATACGGGCCGCTTACCACCGCCTCGCCATGGTGAGTAGAGCAGCAATCACGACTCCTTTGAATTCTTCCGGTTTGAGCGGGAGAAGCAGAGTTTCACGATTATCTTCTGATCCGCGCAGAGGTGGCACCCGGATAAGATTGCGAATGGCCGTGTGGATCCGGCGATCGCGGAGGAAGCCAAGGGAAGGTTCCAGAAGATACACGAGGCATACCAGGGTACTCGCCGTGGCGCCCAATTATCATCTCTCTATACTACAAGTATTTGTTTCATTTCATAGGTGTGCAGTGGGTGCCTTTGTTAACGTTTTGAAATGTCGGTCTCGTGCAGTGTTGTCGGATGAGAAGCGGAGGGCGCTCTACGACGCCGGGATGTACGACCCCCTCGACGACGATCAAGAAGAGGTCGAGGTAATTAATTGAGTTTGCTTCTCGTAATGAGCTACTCGTGCTCTTGTATACAAATTGACCATGGGCGTTGATCTAACTCGGAGTCTCCGGTGTTGTGTTGTCAGGGTTTCCATGATTTCCTTCAGGAGATGCTCTCGCTCATGGCCACCGTCGGTAGAGAGGTATTGACTAATTAGTGTTCATGCATGCCACACTTTGATTCGTTGCTTTTACTGTGGAGAATTTGAACCCAACTCGGCTACTTATTTTCAGTTCCCTTTTCCTTTTTGATGACTGAAGAACTTCCGGGGATATGATATGATGTCACGGAAATTATGGTAAAAGAATAAAAACGTTAGCATTCTAGAACAATCATGACAATCGTGAAGAATCTGCAACAACCGAAAGTTGGTTGCATGCGACCGCCAGCATTTCTTGTCTCCACAGTTTCGTAAATCCATGTAGACCAAACCGAATGTCTTGAGAAACTGATAGTACTGCTCAACTGCTGCATGCCTGAAACTAACACTGACACACCCCGTTTGACTTGGTGCAGGAACCCGTGTATTCACTGGGCGAACTCCAGTCCATGCTTGACGGGATGATGCAGGATTTCACCTCCCCACAACCGCCGCCACCAAGCAGCTTCTTCACCAGCACCAGTTCGTCGACGCGATTCGGCGCACCCAGCAGCGGGGCGCAGCAGCAGCGTCGATCCTCCTCCCGCATACGGCCTCAGGGGTTCGGCGGCTCGGCATGCTTCAGCCAGACGGCTTTCTCCGGCTGCTAAGCACTTGCGCGATCTGCATCGCAGTTCATGCGCCTGTGGGTGTACATTCCTAGTTACAAGGATCTCACCTCACCCGCGTGAAGGCACTGAAATGCAGAGACCGTGGAGCGCTCCAGCGATGCAGACAGCAGGAGCCGATACATCACCCACTCACTAGATCAGGGAAATAAACGAGATGGTAGCTAGATATTTCCAGTTGAGCCGCAACTCGGAATGATCTTCATTGTTAGGTTTTGTGTTAGATAGGTGTACATAGACGATGACAAAAATGTTTTTGCACTGTGGTGTATTTACTTCAAAAGCAACAACGATGACACGTGTTGGCACCTCAAAAAAGTGAAGAGTACTTGTTTTTCATCTAGAACCTGCTTGTCCCCACACTTGTTCTCTGGGTCTGTCAAGCCGAAGCCGAATGAAGCGTGAACGTAACCAACAAGTGGTAACTTGCAACGAGAACCGAATAGATTAACCTCTCCATCGAAAAGAAATGGCGCTAATATTTGGTTCGGTTGGGCGCCTAGCTTTGCAGAAACAGAGCGTGTATCGCACATAAACCCTAGAAATTAGCGGCAGTTGCACCAGCATACCAATACCTATTTAGGATATGCACCAGCAACTAAGACTTGGATATCCTGTTGATATATAAGGCGATATTGGATTCACGGTCTACTGACTAGTTGAGATCTGCCTGTTAGCAATCAATCCATCCAAATGCTGCCCCTCCAGATGATGATGGTCTTGGTATCCATGTCTTTGGTTGTGTCCCCTTCAATGGGCATAGCAACAGACGACAAGTGCAAGTGCCTGATGTGCGTCTGCGACCTGGACCCGCACCCGCTGCCGCCGGCAATGCCGTCGCACCACCCAGCGCCTCCTCAGCACGAATACAAGTACCCGCCACCGTCGGAGCCTGAGCCCGAGCCACAGCCACACCCGGAGCCTGAGCCACACCCGGAGCCTGAGCCGGAGCCACAACCACAGCCGGAGCCGGAGCCACAACCGGAGCCGGAGCCTGTGCCAAAGCCAACGGCACAGCACTGCCCGCCTCCACCGGAGCCAGTGTACAACTACTACCCACCGCCGTCGGAGCCGGAACCAACGCCAGTGTACTACCTTCCACCGCCGGCTGAGCCGTACGAGTACCCGTACGGGCAGCCGGCGCCGGTGTTTGGCATAGTGGGGACGCCGGGGCAGATGTACCCACGTGACAGCATGTTCTACCCGTCCAGCGCCCACCGAAAGCTGTGTCGTGGGATATCCTCTGTAATCTTCGGGTCCTCGATCGTGGCAGCAGGGTTACTGCCATTGCTCATGTAGCGTACGTAGAACCATTCTGTCGACAGACTGAATGCGATCAGCAACCAACAGGCATGTAATGCTTCATTCCGCTGACGATGCTACTCCTGTTTATTTTATTTTTTTTGCTTCATTTCAAATGTGTAACTCCGATTTTATTCGTGCGTGTAGTGCAACTGCACATATCTGTATGGTAGTGTTAGGATCCCAACTAGATATATCACGATCTACTGCCTCAACGTACGAATTGTAGTATCAGATAGCTATTACAATCACTAGTACACGAATTGGAGGAAAGGGGGATCAGGAACAGAGAGAGGAATGATGCTGCCGCCGGTTCTGATCCACTGGATGCCTACCACACCACCAGCGCTAGGTTAAGTAGGTGGAGGCAGCTTCGGCCTCACACCCACTCGGGGCCGTGCACACGCGGATTGGGCTGTGCTAGTCTCTTGGGCCGGAGTTGCGGGCCGGTTGCAAGTGTGGCGCTGGCAGGCCAGGCCCGCATGTCAGGGGAGCTGACATCCCCTCCTTGCGAAGCGGCTTGCCCCCAAGCCGCAGCTGACGGAAAACACGCCTGTAGCTCGGCCTTGTCCTCCCAGGTGTCATGCACCACTGCGCGATCAGACCACATGACGAGGACCTGCTCCACCATGGCCCCGTGCTTGCGCTTCCAGCGAGTATGCGGCACCTCCGCTGGCACCACTGGCACGTCGGAGTCGACCGGTAGGTGTGGTTCGGCAACTGTCCCCGGTAGAAGAGCGTGACGCAGTTGAGAGACGTGGCACACGGGATGTACGGTGGCTTGTTCAGGCAGCTCGAGCTTGTAGGCGACGTCGTTGATCTTGGCGATGATCTTGTACGGTCCGTAGTAACAGAATGAGAGCTTGTGGTTGGCGCGCTTGGCGACGGACGTCTGGATGTACGGCTGAAGTTTGAGGAAGACCTGATCACCGACAGCGAAAACGCTCCGAACGACGCTTGTCGGCTTGCTGCTTCATACGGAGGCGAGCTCGTTGTAGGTGTTGTTGGAGTAGGTCTTAGATGACGGCACGCTCGCCGAGCCAGGAGCGGAGTGACGGAACGGAGCAGGTTGACATTGGCGTGAGGCCCCAATGGCGCGGCTCGTGCCCGTACATGGCCTTGAAGGGGACATCTGGATCGCCGAATGGTCGACAACGTTGTACCAGAACTGCGCCAGGGGAAGCCAATGACTCCAGCGACGCGGGCACGCATGAGTGAAACACCTGAGGAAGATTTCCAGGCACTGGTTCACGCGCTCCCGTCTGGCCGTCCGTTTGCGGGTGGTGCGCTGTGCTCATCTTGAGTTCAGTGCCTGCATACTTGAACAGCTCCTGCCAGAAGTGGCTTGTGAAGACCGGGTCGCGGTCGGAGACGATGGCCCTCAGAAATCCATGGAGAGGATAGATGCGTGTCATGTAAAGAAGCGCACTCTTAGAAGCCGTATAGGGATGAGTCACCGGTAGAAAGTGCGCAAATCTAGTGAACTTGTCGACGAGAATCAAGATGCAGTTGGCCGAACCTGATTGAGGCAGCCCGTCGATGAAGTCGAGAGTAATGAGCTCCCACGACTCGCGCGGTACTGGTAGAGGTCGGAGCAGTCCAGGGTATGCCACACGCTCGGGTTTGGCCTGCTGACAAGTCTGGCAACATCGTACGTACTGCATGATGTGCGTCTTCATCTTGGGCCATGCGAAGAGCTTGCGGATGCGCTTGTAGGTGACTGGAAAGCCGGAGTGCCATCCGACCGACTGTCGTGGAAGGCCGACATGATCTGTTGTTGCAAGGTTGTGCTACCCCCCAGCTAGATGCGCCCCCTGAAACGTAGGATCCCTTGCACCAAGCTGAAACGCCCTTTTGGGTCCGGTCTGATTGCCAGCTGCTCGAGCAGGCGCTGTGATTGCTGGTTGGAGTTGTAGCTGGCTACGATGTCTTCAAGCCAAGTTGGCTGGCAGGAAGAAACCCTCATGAGAGTTTCTGTTGGCAAAGAGCGCGAGAGAGCATCAACGGCTCCGTTCTCAGGCCTTTTTTTGTAGACAATACGGTACTGCAAACCAAGGAGTTTTGTGAATGCTCGTTGCTGCCAGGGAGTTGTGAGCCGTTGTGCGCCAAGGTGTATGAGACTCCTGTGGTCCGTCTTGATGATGAATTCCTCAGATTGGAAGTACGGCCGCCACTGATCGACTCCCGCGATCACGGCTAGATACTCCTTCTCGTAGGTGGACAGGCCCCGGTGCTTAGGACTCAAGGAGCGACTCATAAACGCAATTGGGCGTCCATCCTGCTGTAAGATCGCCGCCGCGTCGCAAGCGTCCGTCTCGATCACAAATGGCTTACTGAAGTCAGGCAGGGCCAGCACAGGCGCTGAGATCAGACTCTGCTTCAGGGCTTGGAAACTCTGTTCCGTCCACACAAATGGCACACCATTCTTGAGCAGGTTGAAAAGAGGTCGGGCGATCACACCAAACTGATGTACAAAACGGCGATAATACCCTGCTAGCCCCAGGAACTGCCACACCTCCTTGGTGTTCTTGGGAGTGGTCCAGTTGGCAACAGCCGAGACCTTTGCTGGATCCGTAGCAACCCCTTCCGCATTGATGATGTGTCCCAGATAGGCAATCTCCTGCTGACCGAAAGCACACTTGCTGCGGTTGACTTTCCACTGGTCGCGTCGTAGGAGAGTGGGGACCTGGCACAGATGCTTGACATGTTCCCTTAGAGTCTTGCTGAAGACGAGGATGTCATCGAAGAAGATGAGGACACACACACACAGCAAGGGGTGGAGTGTGACGTTCATGGCTCCCAGGAAGGTGCCGGGTGCTCCTGCCAGCCCGAAGGAGGCGACCGTGAACTCAAAATGGCCGGAGTGAGTCTGGAAAGCAGTCTTGAATTCCTCCCCTCGGCCAATCTTATCTGGTGGTAGCCGGCGCGCAGGTCTAGCTTGGAGAACCACTTGGCTCCATGCAGTTCATCCAGGAGCTCCTCTATCACCGGCACCGGGTACTTGCCGATGACGGTCATAGCATTCAAATGGCGGTAGTCAATGCACAGCCACCAACTGCCGTTCTTCTTCTTCACAAGGATCACCGGAGACGAAAACGGGTTGTGGCTTTTCTGGATCACTCCTTGCCTGAGCATTTCCTTGATCTGGCGCTCGATCTCAGTTTTATGCTCCGGTTTGTGCTTGTACGGACGGATGTTCACCGGTTGGGCACCGGGCATCAGCGGAATGTAGTGGTCGCAGGCCCGGCGAGGAGGCAGGGATGTTGGTTCCTGGAAGAGATCTTCGAACTGATCAAGGACCTGCTGAATGTTGTCCGGGGTAGGCGCGTACAGTTCGTCTTCTTCTGTGACTCCGCAAAGATGGATCACCTGAGAAATGGCCCCTTGACGTCGCATGTACATCAGCTGCGTGCTGTTGATTTCTGCACAGGGCGCGGGCTCCTCGGTGTGACCCTGGAGACACGCCGGTCCCTTTTGTGTGGTGATCATCAGCTTCTTCCTGCGCCAATCAACTTGCATCGGGCTGTGGTCTTCCAGCCAATCCATTCCGAGGATGGCATCATAGGCCCCCAACGGAAGCACTTCCATATCTGTGACGAAGTCATAGGAGTGGGACGTCCAGCTGCACCGTGGTATGTGCGTCCGGTAGCACAGTCCCCCCCCCCCCCCCTGTCCGCAACCTTGACGCGGCAGGGTCGGATCATGGGCACCACGCCCTAGAGGGAGGACGTGAGTCGCTCGTCGACGAAGGAAGTAGAGCTGCCCGAGTGAACCAGCAGGAGAACTTCGTGGCCTTGTAACCACGCATGGAGGCGTATCGCTCTGGGAGCAGTACCCCCGGTGAGAGCTTGACGCGAGATCGCCATGGATGTTTCCAGGTTGGCATCCGGGGGCGAGGGAAGCGTGTCGTCGATGTCGTTGATGCCGCTGTCGATGCCGAACAGCTCCAACAACTCCTCGACGATGTGAAGTTGCACGCTGCCACGCTGGTGGGACATGTGTGGTCTGCCCCCCAACGTTCGCCGCATTTGAAGCAAAGGCCCTTGGCGCGGCAGTAGTCTCGCAGCGCCTTGACCTTGGTTCCCTCTTGTCGTGGCGCCTCGCTGCCACGGCGCTCGTTGGCCATGGTGAAGGAGCGGCTCGGTGCGGGATGTGGGGGTAGTACCATCGGAGTTCCCACCCCGACCCGCGTTGTAGGTTCCACGAAGCGCGCCGCTAGTGGCTTGGCACGCTCTCGGTAAGAGCCATCCGCCACCTCTTCCTGAAGCAGCGCCAAGGCGCAAGCCGTGTCCAAATACAGAGGCCGTTGCACCAGCACCACCACTCGGATGTCGGCGCTGAGTCCCTCAACAAAACGAGTCAGGAAATAGTAAGGGTGAATTGTTTCAGAATAAGCAGCTGAGTGACTGATAATTTGTTCAAATCGCTCTATGTAGTCAGCTACAGATGAAGTTTGTGACACTGTAAAACTGACGAATTAGCAGCTGGTGGCGATCACGTCCAAAGCGAGTACACAGCAAAGATGCAAACGATTCCCAATCAAATTCAGATAATTTCTTCTGAAAGGATTGCAGCCAAACAGAGGTTGTGCCCGCGAAATTCAGCGTGGCCATGGGGACCCAAAACTTCTCTTGTATGGCGAACATCTGGAAGTACTGCTCGCAAAGGGTCTTCCACAGACGTGGATTCTCCCCAGAAAATTGCGGGAAGGCGATCGAAGGATGGGCTTGCCCGATCCCCGCTAGCAGCTGACTGGCGTGCACGTATGGAGAAGACAGAGGAGTTGGGGACTGGGAATCGAGCTGACCGTTGGTCGGGGTGGTCACCGACGCGAACGCCGGTGCCAATCCCCATGGTAGGACTTCGATGCCGCGGTCCGGAGACCCGAGGGCGACGCCCTCCACTGCCCTGCCGGCGCCGATGCGGTCGCGCAACGACGCGCCTGGTGCCGTAGGGAGAGGGTCGGTGGCCGTCGCAACGCGCTCCTCCGCGGTGGTCGCTGGTCGCCCCTGTTGGAGTTCGGCCACCGCAGACGCGAGCTGGTCCACCCGTCGCTCCAAATCCGGTCGCCACTGGACCATGTCGTCGATCTTGGTGGTGGTGGCGCGAATGTCGTTGTGGATCACGTCGAGGGAGCCAGACAACTTGTCGAAATACTCCTTGAAGGACGGATCCATGGCGCTAATTCGATCCCTGATCGATTTTTGCAGCCACGTCTCCACGAGATGCGCCAGTTTGAGGTGGAGGCTCTGAATACCAGATGTTAGGATCCCAGCTAGATATATCACGATCTACTGCCTTAACGTACGAATTGTAGTATCAGGTAGCTATTACAATCACTAGTACACGAATTGGAGGAAAGGTGGATCAGGAACAGAGAAAGGAATGGTGCCGCCGCCGCCGGTTCTGATCCACTGGATGCCTACCACACCACCAGCGCTAGGTTAAGTAGGTGGAGGCAGCTTCGGCCTCACACCCACTCGGGGCCGTGCACACGCGGATTGGGCTGTGCTTGTCTCTTGGGCCGGAGTTGCGGGCCGGTTGCAAGTGTGGCGCTGGCAGGCCGGGCCCGCATGTCAGGGGAGCTGACAACAAGAAAATGGCATCCAGATTCACAGAAAGAAAATCGCAAGAGAAACTAAACTGCATTGTATAAATCACCTGGAGTAGCATGTTTGGAACGATACGAGTATGTCACCGGATACCAGTTACTAAGTACTACTTGGGTTGTTAGGTCATCAAAACGCGCACAGAACAAACTACACTGGTCAGGAAGAGTTCTCAGGTATCGTGCCGTGCATCACGTGGCACCTCACCGTATGCAACAAGAGGATCCAATCAAGAATGACGCAGCAACGCACAAGTATTGCATCAAGAGCGAGGGCAAAGACCTTTCAAGAGCGAGGCCCAACATCCATCAGACGTGCAGCGTGATCAAGACTGCTGCTCCCAAGACCATGACCACAAGGAAAACCCAGCAGGCACACAAGGCATCGGATCCCGACCGATCACCCAGCGCAGGCGTCGAGGTCGAATGCTCCTCCATCTTCGGAGTCGGGGACGCTGGTTCTGGAACGGCAGCTGCAAGGGCATACACAGCAGATTAACTAGTGCACAACTAGTACGACCCAACGATTCAAGAAAGACATTCAGGACTTGCGGTGTTCAGACGACCAAATTGGAATGCTCAGGTGAACAAAATAGAATGTGCAGGGAGACAGTATCACAAAGACGGATTCGATACTGCAATTAGTAGGAACAGAACAGAGGCTGCAGAGAGTATGCGATGCAAAATTAGATGTTCTACTATCATCCGAACAAGTACAGTTGCGGCATAGAGCACAAAATGGATGGAGCACCCCAGGATAAAAGCAAGTTCAAGTTTTATTCGGGAGGAGGAGACAACATATGACATGTCTGCCCAAATGTGAACTGCCAATTGTTTCATTCAACCGAAGGCCGAATAGCATTACTGGGCACAGATTTATGGAATCATTAGACAAACGGGAGAAGCTTTACCTGGAGAAAGTTTGGGCGCCGGAGGTGGCGATGGAGGTGTAAAATGCATCTCAGGCAGTGACTTGAGCTCTGTTTCAATTGGCAAATGGCAAATGGAGTTAGCCAGTATGCTACTAATACTTGCCCCCTTAACTGAATTTAATGATTGACTTTTGTGAGCTCTTTGAGAGAAACCACCAAGTATCGACGCCCTTAGTTATTTGTAAATAGCGGCAAAATTTTGTGAAATCACTGTCTAACAAGCAACCCCACAAATTGCTTAACTGAACAGTAATCATGACAAATCGTAGCAAAAATGCAAAAGTAATTCCGGGCCTCTCGGTATCTTCTCCTTGATTAACGAAAAATCCCACGGTGTTTTTCCCCCGTTCCACTAGTTCAGAAATGCAAGTAGTAATATCCCTAGTAGCATCCAGAGCTTGTCTGTAATCCGCATTACAAGGATCATGCGAACAACAATAGTTAGGAGTCTGCAGAGCAAAATTTGTTTCGATCGGCGATCAACAACAGGGACGCGACAGCACGCGCATATGACGCACGAGAACCGATCGAAGCATACATATCGCACGAGCATATATAGGCAGCACGAAGGGACAGGTTTCTCACCTCGGCACTTGTCGGCGAAGAGGGCCTCGGCCTCGACGGCCGTGGCGGCGGAGGTTTTCGCGGAGGCGCAGGTGGGGAGGAGAGCGCCGAGGCGCGCGGCGTCGACGGGGAAGCCGAGGAGGAGCGGGTCGCGGAGCAGGTGGCAGAAGCATCCCTCCCCTCCGCCGCCTTCGCCGTCCCCGGCGGAAACGGCGCGCAGGAACGCCGCGCAGCAGGCGCTGGTGGGCGCGGACGAGGGCAGGGCGGGCGGCGCCACCACCGCGACGTGCGCCAGGCACGGCGAGAAGGACACGATGGCCGCCGCGCACGGCGTCGCTGGTGGCTCCTGGGACAACGCGGCGGAGGCGGCGGGGGCGTGGAGGGCGGTGACGGCGAGGACGACGAGGAGGAGGGCGGTGGGGGCCATGTCTCAGGCTCTCAGCACGCCCGTCCCTACCCTCTCTCTCTCTCTCTCTCTCGTTTCGGGGCGTGGGTAGTGGGTGACGATGCCTCGGTGGTTTTAGGGCGTGAGTGTGTAAAACTGAGGGGTTTGCAAAAGCGACCATGCCCGTCCGTTAACAAAGGATGCGCAAAGTTGGGCCCATTGGACGGCTCGTGATTACCAGTGCCTGTCGCTAGCCATCATCAACACTTTTTTTTAACTCTCCAAACTCCTTATTTATTCAGTGGTAAATAACAAAGAGTCTTTTACAATAAGAGGAACCAGGGCACTAGGTGCCTCATCAAACCATGTGCTAGGTGGAGAGAACCTAGCCATTTTTGCTAACTCATGAGCAACTGAATTTGCTTCATGGTGGCAGTGCTCGAATCGGACTTGAACTAAATTGCGTGACATGTAGTAACAATCATCAATCACTGCTGCAGTCGGACCGGCAAATAAGCCACCATCTTGCATTGCCTGTATCACATCATTATTATCTGAATTAATCACCAATCTTGAGCATCCAAAGCTTTGCGCCACATTGAGGCCGAACCGAAATGCAAGAGCTTCAGCCATGAATACATCCATGCATTCACCTGCTACATTATTCCCTGCCGCCAAAAATTTCCTAGAGCTATCCCGAAGTACGGCACCCACCGTGCCCTGTAGAGAGTCGGGGTCAAAGCCCGCATCAACATTAAGCTTTACTGTTTCGGCAGGCAGATGCACCCAGGGGTTTCTCTGAATTTTTGCTTTTGTAGTAGAGATTGCAATGAAGTTTGCTGCAAGGCCTCGAATTGATGACACAATCTCAATCGACTGTTTAGTCTGCTCCTTACGAACAAGCTTCCTTCACTCCCACCACAAATACCACGAGCCAATAGCCACAAGGACTTTTGATTTCTCCTGTCCCAGCACCATTGTTCCAGTAGTTGGAAGGTCCAAAAGATGTTCGAGAATAGCCTCACCTACATGGTCGACAGCACATGCACGAGAAATCATTTCATCCAGCCCCAAGTCTAACCAAACTTGTTTCGCTTTGGGGAATTGGAATAGCATGTGTTTGACACTCTCGCGCCCTTCACAAGCCGGACATTTCGTGTCCACTTTCATATGTCTATCAGCCAGTGTCATCTTGCATGGCAAGGTACCATGCAAGGATCTCCAGAGAAAGATTTTTATCTTTGCTCGGCAAGGTAGTTTCCACACAATATCCCAAATAGGATTTAGCTTTGCTGAGCTAGGCCCCTGTGTGTTTCCTCGAGCCTCATATTTAGCTCTCCAAGTGACATAATAAGCTGACTTCACGGAGAATGTCCCTGTTTTTGTCAGATGCCATGAGATAAAGTCATCCATTTCAAATGCTGGCAGAGGTATCGACAGTATGCGTGGTACATCAATAGGCCAAAACGTCTGTTCGATTAACTGAACATCCCACTGTCCCGTCATTGGGTCTATTAGATCTGAGACCGTGGATAGCAGATTTCCACCCCTAGGTGTGGTTGGTTTTCTGCTATTAGATTGAGGTACCCATGCATCTGACCAGATCTTTACATTGCGACCATCACCTATTCTCCAAATATATCCCAGTTTCAGCTTCTCCACCCCTTCCATAGTACTTTGCCAAGTATATGAAGCTTTCTTCTTAAGTGTGGCATTGAGTAAATCACCTTCTGGATAATATTTTGCCCCGAGAATTCTTGCACATAGAGAGTCCGGGTTATCAATCAGTCTCCAAGCTTGTTTAGCCAACAAAGCAAGGTTAAAGCAGTGTATGTCTCTAAATCCCATTCCTCCTTCCTTCTTCGAAACGCACATTTTCCACCAGGCAAACCAGTGCATCCTCTTGTGAGTAGCCTCGTCACCCCACCAATATTGCGCTATCCCATCTGTAATTCCTTTTCAAACTTCTTTAGGAATTTTGAAGACTGACATAGCATGTGATGGTATTGCCTGAGCCACTGATTTGAGCAACACCTCTTTCCCACCTGATGATAGTACCTTTTCCTTCCAACCACTTATTTTCTGGATAATTCTATCAATTAAATATTGAAAGCAATTTGTTTTGTCCAAACCAACTGTAGGAGGCAGCCCCAAATACTTATCATTTAGGGCTTCAGTCATAATGTTAAGGATGGTACAGACCTGAGCTTTTTGTTCCACTGATGTATTTGGGCCGAAGAATACGCTAGATTTCTCCACACTCACCTTTTGCCCGGATGCTCTGCAGTACATATCCAGTACGTACTTCAACTCGGAAGCATTCCGATCATTAGCTTTCATTAAAATCAGTGAATCATCCGTGAACAGTATGTTTGTAACTACAGGAGCATCTCTACAGACTCTAACTCCTTCCAAATCGCCTGAATTTTCAGCATGTGACAATAGTGTTGTTAGTCCTTCTGTATAGAGGAGGAAAAGATACAGGGACAAGGGGTCACCCTGCCTCAGCCCCCTTGACGGTTTAAAGTTGTCTGTCTCCTCAGAATTAACTCGGACACGGTACTGGACTGAACTCACGCACAACATCACCAGTTTAACCCATTTTGCATGGAAACCTAGTTTTTGAAGCATCGATTCCAGGAATACCCACTCAACGCGGTCATATGCTTTATGCATATCAAGCTTCACCGCACACCAACCTTCCTTACCAGACCGCTTGTTTTTTATAGCATGGAGACTTTCATAGGCAATAAGCACATTATCCGTAATCAATCTTCCCGGAACAAATGCACTCTGGGTAGGACTAATAATATCCTCAAGAAATGGCTTCAGACGTATTGCGAGCAGCTTGGATATAACCTTATACACCATGTTACAGAGACTAATTGGTCTGAACTGACTAACTCTCTCCGGTGATTGAACTTTTGGGACCATCACAATGGTGGTGTCATTCCATCCTTGGGGCATGGTACAAGTGTTAATGGCTTGCAACACTTCCTCCACTAGATCATCACCGAGCATTGGCCAGAAGCATTTGTAAAACACAGAGTGCAGCCCATCTGGGCCCGGAGCTTTGAAGTCACCAATATCAAACAGAGCTTTTCTTACTTCCTCGGTAGTGTAAGGGGCTAACAGTGAAGTGTTCATTTCACGAGTGACCCTGGCCTGGACTCGCGAGAGAACATTAGTATCTGGAGTAGACACATGAGAGGAGAACAGATTAACAAAGTAGCTAGAAATGTGTTGTTTCAGTTCATTCGGACCTTGACACCAATTGCCATTATCATCCATTAACTTTTTAATCTGGTTTTTTTCCCTTGCCGTAGCCGCTTTATGGAAAAAAGTCGTGTTTCTGTCACCATGAAGGAGCCAGTTCGCCCTACCCCGTTGTAGCCAGTAAAGTTCCTCTTGATCTAAGATGTTTTCGAGGAGAACCTGAACTTCCTTTTGACGTGAACGGGTTCCGGGATTTAGGGGCCCAGTTTTCAACTTTTCTAGCTCCCCTTTCAGTTTTGATATCCGCTTCTTGGGGCCCTTCAGGATGTTTCGGTCCCAATCATGCGGATCCGCATTCACTACTCGAGTACGATCGGCCAAAGATGGCCCAATTGCGACCAGCTTTGCTCTCTCCCAAGCAGTTTTGACAATCTCCTCCACCATCTCTTCTTGCAACCATTTAGCCTCAAATCTTCGGCCTTCGCTCCATTTTCTCAACAACTCTCCATCAAAGTGTTCAGTATCCATCCAAATCGGCCTGTGATCCGAATGGACATGTTGTTCATGGACTAACATAGCCAGGGGAAATTTTTCCATCCATGCTTCATTGCAAACCGCTCGATCCAGTCGCTCTCGGATTTCTCCCCTTCTCCATGTATATTTGTCCCCAGTATACTCTATATCTTTCAACCCACACTCATACAAACAATCACTGAAAGCCTGTATCATTGCATGTGGTCTAGGATTACCACCTTCCTTCTCTGTTGCCTGCAATATTTCATTAAAATCGCCCATCACAAGCCATGCAGAATCAGTTTCACCCTTCAACTCACGAAGGTAGCGCCAAGACCGGTGCATGTGTTCCCAACTAGGCTCTCCATAGAAGCCTATAAAACGCCAACTAACAAGACTACCTGACATGAAGACCATGTCGATAAAATGCTCAGACATAAATTTAATTACTACTTCACTGGCCTTATTACAAAAAAGGGCTAAGCCCCCCGAGCGACCATTGCTTTCCACCACATGAACTTCATCAAAACCCAGCTTAACACGGAGAGTCTCAGCTTTCTCCTTATCAAGATGGGACTCGGAGAGGAAGATCACATCCGCCCCCACCCGCTCTTGGAGTTCCAAGAGTTCACGAACTGCCGTGGACGATATCATTCCACGACAGTTCCAAGCTAAAGTTTTCATTGTTTTTGGCAGTCCTCCCTCTCGAAGGCCGCCAAAACATTGATTTGTGAATCACTTTCACCGGTAGTACTTGTGTTACTGTCCACAGCTAGGCCATTTAGCCCTCTTAGCTTCTTCCTATTTGCATTCTTTTGAGGAGTACCCGCTGCAGAAGGATTTAGGGCATCCCCTTGGACCTCATCCTCAAATATGTTAACCTTCTCTGCTACAGTTGCTGATTCAGGATGTTTATCCACCTTAGATCCTGTGGATGGAACAAGGGCTTTATTTGATCAGAGCTATCCTTCAGTACCATCTCCATTGATACGCCCGGATTGCTATTTGCTGCAATCCTCTTTCCCAGTATATTTTCTGAACCAGTTGTAGCACTCACATCTTGGTTTTCTTTGGTTTGGGCTAGAACATCATCCCTCCCTTCATTTCCGGCATTACGATTGAAGGCATAATTGTGCCACCAAATAACTGGAGCAGCCCATCATTATTGATCTCACTAGCAGGATTTTGTGGAGCGTTGAAATCACGCCCTTGCCCAGCACCTCTCTCCTGGCCAACAAACTCGTCATCATCTTTGTTTGTTCGAGAACCTATCCCACGACCACCACGGCCACCTCTACTGCCTCTCCTTGAGGCAAGCAGGAAACTTCCCCACTCAAATTTAGTTTCATCATATTCCCCTGAACCACGTTCCTCGTGCCAATGGCCCAACAGTCCGCAAGCATTACAGAACGTTGGCAACTTCTCAAATGTTACCAAATACTTCTCGGTCTCACCTCCCTTTGTTATACCCACAGCACGGGTTAGTTTTTTGTTTACATCCAGCTTCACTCTAATCCTTATAAATTCACCCACAAACCCATTTGGTAAAGTTACTTGAACTTCTTGTACTTCTCCAATCCTTTTTGCTAGATTTTCCAGAGCGCTCTTGCTTTCTAGGACCCCATCCGGCAACCTATGGATTTGGCACCATGTTTCAAGCATGTCCAGTTTAACTTTTTTCGGGTTGGAGAACCCATCATATTTTGCCAAAAGCAGAGCTATCCCGTGGAAATCCCACGGTCCCTGATGCATAGCCTTGTTCCAATCAGCCAGACAATTAAACTGGATCGAGAAGAGGTTTTGATTAATTCTTCTCCATGTTACCGTCTGGGCTGGGTTCCACGCTGCCTTCATATCCCCAATTAGGGCACTCTGACTAAAGTTTTTCCCTGTCAGAAGTCGCCCTAGTGCTAACCACTTTGGTTTGATTTCCTCAACATCAATCTCATCCTCCCAGACTAGATCATCAATCTCGTCATCTTGAAGATTCAATCTCTGCAGGAGTTTACTTGCATCCTCCATGCCTTGAGTTCCTGACCCACTGCCCTCACCCATAGCCGCCATGCTGGCTAAAATCCTAACCCTAGATCGCGCATAGAACTCCACCCAACCAAGGCCGGGGGGTAAACCAGTCACCCCCGAGGTCAGCCCGATGAGGGGGAGGAGCGTCGATAGGTAGGTTTGCCGAAGAAGATCACGAGAAAACTCACGGTGGCTTAGCCGCCGGAGTACTAGAGAACCCTAGGTTTGGGACCTTAGAGGAAAAAAAAACTTGGAACCAATCAATCACCCTCTAGCACCCCATGGAAGGAATCCCCGACGGAGATTCATCTGTTATGTACTCCCTCCGTTCCTAAATATAAATCTTTTTAGACATTTCAGAAACTACATACGGAGTAAAATGGGTGAATCTACACAATAAAATATGTCTATATACATCCATATGTAGTTTATAGTGAAATTTCTAAAAAGACTTATATTTAGGAACGGAGGGAGTATTTCTTTTCGAGGAAATGGGTTCATTTTTTTTTGCGAAGGCAAAAAAGTTTTATTCCACGTGCATAGGGTTACAATCAAAAGGCAACAGTTCCTCAATACACGGAGGTCACCAACCAAGCCATACACCAGTAGTGCCCTCTGTACAACTGTAATAAGCCGGCCGATCTGCTACCCTATTCTGTTCTCGCTTAAATTTGGAAGGAATAAACTCTCTTTCACCCATAAGATGATGAATTTCAGCAACCAAAATGTCCATACGCTGAACGGATAAGACTATCCCCCGTCACAGCCAAAAGCGCCTCCGAAGAGTTGGGCTGAAAAATGATAGGCTGGCTACAATGTTGTATTGCTAAGGCCATACCTAACATTATTGCATGTAGTTCTGCCTTCAAAGCATCATTGCAATTAAAAATGCAACGGTAGGCCACAAAGATGACGCTACCATCTTGCCTTCTCAATATCCTCCCCGCCGCCGTTAACCCATCTGCATGGGAGAATGCCCCATCTACAGATAAAGTGGCCCGGTCAATGGGTGGTCGCAGCCATGGCATCGGTATAGCCGTCGCGCGCTGCCTGACAGGAGCAACATCAACTAGTGTCATCTTTCCTTTAATAATCTCCTCAGTGGAATATCTCCTAGACAAGTGCAGTGAATGCATATAGCTCTGAAGGTAGTCGGCCATCGTTGCCGGAGACGGAACATCCTTACCATGCGCCAGGTCCAACCATAGCGTCCAGATCCTCGAGAGTAGCATAACAGTACAATCCCGAATCTCATCATTACCGTTTGCCAGTATATTTAGGAGCCAATCTTTGTCGGTATCTCAAAGCAGTTCTTCATCAGGGAGGTTCCAAACTGAATGCAATTGCATCCACAGTGCTAGAGCGTGATCACATGTTACCAGTGCATGTAAACTGGTCTCCATTTCTGTACCAAAAAGCGGACATGTATCCCGAGTGAAAATATGCCTGTACTTCTTACATGCATTAGTTGCAAGCTCCCCAGACACAATCTTCTAGACTAGAATCCTCATATTGAGGGGGGCCTGAGCTTCCCAAACACATCGCCAAATAGGCCCGTGTCCGCTCGGGTTGCTTCTAGCCGAGCCCAAACTGGTTAACAAATGTTTCGCTGTTACCACGTGAGAAGCACTTCTTACCGTGAATTGTGCACTCTTCTCCGGGAACCAAGCTAGGAAATCTTGGCCCCTCCTCTGTGAGGTCCGAATCTTCAGAATCTCGCAAATGTCCATATCCCAAAAATATTGCTGCAGTCTGTGCACATTCCATGCACCTGAATCATCCAGAAAGTCAGCCACCCAATTGTATC
The DNA here is from genome assembly GCA_022496015.1 of Hordeum marinum. Classification (NCBI taxonomy): domain Eukaryota; kingdom Viridiplantae; phylum Streptophyta; class Magnoliopsida; order Poales; family Poaceae; genus Hordeum; species Hordeum marinum. The sequence continues at coordinate 267,090,738 of CM039674.1, read as the reverse complement.
TGTACTTTCTTTTTGGAGTGATCGGCCTAAAATCGTGTCCCCTAGGAATCCAAGCATCACGCCAAGTCTTGATTAGAGCACCATCCCCCATTCTCCATATTAGACCCTTCTTCAACATCTCTAGGCCATTCATTATCCCTTTCCACACTGCTGATGAGCTAGAGTGGAATATTGCGTCTAGAAGATTTTTGTTGGGGTAATATTGAGCTCAAAGTAAACGAGCACATAAACTATCCAGACTCTCAAGCAATCTCCAATATTGCGTCGCAATCAGCGCCTGGTTAAAGGCACACATATCTTTGAATCCCATTCCACCCATATCCTTGGGTAAGACCATCTTCTCCCAACTGAGCCAAGCCATCTTCCGCATGCAATTCTCCACTCCCCACCAATATCTCATCATCATCTTGGTTAGACCTCACAAATAGATGCTGGCAAACGAAACACACTCATCACATAGGTCGGGATTGCTTGCGCCACAACCTTTATCAAAATTTCCTTATTACCAGAAGATACACACCATTCACTCCAATCAACAAGTCTCTTTGTCAATCTTTCATGTAGAGTTTCAAATTGCCCTTTATGTTGGAAATATGCCCTAGAGGCAATAAATAAAGTGTTTATTATTATATTTCCTTGTTCATGATAATTGTTTATTAACCATGCTATAATTGTATTGATTGGAAACACATTGCATGTGTGGATATATAGACAACACTTTGTCCCTAGTGTGCCTCTAGTAAACTAGCTCGATGGTCAAAGATGGTCAAGGTTTCCTAGCCATTGACATGAGATGTCATTTGATAACGGGATCACATCATTGGGAGAATGATGGGGTGGACAAGACCCAAACTATAAACATCATACGGGATTAACTGAATCCTTGACATAGAGGTTCGACCGATAAAGATCTTCGTAGAATATGTCGGAACCAATATGGGAATCCAGGTCCCGCTATTGGTTATTGACCATAGAGGTGTCTCGGTCATGTCTACATAGTTCTCGAACCCGCGGGGTATGCACACTTAAGGTTTGGTGACGTTTCGGTAGTATAGAGTTATGTATGGTGGTGACCGAAGGTTGTTCGGAGTCCCAGATGAGATCCCGGACGTCACTAGGAGCTACGGAATGGTCTAGAGGTAAAGATTCATATATAGGAAGTCCTATTTTGGTCGCCGAAAAAGTTTCGGGCTCATCGGTAGTGTACCGGGAGTGCCAGTAGTGTACCGGGAGACCATCAGGAGGGATATTTCGACCCAAGAGGCTACATGGGCTATGGGAGAGTGAATACCAGCCCTTAGCAGGCTGGTGGAAGTCTCACACAAGGCCCATGCGGCTGGGAGAGAAAGCCCAAAGAGAAAAAGGTGGAAAAAGGCAAAAAAGGAAAAAAAATAAGGAGTCCTAGTCCTACTAGGATTGGAGGAGGAATCCTCCAATCCCACTAGGTTCGGCCGATCCAAGGGCTGCCTCTTTGGCAGCCAAGCCTCCTCCTCCTCTCCTCCTATATATACTAGAGGATTTTAGGGTTTTGGCACAGAATTTTCAGCCACGTGCTACCCGTTCCTCTAGTGCATAGTTTCTCCTCTAGATCGGATTTCTGCAGTGCTTAGGTGAAGCCCTGCCGGAATAGCTCCACCACCATCTTCGGAATGCCGTCACGCTACCAGAGAACTCTTCTACCTCTCCGCTCCCTCTTGCTGGATCAAGAAGGCGGAGATCGTCATTGAGCTGTACGTGTGCTGAACGCGGAGGTGCCGTCCGTTCGGCGCTAGATCAGAAGGACCGTGATGACTTCGCGAGACTGATCGTGATGAGTTCGCGGGACGGATCGTGATGAGTTTGCGGGACGGATCGTGATGTGTTCACGGGACGGATCATGATCAAGATCGCGAGACGGATCGTGATGAGTTCGCGAGACGGATTGTGATGAGTTCACGGGACGGATCGTGATCGGATCGCGGGACAGATCGTGATGAGATCACGGGACGCTCAGTGATTTGAATCGCGAAGACGTTCGACTACACCAACCGCGTTTCTTAACGCTTCCCGCTTATCAATCTACAAGGGTACGTAGATCCACTCTCCCTCTCATAGATGTTCATCACCATGGATAGATCTGCGTGTGCATAGGAAATTTTTTATTTCTCATGCAACATTCCCTAACAGTGGTATCAGAGCTAGGTCTATGTGTAGATGAGATCTCGAGTAGAACACAAAGATTTTGTGGGCGTTGATGCTTAGATTGCTTCCTCCCTTGGTCGGATTTTGGTTCAGCGGTGTTGTGAGATGAAGCGGCCCAGACCAACATTACTCGTACGCTTACGAGAGACCGGTTCCCTCGACCGCAACTTGTTGCATAGATGGCTTGCGGGTGCCAGTTTCTCTCACTTTAGTTGGATCGGATTTGACAAAGGCGGTCCTTGAGAAGGTTGAAAAGCAATTAGTGTATCACCGTTGTGGTTTTTGCGTAGATGAGAATTGTTCTCGCTAGATACCCATAGCATCCACGTAAAACATGCAGCAACAATTAGAGGACGTCTAACTTGTTTTTGTAGGGTATGTTGTGATGTGATATGGCCAATTACATGATGTGATATATGTGATGTATGAGATGATCATGTGATGTATAGATTATCATGACTTGCATGTCGATGAGTACGGCAACCGGCAGGAGCCATAAGGTTGTCTTTAATTATTGTATGACCTGCGTGTCAATCATTAAGCGCTATGTAATGCTTTAGTTTATCGCTAAACGGTAGCAATAGTAGTAGAAGCATGTTGGGCGCGACAACCCCGATGGCGACACGTTGATGGAGATCAAGATGATGGAGATCATGGTGTCTTGCCGGTGACGATGGAGATCATGCCGGTGCTTTCTAGATGGAGATCAAAAGCACAAGTTCATGGCCATATCATGTCACTTATGATTTGCTTGTGATGTTAATCCTTTTTATGCACCTTGTTTTGCTTAGGACGGCGGTAGCATTATAAGGTGATCCCTCACTTAATTTCAAGATAAATCGTGTTCTCCCAGAGTGTGCACCGTTGCGAAAGTTCGTCGTGTTGAGACACCACGTGATGATCGGGTGTGATAGACTCTACGTTCACATACAACGGGTGCAAGCCGGTGTTGCACGTGCAGAACACTCGGGTTAAACTTGACGAGCCTAGCATGTACAGACATGGCCTCGGAACACAAGAGACCGAAAGGTCGTATAGCAGATATGATCAACATGATGATGTTCACCATTGAAACCACCTCAACTCACGTGATGATCGGACTTGAGTTGGTGAATTTGGATCATGTGTCACTCGAATGACCGGAGGGATGTCAATTTGAGTGGGAGTTCTTAAGTAATATGATTAATTGAACTCATTATCATGAACATAGTCAGTAGTGTCTTTGCAAACTGTGTTGTAGATTACTAGCTCATGTTGTAGCCCCCTTGTATTTTTATATGTTCCTAGAGAAACAGAGTTGAAAGATGATTGTAGAAATATTGCGGACTGGCTCCGTGATCTAAGGATTGTCCTCGTTGCTGCGCAGAAGGCTTATGTCCTTAATGCACCGCTCGGTGCACCAACCCCTCTAGTGTCGTATGTAGATGTTGTGAACATCTGATAGGCACGTTCTGATGACTACTTGATAGTTTAGTGTGTCATGCATTACGGCTTAGAATTGAGGCTCCGAAACGTTTTGAACGTCACAGAACATATGAGATGTTCTCAGAGCTGAAATTAGGATCTCGGGCTCATGCCCGTGTTGCGAGATATGAGATCTCCAACAAGATTCTTTGCCTGTAATATAAAAGAGAATAGCTCAATCGTTGAGCATGTGCTCAGATTGTCTGGGTGCTACAATCGCTTGAATCGAGTGGGAGTTGATCTTCTAGATAAGATAGTGATTGATATAGTTCTCCAAGTCACTGTCACTAAAGCTACTAGAACTTGGTGATGAACTATAAAATGCCAGGGATAGAAGTAATGATCCCTGAGCTATTCGCAATGTTTGACACCATGAAGGTAGAAATCAAGAAGGAGCGTCAAAGTGTTGATGGTTAGTCAAAACCACTAGTTTCGAGAAGGGCAAGAGCAAGGAGGGAAACTTCATGGATAGCAAGTCAGTTGCAGCTCCAGTGAAGCAACCCAAAGTCTAACCCAAACCCGAGACTAAGTGCTTCGATTATGAGGAGAACGATCGCTGAAGCGTAACAACCCTAGATACTTGGTGGATAAGAAGGCTGGCAAAGTCGACAGAAGTATATTTGATATACGTGTTATTGATGTGTACCTTGCTAGTACTCCTAGTAGCACCTAGGTATTGGATACCGGTTCGGTTGCCAAATGTTAGTAACTCGAAGTAAAAGCTACGGAATAAACGGATACTAGCTAAGTGTGAGGTGACAATGTGTGTTGGAAATGTTTCCAAGGTTGATGTGATCAACATCGCACGCTCTCTCTACCTTCGAGATTAGTGACGAACCTAAATAAATGTTATTTGGTGTTTTTGCATTGAGCATGAATGTGATTAGATCATGTTCATTGCAACACGGTTATTCATTTAAGTTAGAGAATAATGGTTATTCTATTTACATGAATAATACCTTCAATGGTCATGCACCCAGTAAGAATGGTTTGTTGAAACTTGATCGTAGTAATACACATGTTCATAACATTGATGCCAAAAGATACAAAGTTAATAATGATAGTACCACATATTTGTGGCACTGCCGCTAAATGTCATATTGGTATAAAGCGCATGAAGAAACTCCATGCTGATGGATCTTTGGACTCATTCGATTTCGAATCAGTTGAGACATGCGAACCATGCCTCTTGGGCAAGATGACTAAGGACCCCATTTTCTAGTTTGATGGAGCGGGCAAGTGATTTATTGGAAATGATACATGTTGATGTATGCAATCCAATGAGTCTTGTAGAATGCGATGGATATCGTTATTTTCTTACCTTCACTGATGATTTGAGTAGATAATAGTGTATATTTACTTAATGAAACGCAAGTCTGAATCGTTTGAAAAAGTTCAAGCAAATTCAGAGTGAAGTTTAAGATCATCGTGACAAGAAGATAAAATGTCCGCGATATGATCGTGGAGGTGAATATCTGAGTTACGAGTTTGGTATACAACTTAAGACAATGTGAAAGTTGTTTCACAACTCACGCCACCTGGAACACCATAGTGTGATGGTGTGTCCGAACGTCATAGTCGTGCTCTATTGGATATGGTGCGAATTATGATGTCTCTTATCCTTTTACCACTATCATTTTGGGGTTATGCATTAGAGACAACTACATTCACTTTAGATAGGGCACCATCTAGATCCGTTGAGATGACACTGTGTGAATTATGGTTTGATAGAAACCTAAAGCTGTCATTTCTTGATGTTTGGGGCTGCAACACTTATGTGAAAAAGGGTTTTCACCTAATGAGCTCGAACCCAAAGCGGACAAATTCATCTTCATAGAATACCCTAAAGATAGTTGGGTAAACCTTCTATCTCAGATCCAAGCATAAAATGTTTGTTGCTAAAACTGGGTCCTTTCTCGAGAAAGAGTTTCTCTCGAAAGAATTGAGTGGGAGGAAGATAGAACTTGATGAGGTTGTTGAACCTTTGTTCAACCGGAGAGTAGCGCAGCGCAGGAAGATGTTTCTCTGAAGCCTACGTTAGTTGAAGAGGAAGTTAATGATGATGATCATGAAGCTTCAGATCAAGTTACTATCAAAACTCGTAGGTCGACAAGGACGTGTACTGCTCCTGAGCGGTACGACAACACTTTCTTGGAGATCATGTTGTTGGACAACGACGAACCTACGAGCTATGGAGAAGCGATGATGGGCCCGGATTCCGACAAATGGTTAGAGGCCATGAAATCCGAGAAAGGATGCATGTATGAAAACCAAGTATAGACTTTGGTAGACTTGCTTGTTGGATGGCAGGTCGTTGAGTACAAATGGATGTTTAAAATGAAGACAGACGCTCATGGTAAATGTCACCATTTGTAAAGCTCGACTTGTTGCAAAGAAGTTTACGACAAGTTCAAGGAGTTGACTACGATGAGACTTTCTCACTCGCAGCGATGCTAAAGTCTGTTGGAATTATGTTAGCAGTTGCTGCATTTTTCAATTATGAAATCTGGCAGATGGATGCCAAAACATCGTTTCCTTCCTTAAGGAAAGGTTGTATGAGATACAACCAGAAGGTTTTGTCAGTCCTAAGGATGCTAAAAGGTGTGCAAGCTTCAGTGATTCTTCTATGAACTAAAGCAAGCATCTCGGAGTTGGAATATACACGTTGATGAGGTGATCAAAGTTTTTGAGTCTATACAAAGTTTACGAGAAACTTGTATTTGCAATAAAGTGAGTGGGAGCACTATAGAGTTTCTGATAAGTATATGTGGATGACATATTGCTATTCGGAAATGATGTAGAATTTCTGGAGAGCATAAACGGTTGTTTGAAAAGAGTTTTTCGAAGGAAGACCTGGATAAAGCTACCTAATTGTTGAGCATAAAGATCTATAAAGATAGATCAAGATGTTTGATAAGACTTTCAATGAGTACATACCTTGACAAGATTTTGAAAGAGTTCAAAATGGATTAGTCAAAGAGAAGTGTTCTCGCCTGCTTTGTAAGGTGTGAAGTTGAGTGAGAGTCAAAGCTCGACAATGGCAGAAGAAAGAGAAAGGATGAATGTCGTCCCCTATGCCTTAGCCATAGGCTCTGTATAGTATGCCATGCTGTGTACCACACCTGTATGTGCCTTGCCATGAGTTCGTCAAGGGGGTACAAGAGTGATCCAGGAGTGGATCATTGGACAGCGGTCAAGATAATCCTTAGTAACTAAAAAGACTAAGGAGATGTTTCTCGATTATGGAGGTGATAAAGAGTTCATCGTAAAGAGTTATGTCGATGCAAGCTTTAACACCAATCCGGATGACCCGTAGTAGCAATCTGGATACATATAGTGGAGCAGCCATTTGGAATAGTACCAAGTGGAGCGTGGTAGCAGTGTTTACAGTTTGACATAGAGATTTGCAAAGTACATACGGATCTGAATGTCGCAGAACCGTTGACTATAAGACCTCTCTCACATGCAAAGCATGATCGAGCCCCAGAACTCATTGGGTGTTAGATTCATAACAATGCGTATCACATGGTGATGTGAACTAGATTATTGACTCTAGTGCAAGTGGGAGACTGTTGGAAATATGCCCTACCGAAACGTCAGTCACCACCATACATAACTCTACACTACCGAAACGTCACCGAACCTTAAGTGTGCAGACCCTGCGGGTTCGAGAACTATGTAGACATGACCGAGACACCTCTACGGTTAATAACCAATGGCGGGACCTGGATGTCCACATTGGTTCCTAGATATTCTACGAAGATCTTTATCGGTCGAACCTCTATGTCAAGGATTCAGTTAATCCCGTATAACGTTCCCTTTGTTCTTCGGTATGTTACTTGCCCGAGATTCGATCGTCGCTATCTCCAGACCTAGTTCAACCTCGTTACCGGCAAGTCTGTTTACTCGTTCCGTAATACAAGATCCCGCAACTAACAATTAGTCACATTGCTTGCAAGGCTTATTGTGATGTTGCATTACCGAGTGGGCCCCGAGATACCTCTCCGTCACACGGAGTAACAAATCCCAGTCTCGATCCATGCCAACTCAATAGACACCATCGGAGATACCTGTAGAGCACCTTTATAGTCACCCAGTTATGTTGCGATGTTTGATACACACAAGGCACTCCTCTGATATCTGTGAGTTGCATGATCTCATGGTCATAGGAACACATACTTGACATGCGGAAAACAGTAGCAATAAACTGACACGATCATATGCTACGTTTGCAGTTTGGGTCTTGTCCATCACATCATTCTCCTAATGATGTGACCTCGTTATCAAATGACATCTCATGTCCATGGCTAGGAAACCTTAACCATCTTTTGATCAACGAGCTAGTCTATTAGAGGCATACTAGGGACATGGTTTTGTCTATGTATCCACACATGCATCTAAGTCTCTGATCAATACAATTATAGCATGGATAATAAACGATTATCATGAACAAGGAAATATGATAATAACTAATTTATTATTGCCTCTAGGGCATATTTCCAACAGTCTCCCACTTGCACTAGAGTCAATAATCTAGTTCACATCACCATGTGATTCGCATTGTTATGAATCTAACACCCAATGAGTTCTGGGGCTCGATCATGCTTTGCATGTGAGAGAGGTCTTATAGTCAATGGGTCTGCGATATTCAGATCCTTGTGTACTTTGCAAATCTCTATGTCAAACCGTAAACACTGCTACCACACTCCACTTGGTACTATTTCCAAATGGCTGCTCCACTATACGTATCCAGATTGCTACTACTAGTCATCCGGATAGGTGTTAAAGCTTGCATCGACGTAACTCTTTACGGCGAACTCTTTATCACCTCCATAATCGAGAAACATCTCCTCAGTCTCTTAGTTACTGAGGATAATCTTGACCGCTGTGCAGTGATCCACTCCTGGTTCACTCTTGTACCCCTTGACGGACTCATGGCAAGGCACACACAGGTGCGGTACACATCATGGCATAATATAGAGCCTATGGCTAAGGCATAGGGGACGACGTTCGTCCTTTTTCTTTCTTCTGCCATTGTCGAGCTTTGAGTCTCACTCAACTTTCACACCTTACAAATTAGACGAGAACTATTTCTCTGGCTGATCCATTTTGAACTCTTTCAAAATCTTGTCAAGGTATGCACTCATTGAATGTCTCATCGAGCATCTTGATCTATCTCCATAGATTTTGATGCTCAACAATTAGGTAGCTTCATCCAGGTCTTCCTTTGAAAATCACTTTCCAAATGACCGTTTTATGCTTTCCAGAAACTCTACATTATTTCTGATCAACAATATGTCATCCACATATACTTATCATAAGTTCTATAGTGCTCCCACTCACTTTATTGCAAATACAAGTTTTTCGTAAACTTTGTATAAACATCAAAACTTTGATCACCTCATCAAAGCATATATTCCAACTCCGAGACGCTTGCTTCAGTCCATGGAAGGATCACCGAAGCTTGCACACCTTTTAGCATCCTTAGGACTGACAAAACCTTCTGGTTGTATCACATACAACCTTTCCTCAAGTAAACCGTTAAGGAAACGATGTTTTGACATCCATCTGCCAGATTTCATAATTGAAAACACAGCAACTGCTAACATAATTCCAACAGACTTTAGCACCACTACGAGTGAGAAAGTCTCATCGTAGTCAACTCCTTGAACTTGTCACAAACATCTTTGCAACAAGTTGAGCTTTACAAATAGTGACATTCACCATTAGTGTCTGTCTTCATTTTAAAGATCCATTTGTACTCAACAACCTGCCGTCCAACGAGCAAGTCCACCAAAGTCTATACTTGGTTTTCATACATAGATCCTATCTCGGATTTCATGGCCTCCAACCATTTGCTGGCATCCGGTCCCATCATCGCTTCTCCATAGCTCGTAGGTTCATCGTTGTCCAACAACATGACTTCCAAGACATGGTTGTCGTACCACTTAGGAGCAGTACACATCCTTGTCGACCTACAAAGTTCGATAGTAACTTGATCCTGAAGCTTCTTGATCATCATCATTAACTTCCTCTTCAACTAACGTAGGCTTCACAGAAACATCTTTCTGTGCTGCGCTACTCTCTGGTTGAACAAAGGTTTAACAACCTCATCAAGTTCTATCTTCCTCCCACTTAATTCTTTCGAGAGAAACTTTTCCTCGAGAAAGGATCCGTTTTAGTAACAAACACTTTGCACTTGGATCTGAGATAGAAGGTTCACCCAACTGATCTTAGGGTATTCTATGAAGATGCATTTGTCCGCCTTGGGTTCGACCTCATTAGGTGAAAACATTTTCCACACAAGTGTCGCAGCCCCAAGTATTAAGAAATGGCAGCTTAGGTTTCTATCAAACCATAATTCACATGGTGTCATCTCAACGGATTTAGATGGTGCCCTATTTAAAGTGAATGTAGTTGTCTCTAATGCATAACCCCAAATTATAGTAGTAAAACGACAAGAGACATCATAGCACGCACCATGTCCAATAAAGCATAACTATGATGTTCAGACACACCATCACACTATGGTGTTCCAGGTGGCGTTTAGTTGTGAAACAAATTTCACATTGTCTTAAGTTGTATGCCAAACTCGTAACTCAGATATTCACCTCCACGATCATATCGCGGTCATTTTTATCTTCTTGTCACGATGATCTTTAAACTTCACTCTGAATTTGCTTGAACCTTTCAAACGATTCAGACTTGTGTTTCATTAAGTAAATATACACTATATCTACTCAAATCATCAATGAAGGTAAGAAAATAACGATATCCACTGCACGCTACAAGACTCACTAGATTGCATACATCAACATGTATCATTTCCAATGAATCACTTGCCCGCTCCATCCAACGGGGTCCTTTAGTCATCTTGCCCAAGAGGCATGGTTCGCATGTCTCAACCGATTCGAGATCGAATGAGTCCAAATATCCATCAGCATGGACTTTCTACATGCGCTTTATACCAATATGACATTTAGCGGCAGTGCCACAAGTATGTGGTACTATCGTTATTAACTTTGTATCTTTTGACATCAATGTTATGAACATGTGTACTACTACGATCAAGATTTCAACAAACCATTCTCACTGGGTGCATGACCATTGAAGGTATTATTCATGTAAACAGAATAACCATTATTCTCTAACTTAAATGAATAACCGCATTGCAATAAACATGATCTAATCATGTTCATGCTCAACGCAAAACACCAAATAACATTTATTTAGGTTCGTCGCTAATCCTGAAGGTAGAGAGAGTGTGCGATGTTGATCACATCAACCTTGGAAACACTTCCAACACATATCGTCACCTCACCCTTAGCTAGTTCTCTGTTTATTCCGTAGCTTTTATTTCGAGTTACTAACATTTAGCAACCGAACCGGTATCCAATACCCAGGTGCTACTAAGAATACTAGCAAGGTACACATTAATAACTCGTATATCAAATATACTTCTATCAATGTTACCAGCCTTCTTATCTACCAAGTATCTAGGGTTGTTCCGCTTCAGCGACCGCTCACCTCATAACAAAAGCACTTAGTCTCGGGTTTGAGTTCAACTTTGGGTTGCTTCACTGGAGCAGCAACTGACTTGCTATCCATGAAGTTTCCCTCCTTGCTCTTGCCCTTCTCGAAACTAGTGGTTTGATTAACCATCAAAACTTGATGCTCCTTCTTGATTTCTACCTTCGCGGTGTCAAACATCGCGAACAGCTCAGGGATCAACATTTCTTTCCCTGGCATTTTATAGTTCATCACCAAGTTCTAGTAGCTCAGTGACAGTGACTTGGAGAACTACATCAATCACTATCTTATCTGGAAGATCAACTCCCACTCGATTCAAGCGATTGTAGTACCCAGACAGTCTGAGCACATGCTCAACGATTGAGCTATTCTCTTTCATCTTCCAGGCAAAGAATCTCGTTGGAGATCCTATATCTCGCAACTCGAGCACGAGCCTGAGATCACAATCTCAGCTCTTAGAACATCTCATATGTTCCGTGACGTTCAAAACGTTTCGGAGCCTCAATTCTAAGCCGTAATCCATGACGCACTAAACTATCAAGTAGTCATCGAAACGTGCCTGTCAGATGTTCACAACATCTACAGACGACGCTAGATGGGGTGGCGCACCGAGCGGTGCATTAAGGACATAAGACTTCTGTGCAGCAATGAGGACAATCCTCAGATCACGGACCCAGTCCGCAATTTTGCTGCCAACATCTTTCAATTCTATTTCTCTAGGAACATATAAAAATACAAGGGAGCTACAGCGCGAGCTAGTAATCTACAACATAATTTGCAAAGACACTTTGACTATGTTCATGATAATGAGTTCAATTAATCATATTACTTAAGAACTCCCACTCAAATTGACATCCCTCAGATCATTCGAGTGATACATGATCCAAATTCACCAACTCAAGTCCGATCATCACGTGAGTTGAGGTGGCTGCAATGGTGAACATCATCATGTTGATCATATCTACTATATGACTCATGTTCGACCTTTCGGTCTCTTGTGTTCCGAGGCCATGTCTGTACATGCTAGGCTCGTCAAGTTTAACCCGAGTGTTCTGCACGTGCAAATCTGGCTTGCACCCGTTGTATGTGAACGTAGAGTCTATCACACCCAATCATCACGTGGTGTCTCAACACGACGAACTTTCGCAACGGTGCACACTCGGGGAGAACACAATTTATCTTGAAATTAAGTGAGGGATCACCTTATAATTCTACCGTCGTCCTAAGCAAAACAAGGTGCATAAAAGAATTAACATCACATGCAAATCATAAGTGACATGATATGGCCATGATCTTGTGCTTTTGATCTCCATCATGAAAGCACCGACATGATCTCCATCGTCACCGGCATGACACCATGATCTCCATCATCTTGATCTCCATCAACATGTCGCCATCGGGGTTGTCACGCCCTGCATGCTTCTACTACTATTGCTATTGTAGCGATAAAGTAAAGCATTACATAGCGCTTAATGATTGACACACAGGTCATACAATAATTAAAGACAACCCTATGGCTCCTGCCGGTTGCCGTACTCATCGACATGCAAGTCGTGATAATATATACATCACATGATCATCTCATACATCACATATATCACATCATGTAATTGGCCATATCACATCACAACATACCCTGCAAAAACAAGTTAGACGTCCTCTAATTGTTGTTGCATGTTTTACGTGGCTGCTACGGGTATCTAGCAAGAACAATTCTCATCTACGCAAAAACCACAACGTTGATACACTAGTTGCTTTTCAACCTTCTCAAGGACCGCCTTTGTCAAATCCTATCCAACTAAAGTGAGAGAAACTGTCACCCGCAAGCCATCTAGGCAACAAGTTGCGTCGAGGGAACCGGTCTCTCGTAAGAGGAGAAACTTTGCACCGGGGTAACAGGTAGCACGTGGCCAGAAATTCTGTCCAAAAACCACCCAATCCACTAGTATATATAGGAGGAGAGGAGAGGAGAGGCAGCCAAGGCCTTTGGGTCGGCCGAAATAGGAGGTGGGAAGCAATCCTACTTCACCCCCAGTCCTAGTTGGAGTAGGATTGCCTCCTATTGGCTGATTTTCCACTTTTTGCTTTAGGACTTTCTCTCCTGCGCCATGGGCCTTTGTGGCTGTTTTCCCAGCCCACTAAGGGCTGGTTATTATTATCCCACAGCCCATGGACCTCTTGGGGTCGAAATACCTTTCCCGGAGGCCTCCCGGTACACTACCGGCACTCCCGGTACACTCCCGATGAGCCCGAAACTTTTCCGGAAACCAAACTGGGACTTCCTATATATGAATCTTTACCTCCGGACCATTCCGGAGCTCCTCGTGACGTCCGGTATCTCATCCGGGACTCCAAACAAACTTTGGTCACCACCATACATAACTCTACACTACCGAAACGTCACCGAACCTTAAGTGTGCAGACCCTGCGGGTTTGAGAACTATGTAGACATGACCGAGACACCTCTACGATCAATAACCAATGGCGGGACCTGGACGTCCACATTGGTTCCTACATATTCTACGAAGATCTTTATCGTTCGAACCTCTATGTCAAGGATTCAGTTAATCCCGTATAATGTTCCCTTTGTTCTTCGGTATGTTACTTGCCCGAGATTCGATCGTCGGTATCTCCATACCTAGTTCAACCTCGTTATTGGCAAGTCTCTTTACTCGTTCTGTAATACAAGAGCCCGCAACTAACAATTAGTCACATTGCTTGCAAGGCTTATTGTGATGTTGCATTACCGAGTGGGCCCCGAGATACCTCTCCGTCACACGGAGTAACAAATCCCAGTCTCGATCCATGCCAACTCAACAGACACCATCGGAGATACCTGTAGAGCACCTTTATAGTCACCCAGTTACGTTGCGACGTTTGATACACACAAGGCACTCCTCTGATATCTGTGAGTTGCATGATCTCATGGTCATAGGAACACATACTTGACATGCGGAAAACAGTAGCAATAAAGTGACACGATCATATGCTACGTTTGCAGTTTGGGTCTTGTCCATCACATCATTCTCCTAATGATGTGACCCCGTTATCAAATGAAATCTCATGTCCATGGCTAGGAAACCTTAACCATCTTTTGATCAACGAGCTAGTCTATTAGAGGCATACTAGGGACATGGTTTTGTCTATGTATCCACACATGCATGTAAGTCTCCGATCAATACAATTATAGCATGGATAATAAACGATTATCATGAACAAGGAAATATGATAATAACTAATTTACTATTGCCTCTAGGGCATATTTCCAACATGTACTACTCCTGAGTGGTACGTCAACCCTATCTTGGAGGTCATGTTGTTAGACAACAATGAACCTACGAGCTATGGAGGAGCGATGATGGGCCCGGATTCCAAGAAATGGTTAGAGGCCATGAAATCCGAGATGGGATCCATGTACGAAAACAAAGTGTGGACTTTGGAAGTATTACCTGAAGGGCGAAAGGCCATTCAGAATAAATGGATCTTTAAGAAGAAGACGAACGCGAACGGTAATATCACTGTCTATAAAGCTCGACTTGTGGCAAAGATTTTTTCACAAGTTCAGGGAGTTAACTACGATGAGACCTTCTCACCCGTAGCGATGCTTAAGTCCGTCAGAATCATGTTAGCAATAGCTGCATATTTCGACTATGAAATTTGGCAGATGGATGTCAAAACAGCGTTCCTTAACTGTTTCCTTGAGGAAGAGTTGTATATGATGCAACCGGAAGGTTTTGTCGATCCAGAGAATGCTGACAAAGTTTGCAAACTCCAGCGATTCATTTCTGGACTGGTGCAAGCATCTCGGAGTTCGAATAAGCGCTTTGATGAGGTGATCAAAGCGTTTGGGTTTATACAAGTTTATGGAGAAGCTTGTATTTACAAGAAAGTGAGTGGTAGCTCTGTAGCGTTTCTAATATTATATGTGGATGACATATTGCTGATTGGAAACAATATAGAAATGCTGGAAAGCGTGAAAGAATATTTGAACAAGAGTTTTTCAATGAAGGACCTAGGAGATGTTGCTTTCATATTAGGCATTAAGATCTATAGAGATAGATCGAGACGCTTGATAGAACTTTCACAAAGCACATACCTTGATAAAGTTTTGAAGAAATTCAAAATGGACCAGTCCAAGAAGGGGTTCTTGCCTGTGTTACAAGGTGTGAAGTTGAGTAAGACTCAATGCCCAATGACTGCAGAGGATAGAGATAAGAAGAGTGTCATCCCCTATGCTTTAGCCATAGGCTCTATCATGTATGAAATGTTGTGCACAAGACCCGATGTCACCCTTTCCATAAGTATGGCCGGAAGGTTTCAAAGTGATCCTAGAATGGAGCACTGGCAAGCGGTCAAGAATATCCTTAAGTACCTGAAAAGGACTAAGGAAATGTTTCTCATTTATGGAGGTGATCAAGACCTCGTCATAAAGGGTTATGTCGATGCAAGCTTTGTCATTGATCCCGATGACTCTAAGTCGCAAACTGGATACATGTTTATTCTCAATGGGGGAGCGGTAAGCTGGTGCAGTTCCAAGCAAAGCTTAATAGCCGATTCTACATGCGAAGCGGAGTACATCGCAGCCTCGGAAGCAGCGAAGGAAGGTGTCTGGATGAAGCATTTCATGACAGATCTTGGAGTAGTGCCCAGTGCACTAAATACAATGACTCTGTTCTGTGACAACACTGGTACCATTGCTCTGTTCAAGGAACCAAGGTTTCACAAGAGGACCAGACACATAAAGCGACGCTTCAATTCCATCCACGATTACATCCAGGAGAAGGACATAAATATTTGCAAAGTGCACATGGATCTGAATGTTGCAGACCCGTTGACTAAAGCTCTTCCAAGGGCTAAACATGATCAACACCAGAACTGCATGGGTGTTCAATTCATTACAATGTAAATCACATAGTGATGTGAACTAGATTACTGACTCTAGTGCAAGTGGGAGACTGTTGGAAATATGCCCTAGAGACAATAAATAAAGTGTTTATTATTATATTTCCTTGTTCGTGATAATTGTATATTATCCATGCTATAATTGTATTGATTGGAAACATATTGCATGTGTGGATATATAGACAACACTTTGTCCCTAGTGTGCCTCTAGTAAACTAGCTCGTTGATCAAAGATGGTCAAGGTTTCCTAGCCATTGACATGAGATGTCATTTGATAACGGGATCACATCATTAGGAGAATGATGGGGTGGACAAGACCCAAACTATAAACATAGCATATGATCGTGTCAGTTTATTGCTACAGTTTTCTGCATGTCAAGTATATGTTCCTATGACCATGAGATCATGCAACTCACTGACACCGGAGGAGTGCCTTGTGTGTATCAAACATTGCAACGTAACTGGGATACTATAAAGGTGCTCTACAGGTATCTCCGAGGGTGTCTGGGTTGGCATGGATCAACACTGGGATTTGTTACTCCGTGTGACGGAGATGTATCTTAGGGCCCACTCGGTAATACAACATCACAATAAGCCTTGCAAGCAATGTGACTAAGTGTTAGCCATGGGATCTTGTATTACGAAACAAGTAAAGAGACTTGCCGGTAACGAGGTTGAACTAGGTATGGAGATACCGACGATCGAATCTCGGGTAAGTAACATACCGAAGAACAAAGGGAACATCATACGGGATTAACTGAATCCTTGACATAGAGGTTCGATCGATAAAAATCTTCATAGAATATGTAGGAATCAGTATGGGCATCCAGGTCCCACTATTGGTTATTGACCGTAGAGGTGTCTCGGTCATGTCTACATAGTTCTCGAACCCGCAGGGTCTGCACACTTAAGGTTCGGTGACGTTTCGGTAGTATAGAGTTATGAATGGTGGTGACCAAAGGTTGTTTAGAGTCCTGAATGAGATCTCGGACATCACGAGGATCTCCGGAATGGTCCGGAGGTAAAGATTGATACATAGGAAAGTGGTGTTTGAACTCCGGAAAAGTTTCGGGCATTTCCGGTAGTGTACCGGGAGTGACGAATGGGTTCCGGGGACCACCAAGTGGGGACCACATACCCCAAGGGCCCACATGGGCCTTAGATGTGGCGCACCAGCCCCTGGTGGGCTGGGCATCCAGCCCAAAAGGCCCTATGCGCATAGGGAAAGAGGAAGAGTAGGCGCCAAGTAGGGAAAGGAGTCCTACTAGGAGTCCACCTCCCTTGTGGGAGGTGGAATCCTCCCCTCTTTCCTTCGGCCGAAGCCCTCCTTGTAGGAGGGGAAAGGCTGCCTCCTCTCAGCTTGACGTGTGCTGAACGCGGAGGTGCCGTCCGTTCGGTACTTGATCGGGAGTTCGCGGGACGGCTTGCAATTTGGATTGTGGAGACGTACCACTGCATCAATCGCGTTCTTTAACGCTTCCGCTTAGCGATCTACAGGGGTACGTATATCCAATCTCTCCTCTCATAGATGCTCATCTCCTAGATTGATCTTGGTGAAGCGTAGGAATTTTTTTGTTTCCCATGCAATGTTCCCCAACACTTTATGTATTCTTCCTTCAGGCACTGGAGGCCCTAGATACTTTGGTTCAAACACTTGTTGTGTAACCTCCAAGGTACTATTGACCTCATCCACCACCGCATCAATGCAATTGTCGGAGAAAAGGATGGAACACTTTTCTGGGTTAATAAGTTGACCAGTCGCTAATGAGTATGTGTTCAATAAACCTTTAACAATGCTTGCCTGCTGGCCAAACGCTTCGAATAGCAACATAGTATCATCCACAAATAAGAGATGAAATATAACTGGTGCACCATGGCAAATTGACACCCCCTTAAAAATCTCTTCATTGACTGATTTTGAAATAAGAGCAGATAGGGCGTCAGCGACAAATGGAATAAGAACGGGGATAATGGATCACCTTGTTGAAGACCCCTAGATGGAGTGAAAATCTGAAGCAACTCTCCAGGAATACATTAATTTTAATTTAACATTTTACATGAATATGTAAAGTTTGCAATCTATTGGTAGAAGGAAGATGGACACAACAAGGTAAAAAACACATGACACGAACGCATGGAGGCATGAACATGATGCCTGAAGCAGAGAGACAAGGGTGCTCGACCCGAATAGAGGATACAACACAACTAAACCAAGCTTTTCCATTCAGCCCCACCGAGTTTTGCCTTAGACGGATTCAAAGCCAAACCCTAGCTTCTCGGTGACACCAACTTTCATTTCGGTGAAACCGAAATCAGTGACCAACCTTCTGTTATCCCATTTATAAAAATCAGAATTTCTGAGTTTTAAGAATCGATGGCACTGAGTTTTGGTAACTTCCTAGGTTAGCAAATTCGGTCCCACTAAGATTTATATATCGGTCTCAACGAAACGCCAAAAGGTGCCACATTTTGCACTAGTTGGGGAAACCGAGTTTTTGGTTCGGTTTCACCAAGTTGGGCAATAATATTGTAATGGTTGGAATTTTGGGGATGCCTATATATGCCCCTCCACCAGGCTCTCACTCGAAGAGGAAGCACTCAGAACAGACCAACACTTGCCTCTGTCTTCGTGTATGGAGTTGAACCAAGAAGTTTCTAAGGGCAAGGAGATCGCCTATTTCATGAAGATCTACCCGTAGTGAGGCTAGTCCTTCATGGACGTAAGCCGTGATGGAATAGACGAGGTTGCTACTTTGTTTACCCTTATGGGTGGAACCCTCCGTGGACTTTCGTGACCGTTACCCTCTGTGGGTTGAAGTCTACATCAACATGGATGTACGATAGCACCACCTATCGGAACCACGGGAAAAATCTTCGTGTCTCCAATTGCGTTTGATTCTCCTATCCCCTCCCCCTACTTTCATGTGCTTGTCTCTATTTTCCACTGCTACACTCTTAGACATGCATGTGTAGGGTGTGCTTGACATGATTGATAAAACTTGCCAACAAGTAAAATTAGAAAAAGGCTAGCTTTTTATTTGATCAAGTAGTCTAATAACCCCCCTCTAGACATACTTCAGATCCTACAAGTGGTATCAAAGCTTTGGTCTCCATTGCATTGGTTTCACAACCTAGGAGAGTATGGCCTCTAGTGAGGGAAATTATCACTGTAGATGCCCATATTTTGATGGTACAAACTTTGCTAGTTGGAAGCATAAAATAAAATGCATATTCTTGGTCATAACCCAGCTGTTTGAGTTGTTGTTCATGTTGGATTGCAAGGTGAATTATTTAGTGATGGAAAGGAACCAGATCGTGTAGCGATCACGGAAGAATTGAAGATGTTGCAATACAACGCTCAATCATGCGATATTCTATTCAACTACTCATGCCTCGAAGAGTTCAACAAGATTAGCTGTCTTGAGAATGCAAAGGAAATTTGGGATACTTTGGTTGATATGCACAAGGTACCGAATCCGTCAAGGAATCTAAGTTGGATGTGCTACAAAGTCAACTTGACAAGTTCAAGATGAAGGATGGTGAAGGAGTCGCGGAAATGTACTCTAGGCTTGCTCTCATCACCAATGAGATTTCCGGCTTAGGAAGTGAAGAGATTACCGACAAATTCATCATAAAGAAGATCCTTAGAGTCTTGGATGGAAAGTACATCACCATGTGCACATTGGTCCAAATGATGCCAAACTACAAAGATCTCAAGCCCACGGAAGTCATTTGTAGGATTGTTGCTCATGAGATGTCACTCAAAGACAAAGAAGAGCTTCACAACATGTCAAGTGGTGCATACAAAGCTTCAAGTGACACTATCGCTACCTCAAGCGACAACCTTGTTACCAATGAAGAGATAAGTCTCATGGTCAAGAAATTCAAGAAATTCTACAAGAATAGAGGTAAAGAGAAAAACTCCAACTCAAGATATGAAGAGAAGCGTTCGTCTAGTCATGACCGAAATTGTTACAATTGTGGAAGGCCCGGACATTGCTCCAATGAGTGCACACCCCCTATAAAAGAAGAGAAGAGTCACCTAGAAGAAGAAGCTCAAGAGATGAGTCACCTCATAAAGAGAGAAGGAATATAGATGATCGTTATGAGCTAAGACCCTCACGGAGAAGCAAGGACTCAGAGAAGAAGGACAAGTACAACAAGAGCTACACAACAAGAATACATCAAGCTCATGTTGGTGAATGGGTTTCCGTCTGCGAATCCGACAACCAATCCGAGAGAAGCTATCACTCTCACTCCGACTATAGTCAAGATGATGGTGTTGCCAGACTAGCACTCGTATCCTCCAATTCCTATGACATATTTGATTCACCAAATGAAGGAAGTGTGCTTCATGGCTAAAGGCCCCAAGGTATCACACCCCAAATACATTGACTTTAATAGTGATGAGGATGACTTACTTGGAGATGATGACTTGCTCTTTGATAAAACTAGTGATGTTAGTCAAAATGAACTTGATAATTATCATCCTAGTCAAGATAGGTCGTGTGATGATGATAAGAAGGAGATTGAGCGTCTAATTAAAGAACTAAACACTCTTAAGTTATCTAAGCATTCTTGTCTCAAATTATATTCATGCTTCATCCCCAAATTTGAACAAGCACTTCTCGAACCCTCTGTGTGAGGAGCACTCGGAGTTCCGTTTCGACAAGAGCTAACTTTCAAAACCTCCCATGTGCTACACGGTGTAACCAACTACAAAAACTCGGTTTCACCGAATCACTAGGGTTGATCTAGTTTTTGAACCTCGGTACCACCGAAATCAAAATCTTGGCTTCACCGAGTTTCTTTGTCTTCTGGTGGTTAAAGGACTCGGGCGCACCAAAATTTTGGCATCGGTCGTATCGACAGTAGGAGGGTATATATACCCACGGATTCAAGATTGAAAAATTCTTCAAACACTCGATCTCCTGCAACCCCTGCCGCCGCCGCTCGTGTCTTTGGACTTCAAGCTTGTCTCCCGTGTGCTCTCGTTGCTGGAGTCTGCCACAGTCGATGACACTACGCCCCACCGACGTTGTCGTAGTGAGTTCTTCACTAAATTAGGGTAAGAACTCGACCCCTCTTGCGCTCCAAGTTCTGATTCTTGCACATTAGGTCGTGTTTATCTTCATGCCATAGATTGCAATATTCCTATCCATGAGAAACCTCATTAGATTAGCCAAATGAAAGATTTTAGGTTTAGGGTTCTGCTATATGCGTATCGGTGTCACTGAGTGCAAATGAGTCGGTACTACCGATTCGGGTTTAGGGTTTTTGAGAACTTTCTCAGTGAGACCGAGTTACCTTTTCCTATTTAACCGAAAAGGTGGCCAAGTTTATGTTAAGGAGAAAGTTAGTCTAGGAGGCTCCAAAAATTAAATCTTGGTGGAACCGAAACCCACATAGCAGAATTCTGAAACTGAAATTTTGAGTTCAATTTTTGCAAAATGTTTGTGTTTTGTGATGCTCATCCCCTCCACTCTTCTACATCTATTCACAGGGTCGGTTCAACATGTCCGAATCAGATGATAGTCAGAACAACTTCAGAGAGCAGAGCATAGACAATGATTCAGGCACTAGTCCCGAGGCCAGTTCCACAGAGGACCCTGGCACCCCCAGTTCTCATGGTTTGTCCAAGGTAGCCACAAGGGCTAGGAGAAATCTCAATTTATATGAGGAAGATGCTGACTTTGTGCCTGATGATGTGACATCCAAGAACCAGCAAGATAAGAAGAAGAGAGCTGCTGCAAGGAAGAACACTGATGAGGTCACTTCATCCAAGAATCATGTAAGGAAAGAGTATGCAAGCACAGATGCTATGAGAGCTCCTGAGTCTACCCAAGAAGCAAAGACTCTCAAGATTGGGACTTCAAACACTTCCAAGCAAACCAAGTCCATGGCTAAGAAACCTGGAAATAAGAGAGAGAGGAAGAGGATTGTCCATGTGATTGGAAGGCAAACTTCTATTTATGAAAATCCAACTGAGCATGAGGAAGAAGAAGAGGAGGAACCTGCTGCCAACCTACCTCCATCAAAGCAAAGAAAGCTTATGGTAGATCCTATGCCAAGCAAGCCTGCATCAAAGGCTAAATCTTCTGCTCCCAAGGTCAATAAGCCAGCTGCCACTAATACCAAGAGAACCACAAGAGATATTCCTGCAGCTAAGAAGAACAAAGGTACAACCTCGAGGCCACCCCCTATAGAGGATAAAGAGGTTGCTATTTTGAGGAAGCTAAGATCTCATTTGCTAGAGCACAATGATGATCATCATGTGTCTGAAAACATGAAAGAATTGAAGGATCAAGGGCTCAGGAAGTGGAGAGATGCAGATCCATATGCCATCTGGAGTAGGACAACTATTGATGCTTGCTTCTACACTAAGGAGCAATAAGACTTCTATGAGAATATCTTGCTAAACAAGAGTCCAGTTGTCACTGATATGAGGTATGTTGACTGCAAGTACATCAAGGATAATGAAGATCACTTCCCTCATGTCCAGGAGAACTTCAAGGCTATTGACATTGATGCCTTTGTAGGTAGAGAGATGACTACATGGAACGATGAGATGATCATGTAATTATACTCGAGAGCTCATTTCTATCTAGATGGTAGAATTGTATGCATGACTGAAGGGACTAGGCACCAATCCACTATTGATGAATGGGCTACCATCTTAGGAGCTTCAAAGGTGCAAGATGGTGACTTGGATGTTTATGTTGAGGCCAAAATGAACCACAACTCCATGGCCAACATGTATAACCCAGTTCCCAAGGAGTACTTGAAGTCACACAAGCTAGCCCCTATCTACTACCTACAAGCAGGACTACCCACCACCAACAAAATTATGAGGTACACCTTGATGACCAAGTCAAGTGATGACAAGATGATCAGCGGGTACTCCATCAACATGTTGCACCATGTACACCCACACCAGGATTAGGGTGATGGATTTGATTGTGGAAACAATCAAGAGGACTGCTGTTGACCAGAAAAGGTCATGTGGATATGCTCCATATATATACAGATGCTTATCAACTCCAAGATTGGAAAGAGCATATACCTACTTGACAGACAACACCTACCCCTCCAGCCAGAATTTGAGGACAATGTCATGGTGATGGATCCTAGTCATCCCACTTCATCTACAACACATGCGGAGGTTGAGGCTGAGCCCCAGGCAGAAGCAGCCAAAGCCACTAGTGCCCTAGTGCCCAAGACTAAGAGTGATCAGATGACACTTCTCATCAGCACTATCCAAGGGATGGAGAAGCATATCGGTGAGATTCTACAAAACTAGAAGAGCCATGAGATTATTGTGGAGACGAAGTTTCATGACTTGGATATCAAGGTGACCGAGATGACCACCACGGTCAACCAGTTGAAGTAGGAAGTGGACGATGTGCCTAGCCCCAACTCTAGTGATGATGATGTTGATGCTTATCTCCAGGTACACACTCAATTGATGACATAGGCCAGATCTTCTATCGTGCTAGTCCCATAGACAAGACCACCAGCATCAGCTCTAGCATCATCCCCTTCAGCTCCTACACCTTCAGTGTCTACACCTCCACCTCAGATGACATATGCTGAAGCCTTTGCGGACACAGTTCTTTCGACTCCTTCATCAACTAATGGAGGAGACCATGCCCAGAGCGAACCTTATCTCTATAGCTTTGAACTTTTTGGTAACTTGTTTCCAAAGGGGGAGAAGTGTATAGATCATAGGGCTTCGAGAGAGAGTGTCCTGCTTTTGTTTGCTCTCTTCGTTTCAAAAACAATTAGCTTATCGTTTGTTTATCTTAAAGTCTGTCATGTTTGATCATGCACTTTGATTCATGTTGTTACTATTTCCTATCCATGAGATATTTATGTGATGATCATTCACTTATGTTTGGTGTTATGTGCATTGTTATTCGTTCATATCATTTATGCTTACCACCAACTTGTATGTGACATGGAAGAGTGACCCATGCTCCAAATCGATTGTGCATTTCCATTCAAATAAAAAATTAAAAATAGTGTACAAATTTAGGGGAAGCTCTTTCTTATCACATACTTCTTTAAGAGATGATGATATTCATTGTTTTATCCCTATAGCAGCTTTGATCTATATATTGTAATCAATTACCAAAAAGGGGGAGATTGAAAGCACAACTTCTCCCTAGGTGGTTTTTGTAATTAATAACAACATATATTTCATTGGACTAATGTTTCCACCACGTACATTACAGGAAAAGTTCAACGATGGATTGGTAAAGGATTATGAGGAGATTCCCTAGATGCAAGGAACACCCATTGGCAATAAGCTTGAAGATTCTACATTTTTTCTTATGTGATAAATCACAATTGAGTCCATATGAAATCCACTACTATTAAAAGGGGATGGGGTATCCATGATGATGTGGTTGCTCAAGTGCTTAGATATTAGCCACCAAAAATACTCATGAAATTCTCCCACAAAATATTTTGTCCAAAACCCTAAAAGTCCAAATTCCATGCCACCAACCTTTTCCATTCAGCCCCACCGGGTTTTTCCTTAGACAGATTCAAAGCAAAACCCTAGCATCTTGGTGACACCAACTTTCATTTCGATGAAACCGAAAACAGTGACCAACCTTTTGTTGTCCCATTTCTAAAAATCGGAATTTCTTAGTTTTAGGAATCGATGACACCAATTTTTGGTAACTTCCTAGGTTACTAATTCGGTCCCACTGAGATTTATATATCGGTCTCACCGAAACGCCAAAAGTTGCCACACTTTGCACTACTCGGTGCAACCAAGTCTTTGGATTGGTTTCACGGAGTTGGGAAATAATGTTGTAATGGTTGGAGTTTTGGAGATGCCTATATATACCCCTCCACCAGCCTCTCACTCATAGAGGAAGCACTCAAAACAGACCAACACTTTCCCCATCCATTTTTCTAAGAGCCACCTACTCATGTGTTGAGATCAAGATCTTCGACTCCAACCATATGAATCCTTATTTTTAGCCTCCCCAAGTTGCTTTCCACCCAATCAACCTCTTCTACCAAGCCAAATATGTGAGAGAGTGATTGAGTGTTGAGGAGACTATCTTTTGAAGCACAAGAGCAAGGAGTTCATCATACTACCACATCTATTACCTTTTGGAGAATGGTGTCTCCTAGATTGGTTAGGTGTCCCGTGGGAGCTTCCATATTCGTGTGTTGAGTTGAACCAAAGAGTTTGTAAGGGTAAGGATATTGCCTGCTTTGTGAAGATCTACCCATAGCGAGGCTAGTCCTTTATGGACAGAAGCCATGATGGAATAGACGAGGTTTCTATTTTGTGGACCCTTATGGGTGGAGCCCTCCGTGGACTCTCGCGACCGTTACCGTACGTGGGTTGTAGTCTCCACCAGCATAGACGTACGATAGCACCACCTGTCGGAACCACGGAAAAAAATCTTCATGTCTCCAATTTTGTTTGATTCTCCTATTCCTTCCCTCTACTTTCATGTGCTTGTCTTTATTTTTCGCTGCTACACTCTTAGACACGCATGTGTAGGGTGTGATTGACATGATACAATTGATAAAACTTGCCAACAACTAAAATTGGGAAACGGCTAGATTTTTATTTGGTCAAGTAGTCTAATCACCCCCTCTAGACTACTTCGGATCCTACAACGCATCGTAGCCTGGGCAGAGGGGGTACATGCCATCAGGAGGGGTGTCGCAATGCAGAGTGAGGTGGGGTGGGGAGCGTGTGGTGAGAGGGGTGGGAGGGGTGGGGGCACAAGAGGCCAGATACTCCCTGCCGCCACCTTCTTGGGGCCCGGCACGGCTTCGGCGGTTGGCCCTTTAAAGGAAGCGATGCGAGGGAGGGCGCCGGAGGTGGCCGCTAGCTGTGATGGCTAGGTGAAAGAGTGTTATATCGGTCAGAGGGGGTAATTGGGCAATTTTAAGAAATTCATCAATAAGGACTTTGTAGATGAATAAATAGTAGAGTGACGAATAGTTATGAAGTGGATAAGTACTCAAGTATATGTGAAACACATGAACAACATAGTTGTCAGAAATGAAGCATACATGTGAATGAGTAACAAGCGATCAAGATAAGCATGGTGACTGAAGAATTTGGGTTGAGGAATTTGAGAAAGTCCTCAATCAAAGCATTCATAGAACAACAAGAAATTTCTTCAAGATACAAATAAGTAAGTGAGCGGTTGAAGACATAAAACTAGTCTGCTTGGTGAATACACTGAATTTGTTTGACCAGTTCCAATTGATGTGGCAGTCATACGTCTGGTTGGGGCGGTTGAGCTTGCACTTTGAAGACACTTAATCCTCACTCGTTTCCCCTTGAGATAAATTCACTTTGACTTCGCCCAATCACTTGTGGTAGGTCTTCAAGGTATACTTCCAAACCTTCACAAACTTGGTAATCCGGCAATCCACAATGACTCTCGGATGCTCTAGACCATGACGCCTAACCGTCTGTAAGATACACGTTCTTTAAAGGTAACAAGCATCAGTTTCACACAGGACAATTTGCTTCAGTGATGGTCAGTCACTTTGAGGCTCTGGGCATTTGGGTGTTTCCTTAGTTAGGTTTATCTCTAAGTCGTTAGAGGAAAGGGTAGGTCTAGATGACACTTGTCAATCTCTCTCTTAGAGCAGCCAACCAACGAGTGGTTCTGGGGGCGACTATTTATAGCCTAGGAGGAACCCGACGTGATAAGGCATAAATGCCCCTATAGACAGGACTTTTGTCATGATAAGGATCCACTAGATAGCTGGCACTAAGCACAACAATGGGCGGAAAATTGAACTCTCAATTTCGTCGCGGCTCTCAAAGTCGTCACGATAGGCAAATTGCACTAGAAAAATCCGAACTCCTCAGTGAGACCAAAGTCGTCAAAGTCCAGAAGAATTTCGTCCATGTCACTAAAGAACTTGACTGCACTGCAGGAAGTTATCAAACTCTTCACTCGAAGGATCAGGAAAGTGTAGTATTTAAGCATCACTTAGAAATATGTATATGCATTGCCTCGACCCCCTTTAACAGTACGATGTTTCATATGGCTCAAGAAAAGAAGAAATGAACTATGAAAACAAAGTCTCCAAGCTTCAAGTGCTCACATCAATTTCTTAAAATTATACCGGAGTAAAGAAAACTAAGGTACTGACAGCATGGCACACCAGACTATACAAGCGAGTAGGAAGGCCTCTCATAAGACCATAGGAGGGGACAGGAGGACTTACTAATATCCGATAGGTATTGTTCAGCCTCCAAGGACACGCTTTCCCTTCACGGGTATAACAGCCTGAGACCGAATATTTTTGTTATTATTATTATCATCATCATCATCATCATCATCATCATCATGGTGTTGTTTGCTCTATTTATTTTTGCATTCCATCATTTCATCATGCCATCATGTCATTAAATTCGAAACTCAAATGAATAAATTGTATAGATCTTTTGATCTATTTAAATGGATGGAAATTCACATGGTGATTTCTCGTTATAACATATCCTCCCCATATTCTAAGGATCTATAATAAAATATTCATTAAATTGGTATCACCCATGAACACGCGTAAAATTTAAATCCCTCGGCTTTTCTTCTTCAAGTTTCGTCCCAAACTTTGCCATATTTCTTTCATCCCTTTTCCAGGCTCCTCCAAAATCTCAACATTTTTCTGAACCTTCGTAGCAACCACTCCTATTTAAAACCCATTTGAATTTAATTTAAATGAGTTTGATTTCATACTTCTTACACATGTCCACTCCTTTTTTTTCTTGGATCAAGCTCATTTTTGTGAGTCCAAGAAAATTAAACCATGCCCAAAGTCATCCTCTAATCCTTTCTTTTCTCTCCTTTCCTTTCCTTGATATTTATGAAAAATAGAAAAGAATTTATAAGAAAGAGAGAGAGAGGAAGCCCAACCAACAGTTGTCTCAAGGCCCAGCTACGGCCACGCCCGAGCCTCCTCCACCCTTTTGCCGCTATGTGTCACCCAGGGCGCCATGTAGTATCCTGTGCCACCACATTCGGCCTATAACTAGGGGTGGGCATATTACCCGATGACCGAACTCCCGAACCGAAATAATTGGGAATGAAACCGAATAGACCCAACCATAAAATTAGGGTCATAAGTTTGGTCCTTGAATCTGGAAAACCGAATTAATTTTAGAATTTTTGGTTCCACGCCTTGGATACATGAAGTGACCAAAAAACGAACATGGGCCAATGTTGTAGAAAATTCCAGCCCGTTATCCATAGTATGGTTCCCCGTACTCTTTTTTAAGGAACATGTTTCTCATACTCTCCTTTGTTGAGTCGCACATGCATCCCCATCCCCATGACTGCACCATATCCAGTTCCCCACTCCACCCCTTTGGTCGTAACCCTAGTCGGTGTAGCTCGTAGCCAGCGGCAATGTCTCTCTCCTCCCTCTTCTATTGGTCTGCCATCCAGCAACATGCTCTTCTCCTCCTCTACCTCCTTCCCTTCAACCTCAGCTCCCCATAGGGCCACCCCAAAATGCAATAACCACCAGTACTGGTCTGACGAGCAACCTCCTTCTCTCTCTCTCCTTTCTAGTGACCTTTATCTCTTTTGTTTCCACAAGCGAGGCTGCAACTTTGATGTAGTGTGAGGGCAAGGAGCGATTTGCATGGAAGGCACACAGTCTCTATCTTATCATTTGATTACTTGGCTATAGATTGGTGCTACTAGGTCTTAACCGATGACCGAACCAAATTTTTTATTACCTGAATTATCGGTCCCTATTTTTTTTAAACATCGGCCGGTCATCATATTCAGGAAACCGAAACATTTTAAAACCCAAGAAACCGAACCGATCGGTTCGTTTAAACCGAACAACCAGGCCTGCCTGAAACCTGGTTTTTTCTATGCTGCGATTTTGCCAAATATTGAGTTACATAATTACAGAAAACACACTCTTTTTAAAATGTTAATACTGAAATAACCGTGCATCCAAATAAAACATGTCATATATGTAAAATGGGTAGAAATTCATGTAGTTTCACAATATGCAACTTGCATCTATGTTACAAATGTTCAAAATTGTTGTTTGCATTAATTTGCATAAATGCCTTGCTAAAATGGTTTATTTCACAACTAAATAACCGTAGCTCCAAATTAAATAAACTATATATAACTTGATTATAAAAATCTGTAGAATAGAATGGTGCCCTTTTTTTGTTGTTTAACAACATTAAAATTGTGTTTAGGGTAGATCTATAGCAAACTTAAAAATTGCGTATGGGGTTGTTCTGGAATTATTATTTGTTGTTTTTGGCCTCATTTAAAACTTCCTAGATAGCTAGTTTCATTATGCATCATGTCTTGCCATGTTTAACAACATCTAATCTTTCCATGTACATAATCAGGAGAGAACGAAATGATTTGAATTTGGAATTTCGTCAATATGCAACTCATTGCATATTGAGCTTCACTTAATGTCTAGTATTTGATTGGTGCACCTTGCCATGCCATGCATCTTTAAATGGACATGCATCATACTTGACTATGCATCATGACATTAATATTTTGTGGTGTTACCGTGTCATTTGTTTGTTTCCAGATTGCTTCTCCTCGCTAGAGTTCTGAAATTAATTCGGAGTGTGAGGGGTTCGTTCGACTATGCTTATTCGATTACTTCATGAACTCGATCTTCTTCCAAGCGGGATTGAAGGCAAGTTGATAATTAGTCTAGATATCACTATCATCATTGCTATGATAGTTGTCTCGATTCCATCGCTATGTCTTGCCACCTACCACTTGTTTGTTAAGCCTCCCAAAATGCCATGATAAGCCTCTAACCTCCACCTTCCCAGCAAACCATTGTTTGGCTAAGTTAGCGCTTGCTCAACCCCTCTTATAGTGTTGCTACTTGCAAGTGCAAGTGGTTCCATGTGAAAACATGGATATCTTGGGATATCACATTATTCCTGATATTTAATTAATGCATCTATATACTTGGGAAAGGGTGGAAGGCTCAACCTTTGCTTGGTGTTTTGTTCCACTCTTTCCGCCTTAGTTTCTGATTACCAGTGTTATGTTACACGTTGAGTGCTCCTAACATGCTTGGGGTTGTTACGGGGACCCCCTTGCTAATTCTTTTTGGGATAAAACTCTTCAAAGCAGGCCCATCATCGATACTAAAATTTTCCAAACATAATAATATCGAACACCTTTATTAATGCATACACAGTCGCACCCTCGTTTATTTAATCCACATAATATAAGGGGATGGTGCTGATGGTGCTAGTACGGACTAGAGCAGCTTATTAACACTGCCCAAGGCAACTCGTGGATTGGTCGTGGTAACCATAGCTGATCTATGGTACGTCTCCAACGTATCTATAATTTTTGTTTGTTCCATGCAGTTATATTATCAATCTAGGATACTCTATATGCAATTATATGCTATTTTATATCATTTTGGGGAACTAACCTATTAACCAAGTGGCAAGTGCCACTTCCTGTTTTTTTTTGCATGTTTTTAGTTTTCCAAGAAATTTGTACCAAACGATATACAAACGCTACGAGACTTTTTGACGTTTTTTCTGGACAAGAGAGACCCAGGAAGCTTCGGGAGGAGTCCAGAAGCGAGACAAGGAGATGGCAAAGCAACAAGGCGCACCCAGGGGTAGTCACACCCTGATGCTTTATGGGATACTCATGGCTCTGTATGACCTAATTACACCTCCATAAATTCTCTCAAATCAGGAAATCAACAGAGAGCCACCCGAAACACTTTTTCCGTTGCCTCAAGCCTCTATTCCGATGGGAGGCCATCTGCAGACCTTTTCTGATACTCTGCCAGCGGGGGAATCAACCGAGAAGTCCATCTACATCAACTTTGTTACCTCCATGATGAT
Organism: Hordeum marinum; assembly: GCA_022496015.1. Taxonomy (NCBI): domain Eukaryota; kingdom Viridiplantae; phylum Streptophyta; class Magnoliopsida; order Poales; family Poaceae; genus Hordeum; species Hordeum marinum. Next base: position 267,059,783 of record CM039674.1, on the reverse strand, counting down.
GCGCGAGTAGTCCACCGCAGACCTACAAGTCCATAGCTAGTTCCTAGACGACTTCTTCCCTCTCTTTGATCTTCAATGCAATCTTCACCGCAATCCCCGCGGTGATCTATCTGATGTAATCTTATTTTGCGGTGTATTTATTGGGATCCAATGAATTCTAGGTTTATAATCAAATTACTCATTGAAAGTAACTGGGTCTCCTGTGAATACTATTATGGATGATTATTATAGCTTCATATTTCTCTCTGATATGTCAGTTTGATTTGACCAACTAGATTGATTTATCTTCAGTGGGAGTGGTGCATTGTAGTGGGTTCAATCTTGCAGTGCTCTACATCCTTCTGACATAAGGGGACAAGACACGTATATTTATTGTTGACATTAAGGATAAAACGAAGAGATATGAACATATTGCTTGTCTTATTTTGTCTACATCATGTCACCTTTCTCCAAACATTACTCTGTTTGTCATGAACTTAATACCTAGAGAGGCAAGCATAGAAGCGCTATCGAAGCGTTTCAGTCTACTTGTTTATGGACATGATGCCTATATACATGATCGCTGACATGAATAACATGTCATAACTGTTGGAAATATGCCCTAGAGGCAATAAATAAAGTGTTTATTATTATATATCCTTCTTCATGATAATCGTTTATTATCCATGCTATAATTGTATTGATTGGAAACACATTACATGTGTGGTAAATAGACAACACTATGTCCCTAGTAAGCCTCCAGTGAACTAGCTCGTTGATCAAAGATGGTCAAGGTTTCCTAGCCATTGACATGTGATGTCATTTGATAACAGGATCACATCATTAGTAGAATGATGTGATGGACAAGACCCAAACTACAAACGTAGCATATGATCGTGTCAGTTTATTGCTACTGTTTTTTGCATGTCAAGTATATGTTCCTATGACCATGAGATCATGCAACTCACGAACATCGGAGGAGTGCCTTGTGTGTATCAAACATCGCAACGTAACTGGGTGACTATAAAGGTGCTCTACAGGTATCTCCGAGGGTGTCTGTTGAGTTGGCATGAATCAAGATTGGGATTTGTTGCTCCGTGTGACGGAGAGGTATCTCAGGGCCCACTCGGTAATACAACATCACAATAAGCCTTGCAAGCAATGTCACTAAGTGTTAGTCAGGGGATTTTGTATTACGGAACGAGTAAAGTGACTTACCGGTAACGAGGTTGAATTATGTATGGAGATACCGACGATCGAACCTCGGGCAAGTAACATACCGGAGAACAAAGGGAACATCATACGGGATTAACTGAATCCTTGACATAGAGGTTCGACCGATAAAGATCTTCGTCGAACATGTAGGAACCAATATGGGCATCCAGGTCCCGCTATTGCTTATTGACCGTAGAGGTGTCTTGGTCATGTCTACATAGTTCTCGAACCCACAGGGTCTGCACACTTAAGGTTTGGTGACGTTTCGGTAGTATAAAGTTATGTATGGTGGTGACCGAAGGTTGTTCGGAGTCTTGGATGAGATCCCATACGTCACGAGGAGCTCCAGAATGGTCCAGAGGTAAAGATTCATATATAGGAAGTCCTGTTTTGGTCGTCGGAAAAGTTTCGGGCTAATCGGTAGTGTACCGGGAGTGCCGTAGTGTACCGGGAGACCACCGGGAGGGTATTTCAACCCAAGAGGCTTCATGGCTATGGGAGAATAAATACCAGCCTTTTGTGGGCTGGTGGAAGTCCCACACAAGGCCCATGTGGCTAGGGAAGAAAATCCCAAAGGGAAAAAGTGGAAAAAAGGCCAAAAAGGAGGAATCGTAGTCCTACTAGGATTGGAGGAGGAGTCCTCCTCTCCTCCCCACTTCGGCCGAACCAAGAAGGCTTGGACCTTGCGCAAAGTCCTCTCCTCCCTCCCTCTTATATACACTAGAGGTTTTAGGGTTTTTGCATAGAATTTTTAGCCATGTGCAGCCCGTTCCTCCAATGCATAGTTTCTTCTCTAGATCGGATTTCTGAAGTGCTTAGGCGAAGCCCTGCCGGAATAGCTCCACCATCATCACCGGAGCGCCATCACTCTGCCGAAGAACTCGTCTTCCTCTCCACTTCCTCTTGCTGGATCAAGATGGTGGAGATCATCATCAAGCTGTACATGTGCTGAACGCGGAGGTGCCGTCTGTTCGGCGCTAGATCGGAAGGACCATGATCGAGTTGGCGGGACGGATCATGATCAAGTTCGCGGGATGGATCGTGATTGGATCGCGGTATGGATCGTGATTGGATCGCGGTACACTCGGCGATTTGGATCGCAAAGACGTTCGACTACACCAACCGCGTTTCTTAACGCTTCCCGCTTAGCGATCTACAAGGGTACGTAGATCCACTCTCCCTCTCGTAGATGCTCATCACCATGGATAGGTCTTGTGTGAACGTAGGAAAATTTGAATCAGAGAATGAAGGTTGTTCTATTTATATGAGTAATATCTTTTATGGTCATGCACCCAATGTGAGGGGTTTATTCATATTGAATCTTGATAGTGATGACACACATGTTCGTAACATTGATGCCAAAAGATGTAGAGTTGATAATGATAGTACCACTTTCTTGTGGCACTGCTGTTTAGGTCTTATTGGTGTAAAACACATGAGGAAGCTCCATGCTGATGGACTTTTGGAGTCACTTGATTTTTAATCACTTGACACATGTGAACCATGCCTCATGGGCAAGATGACTAAAACGCCATTCTCTCGAACAATGGAACGGGCGAGTGACTTATTTGAAATCATACATACTGATGTGTGCGGTCCAATGAATGTTACAGTGCATGGTGGATATTGTTATTTTCTCACCTTCACTGATGACTTAAGTAGATATGGGTATATTTACTTAATGAAACACAAGTCTGAAACGTTTGAAAAGTTCAAGCAATTTTAGAGTGAAGTTGAGAATCATCGTAACAAGAAGATTAAATTCCTGCGATCTGATCGAGGAGGTGAATATCTTAGTTATGAGTTTGGTAGTCACTTAAGACAGTGTGGAATTGTTTCACAGTTGACACCGCCTGGAACACCACAGCGTAATGGTGTGTCCGAAACATTGTAATCAAACCTTGTTAGATATGGTGCGTTCTATGATGTCTCTTGCTGATTTGCCACTATCATTTTGGGGTTATGCATTAGAGACAACTGCATTCACTTTAAATAGGGCACCATCGAAATCCATTGAGACGACGCCATATGAACTATGGTTTGGCAAGAGCCCAAAGTTTTCATTTCTTAAAGTTTGGGGATGTGATGCTTATGTCAAAAAGCTTCAGCCTGAAAAGCTAGAACCCAAAGCGGAGAAATGCGTCTTCATAGGATACCCAAAAGAGACAGTCGGGTATACCCTTCTATCTCAGATCCGAAGGCAAAGTGTTTGTCGCTAAGAATGGAAAATTTCTTGAGAAAGAGTTTCTCTTGAAAGAATTGAGTGGGAGGAAAATAGAGCTTGATGAGGTTATTGAACCTTTACTTCAACCAGAAAGTAGCGCAGCGCAGAAAGATGTTTCTGTGGAACCTACGACGGTAGAAGAGGAAGTTAATGATGATGATCATGAAGCTTCGGATCAAGCTACTATTGAACCTCATAGGCCGACAAGGGCATGTACTACTCTTGAGTGGTACGACAACCCTGTCTTGGAGGTCATGTTCTTGGACAACAATGAACCTACGAGCTATGGAGGAGCAATGATGGGCCCGGATTCCGAGAAATGGTTAGAGGCCATGAAATCTGAGATGGGATCCATGTATGAAAACAAAGTATGGACTTTGGAAGTATTACCTGAAGGGCGAAAGGCCATTCAAAACAAATGGATCTTTAAGAAGAAGACAAACACGGACGGTAATGTCAGCGTCTATAAAGCTCGACTTGTGGCAAACGGTTTTTCACAAGTTCAAGGAGTTGACTACGATGAGACATTCTCACCCGTAGCGATGCTTAAGTCTTGTCAGAATCATGTTGGCAATAGCTGCTTATTTCGATTATGAAATTTGGCAGATGGATGTCAAAATGGCGTTCCTCAACGGTTTCCTTGAGGAAGAGTTGTATATGATGCAACCAGAAGGTTTTGTCAATCCAGAGAAAGCTGACAAAGTTTGCAAACTCCAGTGATCCATTTATGGGCTGATGCAAGCATCTCAGAGTTGGAATAAGCGCTTTGATGAGGTGATCAAAGTGTTTGAGTTTATACAAGTATATGGACAAGCTTGTATTTACAAGAAAGTGAGTGGGAGCTCTACAGCGTTTCTAATATTATATGTGGATGACATATTGCTGATTGGAAACAATATAGAAATGCTGGAAAGAGTGAAGGAATATTTGAACAAGAGTTTTTCAATGAAGGACCTAGGAGAAGCTGCTTCCATAGTAGGCATTAAGATCTATAGAGATAGATCGAGTCGCTTAATAGCACTTTCATAGAGCACATACCTTCATAAAGTTTTGAAGAAGTTTAAAATGGATCAGTCCAAGAAGGGGTTCTTGCCTGTGTTACAAGGTGTGAAGTTGAGTAAGACTCAATGTCCAGTGACTGTAGAAGATAGAGAAAAGATGAGTGTCATCCCCTATGCTTCAGCCATAGGCTCTATCATGTATGCAATGTTGTGCACAAGACCGGATGTCAGCCTTGCCATAAGTATGGCCGGAAGGTTTCAAAGTGATCCTGGAATGGAACACTGGGCAGCGGTCAAGAATATCCTTAAGTATCTGAAAAGGACTAAGGAAATGTTTCTCATTTATGGAGGTGATGAAGAGCTCGTCGTAAAGGGTTACGTCGATGCAAGCTTTGACACTGATCCGGATGACTCTAAGTTAATGGGGGAGTGATAAGCTAGTGCAGTTCCAAGCAAAGCGTGGTAGCCGATTCTACGTGTGAAGCGGAGTACATCGCAGCCTCGGAGGCAGGGAAGGAAGGCGTCTAGATGAAGCAGTTCATGACAGATCTTGGAGTAGTGCCGAGTGCACTGAATCCAATGAACCTGTTCTGTGACAACATTGGTGCCATTGCTCTGGCCAAGGAACCAAGGTTTCACAAGAGGACCAGACACATAAAGCGACGCTTCAACTCCATCCGCGATTACATCGAGGAGAAGGACATAAATATTTGAAAATTGCACACGGATCTGAATGTTGCAGACCCGTTGACTAAACCTCTTCCAAGGGCTAAACATGATCAACACTAGAACTGCATGGGTGTTCGATTCATTACAACGTAAATTACATAGTGATGTGAACTAGATTATTGACTCTAGTGCAAGTGGGAGACTGTTGCAAATATGCCCTAGAGGCAATAAATAAAGTGTTTATTATTATATTTCCTTGTTCATGATAATCGTTTATTATCCATGCTATAATTGTATTGACTGGAAACACATTACATGTGTGGGTAAATAGACAACACTATGTCCCTAGTATGCCTCTAGTGAACTAGCTCGTTGATCAAAGATGGTCAAGGTTTCCTAGCCATTGACATGTGATGTCATTTGATAACAGGATCACATCATTACTAGAATGATGTGATGGAAAATTCACAAACTACAAACGTAGCATATGACCATGTCAGATTATTGCTACTGTTTTTTGCATGTCAAGTATATGTTCCTATGACCATGAGATCATGCAACTCATGGACATCGGAGGAGTGCCTTGTGTGTATCAAACGTCGCAACGTAAGGTGACTATAAAGGTGCTCTACACGTATCTCCGAGGGTGTCTGTTGAGTTGGCATGGATCAAGACTGGGATTTGTTGCTCCATGTGACATAGAGGTATCTCAGGGCCCACTCGGTAATACAACATCACAATAAGCCTTGCAAGAAATGTTACTAAGTGTTAGTCACGGGATTTTGTATTACGGAACGAGTAAAGAGACTTGCCGGTAACGAGGTTGAATTAGGTATGGAGATACCGACGATCGAATCTCGGGCAAGTAACATACCGAAGAACAAAGGGAACATCATACGAGATTAACTGAATCCTTGACATAGAGGTTCGACCGATAAAGATCTTTGTAGAACATGTAGGAACCAATATGGGCATGCAGGTCCCGCTGTTGGTTATTGACCGTAGAGGTGTCTCGGTCATGTCTACATAGTTCTCGAACCCGCAGGGTCTGCACACTTAAGGTTTGGTGACGTTTCGGTAGTATAGAGTTATGTATGGTGGTGACCTAAGGTTTTTCAGAGTCCCGGATGAGATCCCGGACGTCATGAGGAGCTCCGGAATGGTCCGGAGGTAAATATTCATATATAGGAAGTCCTGTTTTGGTCGCCGGAAAAGTTTTGGGCTAATCGGTAGTGTACCGGGAGTGCCGGTAGTGTACCGGGAGACCACTGGGAGGGGTATTTCGACCCAAGAGGCTTCGTGGGCTGTGGGAGAATAAATACCATCCTTTTGTGGGCTGGTGGAAGTCCCACACAAGGCCCATGCGGCTAGGGAAGAAAAGCCCAAAGGGAAAAAGTGGAAAAAGGCCAAAAAGGAGGAATCCTAGTCCTACTAGGATTGGAGGAGGAGTCCTCCTCTCCTCCCCACTTCGGCTGAACCAAGGAGGCTTGGACCTTGCGCGAAGTCCTCTCCTCCCTCCCTCTTATATATACTGGAGGTTTTAGGGTTTTTGCATAGAATTTTTAGCCACGTGCAGCCCATTCCTCCAGTGCATAGTTTCTCCTCTAGATCGGATTCTGCAGTGCTTAGGCGAAGCCCTGCCGGAATAGCTCCACCACCATCGCCGGAGTGCCGTCATGCTGCCAGAGAACTCTTCTTCATCTCCGCTTCCTCTTGCTGGATCATGACAGCGAAGATCGTCATCAAGCCGTACGTGTGCTGAACGCGGAGGTGCCGTCTGTTCGGTGCTAGATCGGAAGGACCGTGATCGAGTTGGCGGGACGGATAGTGATCAAGTTCGCGGGACGGGTTGTGATTGGATTACGGGACAGATCGTGATTGGATCGCGTGACGCTTGACGATTTGGATCGCGAAGACGTTCGACTACACCAACCGCGTTTCTTAACGCTTCCCGCTTAGTGATCTACAAGGGTACGTAGATCCACTCTCCCTCTTGTAGATGCTCATCACCATGGATAGGTCTTGCATGAACGTAGGAAATTTTTTGTTTCCCATGCAATGTTCCACAACAATAACTATGCACAACTATGTCAATTGCCCAACAGTAATTTGTCTACGCACCGTATGCTATTTTCAAGACAGATGGCTCTAGCAAACACTATGCCCCCCGGGTCTATCTAAACATAAACACAAAAACTCTTAAATTACCTCTCTGCCTTTTGTTACTTTTTTTTACTTTTATTATTATCAATATCTATCTCTATCAAGATTTAATCCTTGCAAGTAACGAGTTCAAGGGGCTTGACAACCCTCTTGCCTGTGTTGGGTGCAAGCGTTTGGTTTTGTGTGTAGGTGTTACTGAAAGGAATTTTCTTGGTTCTCCTATTTTTCCGATAACCTTGGTTCTCACCGAGGTAAATACTTATCTCTATTGTGCTGCATCTCCTCTCCTTTTCGTGGAAAATCCCAACGCAACTCACAAGCATCAGGAAGAATTTCTGGCGCTGTTGCCGGGGAGACATCATCAAATTCTCGTTGGGTGCCTACACATAAATTATCTTTCACTTGTTCTAGTTTTTATTTTTTGTTATATTTTAATTATTATAAAAATAAAAAATACAAAAAATATATTTGCTTGTTTTCTTAGTTATATAGTTTACTTGATAGTTTACTTGTTCGCTTGCTAGTTTGCTTGCTTGCTTATCATCATGGCTAGTTCTTTTATTGTTTCGTGTACTCCCGAGAATGAAGTGCTTAGTTTAAACAAAGGGGAGGAGAGAGTTTAAAAGAGGGTGGTATATAATTTGCAATGCTCAAAATAGGTCAACTCGTAAGCAATCCACCACTATTGTGATTCATAATTTTTATGCTGGTTTGACTACTTGGTATAGATTCATAATTGAAACCATTACCAGTGGTAACTTGTTAATGAGTCACACTCTATATGCTTATAGTTCTATTGAAAATCTCATAGGATCACTCTCTACTAATGTTAATGGAACCATTTTAAATTTGGAGGATGTTACACATAGGCTAGTTGCTATAGAAAATAAAATGTCTACTATTGAGCGCATTGAAAATCTAGACAATATGGTCCATAATCAAGTTACTTGGTTACAAAGTTGGAATTAGTCTAAAGATGGTAAAATAAAACAAGCCAAAGATTAGTGAACGACTAGGACAAAGTTAGTCCCGAATTGATAAGTTGGAAGGAATTCTTAACAAAATGAGCTTCGCTTTCATTCCCACTAAGAACATTGATAATGTTCCTATAAATGAGAGTCCTAAGGTTTTGTATGTTCCTAAGCCTACGAGTGATACGCCTAGTAAAAAGAATGAGGACCTTAAAATGATTAGTGTGGACCCCAATTTCGTAAATCTAATAAAGGAACCTATCTTCAAGCCTCCTTCCTTAGTCCCTAGGTGCGCGATTATTAATAAATTGTGTGTGAAAACTCCTAGGAAGCATGATTCATAATTGAGGAGTAGGATGTAAATGATGACAATAATTGGTACTATGCATTATGCCTAGCTAGGGGCATAAAACAACAACGCTTGTTGGGGGCAACCCAATAGTTATCCTTAAATTTGTGTTTTACTCTAGGGATTTAATATTTCTGTGCCCCTGGTTTGTTAGTTGTACTCATTCATCCCCACGCTCTTAACTTTTGCTCACTTTTCCCCACTCCCTTGCCCGAAACCCTTCGAACAGGTTACAACGGATGTTGCCGTTGGGTCAATGCCTCTAACCATTAACTCTGATGAGTGGGGCCACTCCCGCACATGCGACTGACCGTGGTCGTGTGGTAGCACGTGTCCATGGGACATGCCTGAAATGTCCCATTGTATAAAGAGGGGGAACCACCTCCGGCGCATCGCCCCTACCATTTCCCCCAAATCCCCTCCTTGCCGCATCATCTTCCTCTCTCCCACCGCATTGTATCGCTTTCCTCCACGGCCTCCACCGCACCATCTCGCTCTCCCCCATCGCATCCTCTTCCTCACCTTCATCGCCTCCATTTGTCCCATGGCGGACGCTTGTGGCAACGCCGGAGCAGCGACCGAACATCTAGTAGTGGAGCTGTAGGGCACGGTGACTGCGGATGAAGTGAAGGACGTTGGCGGCATCCATGGCGGTGCAGGAAACTCGCAACCGCTGCAGATGTGGAGAAGGAGGGGCGGGCTTCGCCTCCGTGCTGCAGGAGCTGAAGGTGACGGCGTCGAGCGGCGCCATCCATCTCGATGCGCAACCTAGCGAGGGGCAGGAGGTGTTTGCATTTGCTTGTTAGTTCCAATATTTAGCTTGTAGAGTTAGTTGCATTGGTTAGATTCTGATTCGTATGGTAGTACAGATGGTTACAGTAGTTCGTTTGACGGATGAGCTGGGGTTTTTTGTATGGGGGATTGGGGTTTTTGTGCTAGGGTTTTTGGGATTATATTCTTTGCAAAAATGCTAGATATATCTGTATTAGTGATAGGGATCTCCGTGGTTCAATTCTACACAGGTGTATGCTTATTATATTTTGTTTTTAATGCTACACAGATTGGGTTTTTTAATGCTACACACATGTATGCTTATTAGATTGGGTCCCTATTAGATTTGTTTTTGAATGCTACGCAGATTGGGGTTTTGAATGTCATATGCCCAGATGGAGTCCATTGATTAAGAAGTTATTTGATTCATTAGTATATAAATTTATCCACAATATGTAGTTATATTAGCTCTGTTGTTCAATGTGTGTGCATGACAATGGAAAATGCAAATAGGATCATAGTATATTAGCCCTATGATCAATGTGTCATGTGTGCATATCTAAATTTTCAATTGGCTTCTATATTTACTAGTGATGGATGTAATTGTATATTCAGAGGGATGATGGTTGGGGGAAAAGAGGAAGCTGAGCCTTACTGGGTTCAAGGACCCGTACGATCCAGGGTATAGTGATGACGAAGAGTATGAGGTAAGCCTACTTGAAATTTAGATTGTTCATTTAGTTCCTTTGACATGGTGTATATGAATCTATAATGTATTAATGTAATTCATTCGTGTGTGTAGTATGTCTCTGGAGAATATGTGGATGTGGACGACAACAACTTTGCGTCCTTCAAAGCGAAGGAAGAGGAGAAGATCAGGGCGAAGGGAGATGATTACTACTACAAATGCCAGACCAACACTTGGCGATGCCCTTACCGCACCACCAAGCCAAAGCCAAAGTCCGGCCGCTTCATTCACCTTCTAGCTCATGTAGAAGATGTAGTCATCCACGACGAGGACTACAAGATCAGGGGGCAGCATGGTGCCCTCGCAACAGTCGTGACTCCCCTTCCCAAGTGATGTGATGATGTGTTTTACTTACTTTTGATTGTTTGGTGAACTTTGTGTGTGAACTATCTATGGATGGTATGGTACTATGATGGTATAGCTATCTATATTCTATATTTGTGTGTTTTTAAATTTGTTTGCTATGATTTTTTTGGTGTTTATTTTCTGAGTTTAGGTGCTACAATGATCACACATGCTATGATTGTATGGCTATGTATATAGTCCATCATTTTATCAAGTATTCCAATAAGAGAGCAAAAAACAAAATTCGACAGGACAATATAAATTCAAAAAAGTGCAAATTTTTTTGAGGTGATTTCGAGGAGGCCAAAGAAATTTGAATTTGATAAATGTGCTCCAAATGAGCTCCCGGGCTAGGGTAAACAACCCCATTTGTAATCAAGTTTTTTTGTACCTACTCTAAATGAGCCAAATGTTTTTTATTAACACCTATCCAATCTATATAGTGTAGATTCGATGTCTCACTATTTTTTAAATTAATCTTCATATTTTCACATTTTCTTTTGAAAAAGTATGCTTTAATACAAAAACTATTAAAAACACGTTTAAAATATGAAAATGGAAAACTAAGTTGAGATCCTTCTTATTCACTTTGAAATAAAGCTTTGGTCATTTTTTTGATTTTTTTTAATTTTTCAAAAACAGAAGGTAACCCTACCTCCTCTCGTTGAACTCTAAGAAATGTTGTACGTGATAGCTCATATGTGTGAAGGTTTTTTCATGAAAATGACCATAGACCAAGTTTATGATATTTGGTTGGTAACATGTTACATAAGTCAACATTGTGCGCATGTTATATATATTTTTTAAATTAATGGCTCTCATTTGACCTTGGTTGTGCGAGCTAGTTTTTTTTGAAAATGTCCGTATACCAAGTTTAATATTTTTCCTCGTTAGTGTGTCTTATAAAACGACGAACGACGAAGGTTTCATATTTTTCGATTTTTTTAAATTAATTATGCTCAGTCAAAGCCTTGGAAACCAAGCTCTGGTTGGGCCGTCGAATTGTGTCGTTTTTTTTGCATCGTTTGCTCTATTTTTAGTGAACGTCTTGGCTTTATTTTTTTGCATCATTTCAAATTATACAACAATTGATATTGCCTACAAAATTTTGTTCTTTTTGTTCAATACAAATGCGAAATGACCAAATTTATAGGGGCCAAATTTATTTTTATCATGCAAAATGGCCACAAACTATTCAAAAATCGTCTCCTTTTGTTCATAAAACATATGACCACGGATTCCCACGTGTGTAATTAGCTTCTTTTTCTTCTTCTTTTCAAACCACAGTTTCCCACACGTGTACACTCCCGATGCCGTGGTGGGTGTGAAAACGGGCTACTTCACATTTGACCCCGTAATTGCCATGGCAAAATAACACGTAGCACTACGACTATTAAGCCACCCTTTGCCTCTGCCATCCATCATCCATCTCCCATCCTATGCCATCTACCCTTCTTGCTCTTTGACCCCTTCTCCTTCTCCTACACATCCCTCACCCATGCAGTACACTGGACCAACCTACTGCTTCCCACCCACCGTACTGGAGAGGCTCTACCCTACTGGCGTGTACGTTGTACGCACACTATGTGTGTGGGCGATATCAAGGTGGAGGACCGCGAGGAAATTCACCGAGTTCTTCCTCGCGGCCGGCTACCGCCACCTCCCGTGGGGATCTCCAACGATGTTCCGCGTCGAGGAGGTCATCCAAAACGGGGTGGTTGTTGCTCTCCTTACCCACTTCACCATCACATTCAACGCCTTCTACCTCCTCGGTTGGGTATTTTGGTGTGGCTGCGAGTTCACCGCTTTAACCACCCACAACAGGTTCATGGAGTACACCAACATCTTCCCCACCACGTCACGCATGCGCACTCTTCCGTACCCCATCGACAACGCCCCGGAGGAGCAATCAAGGGCGCCCGGAGGAGGAGCGAGGTGGAGAAGGCGGCGGCTAGGGTTCTAAACCCTCTATCTATTTTTCTTTTTTTGAATCTATGTTATGTTAATTAAGTTGTAATTGAACTATGTTGGAGATGCTATGGTCTTGTTGGCCCTTTTATTAAGTTCTATTATTAAGTTTTCTATCTATTCTATTATTAAGTTCTTGCTAGTTTGAACTATGTGATCGTGATATGGGCTTATTGGCCCTATGTACATATTTGTTGATTGTTTTCTTAGAGATCTCGCTTTGTTAGTAACCACCTAGTGCATGCAGCCACAACGAACCCTTCCGTTTTTTACACAAGCCACAAATATGTAGAGACCTAGCTAGTGCATGCAGCCACAAAAATATAAAACATATTGTTCAATTTATTTGTCATAGCAAAATAGGTGCATATGCGAGTGGATCGAAAAGGCTGAAACTGACCATAAAAAATGATGCTCTAAATCGAGGAGACAAGCGTGCGAGTAGAGAGGAACCGGCGGCATCGACCATCACTGCATTGTGGCGGCACACATCGGCGCATGCAGGCTTGGTCAGTGCATCGTGGCAGTGCGCATCGACCCATGCAGGCAGGCTTGCTGGGTGCATGCATAGCAAGCTTCTGTCGTGGCGGCGCGCGCAGGCATTTAATGCAAGGGACGGACCAACAAAACCATGACCCAATGGTCAAACAATGACACCACCCAACGCGACCCCACTTGTCAGGTCCAATGGGCGACATAGTGTCCAGCACGACCCCACTCGTCAGAGTTAATGGTCAAGCCATTGACCCGATGACAACGCCCATTCTGACCTATTCTGCGAGTTTCAAGCAAGGGAGTGGGGAAAAGTGAGCAAAAGTTAAGAGCGTGGGGATGAATGAGTAGAGCTAAGGAACCAGGGGCAAAGATGTAAAAAAACCTTTACTTATGTTTCAGTGTGTTGACATGACTATTTTCTAGTGTAATGATTATTTTTTATGTTTAAATTAGTGTTTGTGACAAGTAATGCCTTTGGGATGATTTTGAGTATAGTATAATCGATACGGTGCAGAAAAATAAACATTTGCATCCAGTGCAGAATTTCTCTGATTTTACTAGAACGTCTTTTTGATCTAGATGTTTTACACAATATTTATATACAAATTGCCCAGGTTGTTATGATTTTCAAAATTATTGGAGTTACATAATTACGGTTTTGCTACAGTGCTTTAGAAAATATTTGGTTATAGACATATTTTTTTATTGCCTGCATAGTTTGCTTGTTTTGATGATGCTATTGATTGTATCAGGGGGTATAATCCATGGAGAAGTTAGAATACAGTACGTATTATGCAATAATGAAATATGAATCAATTTATAACAGTACCTAAAGTATTTGATATGTCTATTATACTACCGGATCTCATGAGGTTTTGTTGAGTTTTGTGTGCTGAAGTTTCCAAGTTTTGGGTGAGAGAACGATGGATGAAGGAATAAGGAGCGGAAATACTCTAAGATTGTGGATGCCCAATGCACCCCCAGTTAATATTCAAGAAACATCTAAGCGTCTAAGCTTGGGGATGCCCTAGTGCCTCACTTATATTTTTTACAGCACGATGGGGTTCAGATTTTGTAGAAATAATTGAACTCTCATGCTTCACTTAAATCTTTTTGAGTATAATAATAAATAGGTCATGAGTTATAAGACTAGTCCAAAAAGGATAGGTATTTGAGGGGGATATAATAAAAACTTTCATTTAGCTCACTAAAAAAGAAACATGAGTCGATTATATTGATGTAGTAATATGAAAGGCCATGAGTACATGATTGTTGATTAGTAGAAATATCTATAATTAAAGCTTGTTATTTTTTATTCATCTAAGTATTAACCGTGACGTGGTGATTATGTGTGAGCATTTTATGTCTGAAATGAAATCCTATCGTGTTGTTAAAATCAGGGGCACACGATGATTAACTCCTACCAACCTCCTCCCTAGGGGTATGCGGTAGTACTTTGCTTCGAGAGAGCTAGTAAGGCTTTACAATAAGTATGTGAGTTCTATATGAATAATGTGAACTCATGTATATGCACACTCTCACCTTTCCGTAATTGCTAGGCTCTTCGATACCATGCATTGCCCATTCTTACCTCGAGAGTCGGTGCGATCGTCGCCAGTGCATCCAAACCATGTGATATGATACGCTCTATGACACATAAGCCTCCTTATATATTCCTAAAAACAACCACCATACCTACCTATCATGGAATTTCCGTAGCCATTCCTGGATATATTGCCATGCAACTTCCACCGTTCCGTCTCACTTGTGTGTTCATCATCATATTGCTTTGCATGATCATATGGTTGACATAGTATTTGTGGCAAAGCCACCATTCATCATTTTCTACATGTTAAGCTTGATCAGTGCACATACTGGTACACTGCTAGAGGCATTCATATAGAGTCATATTGCTTTATTTTAGTTGTAATATTCAGTTGTTAGTAAATAAAAGTGTGATGATAATCATTATTAGAGCACTGTCCCAGTGAAGAAAGGATGATGGAGACAATGATTCCCTCACAATCCGGGATGAGACTCCGGACAAAAAGAAAGAAATGGGGGAGGCGGAAAAAAATCCCACAATGAAAAAACGAGAGAAAATAAAGAAGGGGCGGTGTTAGTATCCATTTACCACACTTGTGCCTCAAAGTGGCACCATGTTCTTCTTATAGAGAGTCTCCTTATTCATCATTTTCATATGGTAGTGGGAATTTTTACATTATAGAACTTGGCTTATATATTCCGATGTCAGGCTTCCTCAAATGCCTGAGGTCTTCATGAGCAAGCAAGTTGGATGCTCACCCACTTAGCATCCATTGAGCTTTCATACACTTATAGCTCTAGTGCATCCGTTGCATGGCAATCCCTACTCCTAACATGTGTATTGATTGATGGGCATCTCCATAGCCTGTTGATCCACCTAGTTGATGTGAGACTTTCTTTTCCACTTTGACTCCTTTGATATCTACCACAATTTTATATTCCACCCATATGCTATATCCATGGTTCACGCTCATCTATTGTGTGAAATTTAAAATGTTGAAGCGAGTTAGAAGTACGATCCAATTGCCTGGTTTAACATCGGGGTGCCCATGATTTACGCTTATGCTGTGAAGACACAGTCATGTCATGCTTAATATGATAAAATGAGTAGGAATAACATTCTTTAGGGATTGTATATTTTGGAAAGTAATGATAATGCTATCTATGTTTATGGATATTATTATGTTGATATAAATTAGTTCATTGTTTCTCAATTATCATACTTAAAAGAGATTACATGTTGGGTAGCATTTCACATCAAAAAATATGCTTTTCTCATTTACATACTTGAGGACAAGCAGGAGCTAAGTTTGGGGATGCTGATACATCTCCAACGTATCTATAATTTTTTATTGTTCCATGCTATGATATTATCATTTTTGGGAACTAACCTATTAACCAAATGCCAAGTGCCAGTCCCTGTTTTTTGCCAGTTTTTGGTTTTCTAGGAAATCTGTACCAAATGAATTCCAAATGCTACAAAACTTTTTGACAATTTTTTCTGGACAAAAAAGACCCAAGAAGCTTCTGGAGGAGTCTAGAAGCCAGACGAGGAGACTATAAGGCAACAAGGCTCGCCTACGGGGGGGGGGGGGGGTAGGCACGCCCTAATGCCTTGTGGGCCCCTCATGGCTCCGTCTATCCTAATACCACCTCCATAAATTCTCTAAAATCGAGAAACCAACAAAGAGCCACATGAAACACTTTTTCCGCCGCCACAAACCTCTGTTCCAACGGGAGGCCACGTGGAGACCTTTTTCTGTACTCTGTCGAAGGGGTAATTGACTGATACGTCTCCAATGTATCAATAATTTATGAAGTATCCATGCCATATTTGCCTATGTATACAATATTTTTATGTGGTTTTGATGCACTTTATATGATTTAATTGGAACTTACTTGGACTGGCGCTTTTTCAACATAATTATAGTGGTGTTTTTTTTGTAGAAAATAATGTTCTCGGATTCGCCCAAAACATTTCGGTGATTTTTTCTGGAACATATAAGAAATAATGGAACAAAGAACCATCGGCGGCCATGAGGTTCCCCCAAGGCAAGAGGGCCTGACCACCCCCCTACGACGCGCCCACTTGCCGTGGCACCACCCCATGGCTCCATCTCGCTCCGCTGCTGCAAGCCTCTGTACCGAAGAAATCTCATCCGTGCCCCTATTCTGGCACCCTTTCAGAAGGGAAATCATCATTGGAGGCCATCTTCATCATCCCTACGGTCTCCATGACAAGGAGGTAGTAGTTCACCCTCGGGGCTGAGGGTATGCACCAGTAGCTATGTGTTTGATCTCTTCATCTCTGGTGTTCTTGAGATGGCATGAGCTTGATGTATCATGGGCTTTGTTAACATAGTTGGATAATATGGTGTTCTTCCCTCTCTCTTGATGTGATGAATTGATTCTTTCCCTTTGAGATCTCATTATGTTGGATGGAATACTTTTGACTCGAGAACACTTGATATATGTCTTGCATGTGGATACCCATGGTTACAATGGGGTGTTCTATTGAGTCACTTGATATATGTTTTCGTTATCAACTTGTGGATCAATGTGGTGACATTGGGGTGATCTTTTCACATAGGTTGATGCATGTTTTCTTCCTACTATCTCCGATAGAAATCTTGGGGTACTCTTTGAAGTTCTTTGTGTTGGATTGAATACGATGAATTTGATATAGTTTGACGCATGTAGAATAATTAATCCACGGGTACTTGTGGTGACATTGAAGTATCTATGTGACATTAGGGTTGATTGATGCATATCATATGGTGTTATTTTAGTACGAACTCTAGGGTTGTTTGTGACAATTGTAGGAATAGCTCAATAGATTGATCGAAAAGGATAACTTTGAGGTGGTTGGCTACCTACAACAATTTGTTCTTATGTTCTCCAATTGATAAGAACTTAGTGATTATTTGTCGCATGTTGAGGGATGGTTATATGATTCTATTATGTTAGCACTATTGAGAGATTGCACTAGTGAAAGTATGAACCCTAAGCCTTATTTCCAAGCATTAATATATCGTTTTACTTGTTGTTTACTACTTTCTACCTTGATAATTTTCTCTATTCATATTATAAAAACCTATTTCTACTATCCATACTACACTTGTATCACCATATCTTCACCGTACTAGTGCGCCTATACAATTTTCCATTATATTGGGTGTGTTGGGGACACATGAGATTTCTTGTATTTGATTGTAGGGTTGTTTGAGAGAGACCATCGTCATCCTACACCTCCCACGGATTGATAAACCTTATATCATCCACTTGAGTGAAAATTGCTACTGTCCTACAAAACTCTACGCTTGGAGGCCCAACACGAGTCTACAACAATAAAGTTGTGTAGTAGACATCAAGCTCTTTTCTAGCACTGTTGTCGGGGAGGTGAGTGCTTGAAGGTGTATATTTGCTACTTGTAAACTATGTTGGGTTTTCCTCGAAGAGGAGGGGAGATTCTGCATAGTAGATATAAGTATTCCCATCAATGAGAATGAAGGTTATCGAAACAATAGGAGAACCATGCAAATTCCCGTCTTCAGTGCCTACACACAAAAGAGCACACAATTGCACCCAACGCAGGCAAGCGGGTTGTCAATCCACTTGAACTCATTACTTGCAAGCGATAAGTAGTGATAGATAGATAACTTGATAAATAGAAATTGCAAATAAAAAGAAAGTAAATAATGTCAGCAAGGTATTTAGAGTTTTTTGTAATAATATTTGTGAAGAGACGCAGGGGCCATAGGCTTCTCTCTCGAAGAAAACATACGGCGGGTAACCAAATTACTGTTGGGCAATTGATAGAAAAGTGCATAGTTATGTAATATATATTCACGACAATGATCATGTATATAGGCATCACATCCATAAACAAGTAGACCAACTCCTGCATGCATCTACTACTGTTACTCCACCCACCGACCGCTATCCAGCATGCATCTAGAGTATTATGTAGAAACAGAGTAATACTTGGAGGATGATGACATGATGTCGACAAAGTAAATCCAACTAATATGAATGAACCCCATTATTTTACCCTTAGTGGCAGCAATACAATATGTGGCATGTCCCTTTCTGTCACTGGGATTGAGCACTGGAAGATCAAACCCAGTAGAATGCACCACTCCCACCGAAGATAAATAAATCTGGTTGGCCAAACCAAACCGATAGATCGTAGAGTATTACGAAGCTATAACAATCATGCATATAAATACCAGCAAGGATTTACTATATTTTCATGAATAATTTGAATATAACCACAATTCATCGGATCCCAACAAATACACTGCAAAGATGATTACATAGGATAGATCACCTAGGGAATCACGGTGATCTTTGCATTGAAGAACATAGATAGAGATAGCCATCTAGGTACTAACTACGGACCCGTAGGTCTGAGGTAAACTACTCACACATCACCATGGGAGCGGCAAGGTTTATGTAGAGGCCCTCCATGATCGATCCCCCTCCGGCGGGGCACCAGAACAGGGCTCCATATGGGCACACAATAGAACAAAGACTTGAGGCGACAAAAAAAGTGTTTCGAGAGGCTCTCTATTTTTTTGGAATATTAGAGAATTTATAGGTCAGAGATGAGGGCTAGAGGCCATGGGAGGTGGCCCCCAGCCATCAGGGCACGACCACCACCCTGGGCACACCCTGTTGGCTTGGCGCCACCCCCCGTGTGGCCTCCAGTCTCCCTCCAAAGCTTCCAGGTCTTATTTTTGTCCAGAAAAAATCATCAAAAAGTTTCGGGGTATTTGGACTTCGTTTCATACCGTATTCCGAAAGGCTAAAAACAAGCATAAAAGAACAAGTGGCATCGGGTAATAGGCTAATAGGTTAGTGCTCAAAAATAATATAAATCAGCAAGTAAATGCTTAAAAAGTACCCTAGAATGATAATATAATAGCATGGAACAATCAAAAATTATAGATACATTGGAGATGTATCAATATTTAGATCTTGCAATTAAATCTTTTAGTTTCTTGTTTATCACTAGTATAATTTATAAAACTAAACTAAAAATGGAATTAATGTGGCCTCAAATGCTTTGTCTTTATAACGTCTTTCGTGAAAATGATGGATCGGAAAAATTGTGCCAAAGTGTGAGAAGAAGAATTTATTAAAAAATTGGCATTAAGTCCTTGAATGATGAGTATGATTTCAATTTTAGTATGCCTTCTCTAAATTCCATGATACTAATGATATTCAAACCACAAGCTTGGGGATGCTATGTTTGATGAAGATGGTATTTTTGACCCCCAAGTTTTGATGAGCAAATTTATTATGATGATTGTGTGCCTCCTATTTATGATGATTATGGTGATGACATGTATGATATAATGAGTAATGATAACCATGACACTTGTCATTATGATATTAATTTTCAAGTTGGTTATGACAATCAAGTGTCACATGATAGTTATTTTGGTGAGTTTTCTCCCACTACCATGAATGAAATGGAATTTCCTTGGATAGTAATAAATTTTCTATGCTTGTGGATCATGAAGATAATGCTTTATGTGATAGTTATATTGTTGAATTCCTTCATGATGCTAGTGAAAATTATTATGAGGTAGAAACATAAGATTGTAGGTATTGCAATAACATCAAGTTGCCTCCTTATGTGTTCAAAGTTTTGAAGTTATGCTTGTTTTGCCCTCCTATGCAAGTTGATTCTTGCTACAATAAACAGTTTACTTGCAAAGTGCCCATGCAGAGGAAGTGGGTTAAACTTAAATGTGCTTGTCATGAGATTCAAGATGCCCTTTTGCATGTTTTATTTACTGTTCTTATGTGAGCATCATTCAAATCATCATGCCTACCTAATGCTTTAAAGAAAACCGCTTGTTAGGAGACAACCCAATAATTATACTTTCTGGTTGTGTGTGTTCACACGATTAAGCTATTGTAGTAATCATGTTTTGAGACTTTTATTTCAATATGTGTCAAGTGAAGCCTTTAGGATAGCATGGATACTTGTTGATTTGATTATGTGCAAAAACACAAAGTTTTGCATCTAGTATATGAATTATGTGATTTTACCATAGCATCAAAATATTCCGAATTTTTCACACATTATATGTCTGAAATTTCTTCGTGTTTTCCTATTTTTTCCAAAAAAATAGAGTGAGGGAAGTATGGGTTTTATTCAGATCTTTACACATTGTTCTGTTTTTGACACATTCTATTTTGCATGCGTAGTTTGGTTATTTTAGTGTTTCCATAGCAAATAGTTAGTGATCTAAATTATGGGAATGGTAGAGTACATTAGGTATTATTTAATAACAATTATGAATCTTGTCTCGACAAGACCTAAGTGAATGATCTATATTTATTGTACTAACCCATCTCACAAAGTTCCTTTGAGTTTTGTGTGATTGAAGTTTTCAGGTTTTGGGTGAGACTACGATATGAGGAGAATAAGGAGTGGCAAGACCATACTATTGGGCATTCACAAGGCACCCCATGCAATATTCAAGGAGGACTCAAGCATCTAAGCTTGGGGATGCCCTGAAAAGCATCCCCTGTTTCGTGTTCAACACTATCGGTATGTCTTACTTGGAGCTATATTTTTATTCGTAACATAATATGTGTTTTTCTTGGAGATTCATATTATTTTGTTGTTCTATGTTAGATATTATTTATAATCATATTTTTCAATAAAAGGTTTCATGAATTTCCTTAATATTCCTCAATTGCCTGTTTGATGTGTTTTGTATAAAAACAGAAAGTTTTGTTGTACTGTATGAATTTTGATATTTTACTGGAACGTGGAATTTTTTTGAAGTTTTTAGACAGTAATGTCATACAAAATACTTATTATTTCCTAATTTTTTAGAATTTGTTGAGTTACTCAAGTACCCCTTTTGATTTAATTGCTACATACTATCATGTTTAGACAGATTAATGCCATAGTTTTGTTATCTACTTATCCTATAGTTTCCATAGCTTATATTGGTAGATATAAATTGTGGAAATGATAGTAAATAGTCGATAATATTTAAAAAAATTATGAAACTTGTCTTGTTAGTACATAAAGTATTGATGTATTCTTATGTGTACTAACCTATCTCACGAGTTCTTGTCAAGTTTTGTGTGGATGAAGCTTTTAAGATTTAGGAAACCATGATATGAGAGGATTTAACGAGATACAAACTCTCAATATTGGGGATTCCCAAGGATCACCAAGTCAATATTACAAGAAGTCTTACGCATCTAAGCTTTGTGATGCCCTGTAGGCATCCACCTCTCTTCGTCAACACATATATGTTAACCTATGTTGATCCTAAGTTTTTATTTGTTCACATGATATGTGCTATTCTTGGAGTCTATTTTTGTTTTGTTTGTTGTTTCAATAAAATACTAAGATTTGAAAATATATTTTTAGAGAGAGAGAGTCCTCACATAGCTACTTGATTGTTTGACTACTCATTGACCTTCACTTATATCTTCTTGGAGTAGTTTGATGTTTACTCCTATGCTACAATTATATCTTGAAGTAAGAATGAATGAATATAATAAATATGAAATTATACATTTGCTTTATGCTTAGTAGTAGTTTCACATTTGGTTTAGAAAGTAAAATTTACTGAAGTTTGACAATCACAATATTGGCCATATACGCAATTTATGAATGATCAGTATAAGGAAGAGAACTTTCATATACAAATATATTATATTTGACATATTTCATGATTGTTAATACCTATTAATTTTTAAACTTGATCAAATTAGTTGAAGTTTAACAAGGAAGACAATGTAATGAGTTATGTTCGGGTATATTTGCATAGATGTTATATAGTTATGGATCCTCCAACATGTGGTGCTTGTTCAGAACCCTTTTGATTGCCAAAACTTCATACTAAGTAGAGATACTACTTGTGCATACAAAAATCTGAGCCAAGTTTCTTCCATGAGAGTCCACCATACCTACCTATATATGGTATTTCACCGCCATTTCAAGTAAATTTGCATGTGCCACCTCTAAACCTTCAAATAAATATATGGTTTGCGTGCCCGTACAGCTCATGGAGCGACGGGGCGGTCAATATCTTCCATGATAGGTGTGTTTAAGTCATGATGAGTGTTTATTCACTTGTCATTCCACGAGAGAGGATGGTAAAAAGGATGACCAGTCCTGCATAATACAAAAATAAATACACAAAAACTCCCACTAGAAAGTTGATTGTTTGGAGGGCGCCCGTGGATTCGGTCAGCCATGGAATGTGTTTGAATGGTGGTGAAGGAGTAAAATTTAAATTCCGTTTGGGAACCACATTAATGTGCTTAGCATGGAATATATTGAAACCCCTGTCATGATAGACATGAAAGGCACACCACCCATAATATATGCATCTATGTTTTAAGCAATGAGCCCTGGCACCTCTGCAAATCCATGCTTCCCTCTAAGAAGGGACATTATATTTACTTTTATGCTATTTACTTTCATGTTGAGTCAATTTATTATTCCAACCTCATTTTCTATTTGGCAAGCATCATGGGGTGGGGAAATATCCAAACACATATACACAGTCAAATATATTTGATCATGAGTTATTGTTGTTGACAATTATCTTTATGATAAGTGTGTTGGGTGGCTAAAGATTAAGCCCCTATGTTTCTTTGTGTTCCACGAATGTTGGTTGTTCTAAAAAATATGGTTTGGGTACCAGCAGTCGTAGAAGACTATATGATAATTGAGTAAGTGCAACTCTTACTTAGACTTTGTTAAACTATGATTGTTGGTGACTAAGAACATAGGTAGTTAAGTTTCAAGATAATGCATTGTTTGAACCATAGCATGTGAATTGATTGCTACTTTATCATAATGAGTTTATGAAAAAGATTTGTTGTTTATGATGCTAGTAGAAGTGATTGAAATTATCATTGATTAAACTTATGCACTATGCTAGCATTCAAACTTCATAAATTATTTCTTTTATCATTTGCCTACTCGAGGACGAGCATGAATTAAGCTTGGGGATGCTGATACGTCTCCAACGTATCAATGATTTATGAAGTATTCATGCCATATTTACCTATGGTTACAATATTTTTATATGGTTTTGACACACTTTATATTAATTAATTCGAACTAACCCAGACTGACGTTGTGTCAGCAGAATTACTGTGGTCTCATTTTTGTGCAGAAAATAAAAGTTCTCAGAATCGCCCGAAACTTTTGACAATTTTTTCTGGAACATGTAAGTAATATTGGAGCAAAGAACCGCTGGAGGGGGCCACCAGGTGCCCCCAAGGCAAGAGGGCACGACCACCCTCCTAGGGCGCGCCCACTTGCCTTGGGACCACCCTGTGGCTTCGTCTCGCATGATTCAAACGCTAAAAAATCCTATAAATGGTGAAACCCTCATAAATAAACCTAGAACTTATGCTCCATCGCCACAAGCCTCTATAGAAAAGAAATCTCATCCGGGACCCTCTTTCGGGATCCTGACGGAGGGGGAAATCATCATCGCAGGCCATCTTCATCATCCCAGCAGTCTCCATGACAAGGAGGGAGTAGTTCACCCTCAGGGCTGAGGGTATGTACTAGTAGCTATGTGTTTGATCTCTCTATCTCTCTCGTGTTATCGATATTTCATTATATTGATGTATCACAGGCTTTGTTAATATAGCTGGATCATATGGTGTTCTTCCCTCTTCATCTTGATGTGATGAATTGAGTCTTTCCCTTTGAGATCTTGTTATGTTGGACTGAATACTTTGGATTGGAGAACACTTGATATATGTCTTGCATGTGGATAACCATGGTGAAAATGGGGTGTTCTATTGAGTCACTTGATATATGTTTTTGTTATCAACTTGCGGATCCCCGTGGTGACATTGGGGTGATCTATGCACATAGGTTGATGCACGTTTTCGTTCTACTTTCTCTGATAGAAATCTTGGGGGTACTCTCTGAAGTTCTTTGTGTTGGATTTAATATGATGAATCTAAAATTTCTTGATGCATGTCGGATAATTAACTCAAGGATACTTGTGGTGACACTAGAGTATCTAGGTTACATTAGGGTTGATTGATGCGTATCATATGGTTTTATTTTACTACGAACTCTAGGGCTGTTTTTGACACTTATAGGAATAACTTAATAGATTGATAGGAAAGGACAAATTTGAGGTGGTTTTCTACCTACAACAATTTCTTCTTATGTTCTCCTGTAGAGAAGAACTTTGGGGTGATTCTTTGTCCCACCTTGAGGGATGATTATATGATTCAATTATGTTATCACTGTTGAGAGATTGCAATAGTGAAAGTATGAACCCCAGGCCTTATTTCCAAGCATTATATATCATTTTGATCATTGTTTACTACTTTCTACCTTGATGTTTTTGTTTATTAAGATTATAAAAACCTATTTCTACTATCCATACTACACTTGTATCACCATCTCTTCACCGAGCTAGTGCATCTATAAAATTTGCCATTGTATTGGATATGTTGACGACACAAGAGATTTCTTGTATTTGTTTACATGGTTGTTTGAGAGAGACCATCTTCATACTAAACCTCTCATGGATTGATAAACCTTAGGTCAAACACTTGAGGGAAAATTGCTACTGTTCTATAAAACTCTGCGCTTGGAGGCCAAACATGAGTCTACAAGAATAAAGTTGTGTAGTAGACATAATCGATCAGAGAGGCCATCTACATCCACCTTGCTGCCTCCATGTTGATGCGTGAGTGGTCCATCATAGAGCTATAGTTCCATAGCTATTACCCACATGGTTTATTCTCTCTCTTTGATCTTCAATACAATCACCATGGTTCTCGTGGTGATCTATTCAATGTAATCTTCTTTTGTGGTGTGTTTGTTGGGATACGATGAATTGTGCATTTATGATCAGATTATTCATTGAAAGTAATTGATTCTCCTCTGAATTCTATTATGCATGATTATTATAGCTTCGTATTTCTCTCTGATCTATTAGTTTGCTTTGGCCAACTAGATTGATTTATCTTCACTGAGTGATGTGTTGTAGTGGGTTCAATCTTGCGGTGCTCAACATCCTCATGACAGAAGGGGACAAGACACATATTTGTAGACACATATTTGTATTGTTGCCATTAAGGATAAAACGACGGTATCTTAACATATTGCTTGTCCTGTTTTATTTACATTGTGTCTCCTTGCTTGAAGCATTACTCTGTTTGTCATGAAATTAATACCTAGAGAGGCAAGCATAGAAGCACTCTCGAAGTGGAGTAATAGTAGTAGATGTATAATTGTTTTGGTCTAGTTGTTTATGGACGTGATGCCTATATACATGATCATTGTCGTGAATAACATGTCATAACTATGTGTAATTTTTTCAATTGCCCAATAGTAATTTGTCTACCTACCTTATGCTATTTTCGATAGAGAAGCCTCTAGCGAACACTATGCCCCCCAGGTCTATCTAAACATAGATACAAAAGCTCTTAAATTACCTTGCTACCTTTTATTACTTTTTTATTTTATTATTTGCAATATCTATCTCTATCAAGATTTAATCCTTGCAAGTAATGAGTTCAAGGGGCTTGACAACACTCTTGCCCGCGTTGGGTGCAAGTGTTTGGTTTTGTGTGTATAGGTGTTGTTGAAAGGAATTTGCTTGGTTCTCCTATTGGTTCGATAACATTGGTCCTCAGTGAGGGAAATACTTATCACTACTATGCTTCATTCTCTCCTCTTCTGGGAAAATCCCAACGCATCTCACAAGTGGCCATCCGCCGTGTCTTGAGAACGAGATACATTGCTCCTATCAGGATCGTCCACACGTCAGCATGTCTTGCTGGATTTGTTTTACCTTTGATGAATTTCTTGTGCACCACGGACACTTGAGGACACTTCGGGCTATCCCACGGTTGATGTTTTTCACCACAACTTGTGGCTAGTTTGTGATGGATGATTTGGAGCACCCTGCAGTTTTAAATCTTTCGGAAAGCCGTGCCCATGGTTATGTGGCAACTTGGAAACTTTATAATACCCATTCATAGAAAACTTGAAGTAAACCCAATTAAAATACACCAACTATGTGCATAACTGTAATCATCTCTTTTTGAGGGGGTTTGAGAAGAGAACACGAAGGGGTTATGATTGACTCGTAAGTAGGTTTTCAGGATCACTTTTTGATCATTACTGGTTCACGTCCGTTTATGCGTAGATCACTCTTCTTATTCTTGTAATCGTAAGTTAGCCAGATATCAAATGCTTAGTTCTTTCTCCAACCTCACCACTTAACCATACCTCACCCATTAAGCTTTGCAAGTCTTGATACCCTTGGTAATGAGATTGCTGAGTCCCCGTTGCTCATAAATTCCCACAACAATAGATGCAGCTATAGGTAATCTGATGCTTTGGCGTGAGAGAGATGATTGTTATAGTTGGAGTTATTCTTTTGCATCATCGATCATAGGTTGTGTTCCACGTTGGCAGCCTGGGATTAGTATGGTGGAAGTCTTCTTCTTCTTTTTGTTTAATTTCATACGTAGTCGAATCCTGCTCTTCTGCATGATGATTGTTATGCATGGATATATTGAGATATTTATGTTGTAGCATGTGGCGAGTGTAAGACAACTCCGTATAATCATCTCTTCTTTACATGTATTGTGATGATTTTCATTCTTTCGAAGCGACCCAAAATATGCTTCTATTCTTATCGAAGCCCTCGAGCCGTCATGAAGAAAGTACCACATTTTGGGTGTGACAACGGGTCTATCCGGGAAGGAGCCTGGGTGCCTCCTGGAAGAGGAGGTTCCCATAATGACCCAAGGGACTAAGACCCTTGCTATGCACGTCTCCTCATACAGTTTCCTTATGGTTGAAGCCATCGACTATTGGTACGACTAGATTCATCTCTTAAGTCGCTACAGTCATGAAGTGGTAGGGCAATCGGGAATTATCCGGTGGGTATTTACCGGGCCCCGAAAGGACGACATCATCGCTCATACAAGCATACTCTAGATGGATATACCTCCATAGCACCCGACCAATAGGGGCCTCTGGCCAACCCTCTCTATACACAATAAATAGAGGAGTCTAGGACCTCTTAACGGGTCGATCTTTGACATAAGCAACAGAGGAAAACACCAACTTTACCATTGTGACACACATTATATCTCTCGACCAAATCAATACAAGAAAGCAGGAGTAGGGTATTACACCACCAAGGTGGCCCGAGCCTAGGTAGTTCTTCATGTTCAACCACTCTACATTGTTCATGTCTTAGGATAGTTGGACATGTTCATTCCTTGGACGAACTCTCAAAGGGTTGTTGATCACAACTCATATGTAGGTTCCTGGAAACCGACATTTGGCGCGTAGGTAGGAGACTGAAATGTCTCTACTAAATCAAGTCGGCATCCATTCACATGCCTCCAACAAC
This sequence comes from Hordeum marinum, assembly GCA_022496015.1. Lineage (NCBI taxonomy): Eukaryota > Viridiplantae > Streptophyta > Magnoliopsida > Poales > Poaceae > Hordeum > Hordeum marinum. The sequence continues at coordinate 267,031,934 of CM039674.1, read as the reverse complement.
TGCTTTGAACCACTAAGCTCCATGTGTCTTGATAAGTGATTAGGGCATGGACTACCAAGCGTACAACCTGCCTTTGCCTTTTCCAAAAAATGGGCGAACGCGAGCTTTGCCGCCACTTTTTGGCGAGGACGAGAAGCTCTCATGCTGAGGCCCGGCTAGTGGTCTCGGCAACCAAGGCTTTGGTAGTATGGAATGCAGAAGCGCCCTGTAAAGACTATCTCGACCATCGGCGAATGATCAAGGAGTTCCATGAGCACACGAACCATCCCACATCGAATAAAGACACACACTCATCTCCAAACGACATGCCCTGCGGTGGCAAGAGCACCGTTGGAACAAGAATCTTGACATGGCATGGCGGCCCCATGGGCCCCGCCAACATGACGAGATCTGGAAAAGAAGGCATTTGGCATAAGCCTTCCCCAAGGCGACACAGACAAGGGAGGTAAAAGGAACATGTCCTTCATGATATTGGCCATCCGGTTTGAGCAACGCATGAAGCGACTATCAAAGGATGGTGCTCTTTGTCTCAAGCCCCAGCAAAGACTCCCTCCAATAAGACGAACTTCTGAAGCACTCCAGTCCACCCTTTGGCCGCTATAGAAGCACCCGATTTCCTGAGCATCCCTCCCGAGACCACGAAGGCCAACTCAACCCACCAGACACATGTGTTGTACTACAAACAGTGCTCATTCTGGGAACTACCCGATGGCCAGAAAGATGGGTCATGGATCTGTAAAGGAAAAACACAAAGGCGGTGTTCATCGTTAATATGAAGCTCGACAGTACCTCTATTATCTAAATGACCGTGATCGAAACTGGGTGACCGGGGAGTGGCGCGTCAGTCGCAATGAGAAAAGTTCCCGAGACCTATCTCGAGCGGACCGCTTTCCTTAGGTTAATGGACCCATGCCCCTTTTTTCTAACGTAGGAGTGGAAGCTACACGTCCCGCCTGCACGTTGGAACATTTTTGGGTCTTGTCCCGACGAACCTCTTCCTTCTGACTACCACCCCATTGCTACTCACCAGTGCGGTTGAGCCACAACAGAGCGTTGTGTCCCCTGTGGCGCAAGGGCTCCCGGGATTCACCCTCTGCGAGTCCCTTTCCAAACGCTATGGCCCTAGTATCAACCCCATATAGTGGATTTAGAGATACATGCCCACCTGCTGCGAGCGGAAAGCTCCCGGGTCCTTTACCGCTCGAGCAATATTTTCCCCAGGCCACCAAAGCCTCTGCTCCCTTCTCGGCATGTCGAAGTTGCTTTAGTGTGATGCACCTGCATCGAGGAAAAGTTCCCGGGATCTCTCCGGTTCGGACCACTTTCTTGGGTTGCTAGGTTTTGTCATCTTTTCCCTGACTAGTTTAATCATCGCGGCGATCTTTTACCTACAACATTCGTATGGTATGACGAGAACAACCGAGAGGCAAAATCGGATAATTGTAGAACATAAAGGATTAACTTGGAGTATAGAGCTATCCGGCTGACCCGTTAGTGTGGATGCCATGTCGGCCCGACAAGCACCGCGGTCAGTCCCGCTTACCAACAAAAAAACAAAAAGGAAGGGTATTAGAAGCTGACCCCACAGCCTCACGCTTCTCAACGCATAGGGCCTTCAGATGACCCCAGCATCAAGACCTTTCTCCTCCTGCACCATCGCCTCGATAACGCCCTCCATCGTGTGTCGAGCCACCTGGCGATCCTCGAAGGAATGATCCTCCAACACCACATTCAAGGGGAAGTGGGGGAAGGTACGATGGACGCTGATGAGGATCCGTGTGTGCACCCACGCACATTGCCTCGTCAACAACCGCCTCGTGAGCCGCCTCCCTATGGTCGTGGAACTCTCCAAATCCGACATCCAGGTGCTAGAATAAGAACGTCAGATGGTTCAACTTCCCTTAATCGAAGGTGGAGTATGGGGTGAATGGCCAAATATACAGGACTTGCATGTCCTCGTTCAACCGACGATAAACGTCACACAGCGCCCCCACACTCCCATAATGATTAGTGTGCAGCTGGGTGAACAACTACTCTGCTTCAGGCCAGCAAATCTTCTCCATCTCCAACGCCTCTTGCAGCTCAGTTTTCTCGACCTCCAAGCGGAGGGTATGCCACTAAGGGCTGTGCACAACTTTCGGGGCTCAAGGTCGTTGGCAGCGAGGCTGGACAACATCTATTCCTTCTCATGGACACTGTTGCCGTTGAAAGCACAACTTCTCACTAGGTGTTTTTGGTAATTAATAACAACATATATTTCATTGGATTAATGTTTCCAGCAAGTATATTATAGGAAAAGTTCATTGATGTATTGGCAAAGGATTGTGAGGAGATTCCCAAGGTGCAAGGAACACCCATTTGCTACAAGCTTGAAGACTTTACATTTTACATTTTGTGAGAAATCACTATTGAGTCCATAGGAAAGCCAATAATATTAAAAGGGGATGAGGTAAATATGATGATCTGGTTGATCAAGTGCTTAGAGATTAGCCACCAAAAATACTCATCCATTCTCTCACAAATATTTTGTCCAAACCCTGAAATGTCCAAAATTCGGTGCCACCAACTTTCTCATTCGGTCCTACCCAGTTTTGCCCTAAACAGATCCCATGCAAAACCCTAGCTTCTCGGTGCTACCAACTTTCCATTCAGTGCAACCAAAATCGGTGACCAACCTTCTGTTGTCTCATTACTAAAAATCAGAATTTCTGAGTTTTAGGAATCAGTGACACTGAGATTTCGAAACTGCCTAGGTCACCTATATTGGTCCCACCGAGATTTATATATCGGACTCATCGAAACGTGAAAAGTTGCCACATTTTGCACTAGTCGGTGAAACCGAGTTTTTACTTAGGTTTCACCGAGTTGGGCAATAATGTTATAATGGTTGGATTTTTGGACATGCCTTTATATACCCCTCCACCACGTCTCACTCGCAAGTGAAGCACTCAGAACACACCAACACGTGCCATATCCATTTTTTGATAGAGAGCCACCTACTCATGTGTTGAGATCAAGATATTCCATTCCAACCATATGAATCTTGATTTCTAGCCTCCCCAAGTTGCTTTCCACCCAATCATTCTCTTCTACCAAGCCAAATCTGTTAGAGATTGATTGAGTGTTGAGGAGACTATCTGTCGTGGATTTATCACGATAGATGTCCGGGAGAACGGACTTGGATTCGAGGCCATCGCTAACGTGATGGACTCAAAGGGGTTGATTGGGACGAAGGACACGAGTTTACCCAGGTTCAGCCCCTCAAGTTAAGGTAATAGCCTACGTCCTGCTTGTTCTTGTATTGCTTGTTGTATCGATTACAAGGGAGCAAAAGCTTGACCTAGTTCTTGATAACCCCCCATCTCTAAGTCGCCCCGGGTCTACCTTTATATAGGAGGTCAGGACCATGGGTCTTTACAATTGTCTAACCGAGTCTCATTGTCTATCCGAGTCTTCCTCTATCTTCTTGTCCAAGCTATCCTCGAGTGGCTTACATGCCCGGGTCTTCTCTGTCCGGGCCACCTTGCGGCCCACACCTTGAGCTGCTTATCTTCCTTGGCCGTAGACTTTACGGCTCACCCTTGGGCCGGCTCACGAGCCATCAATGTGACCCGGAACCTTAATGGCGGGTTATATTGTGGGGTTATATCCCCAACATTAGGCCCCAGGTTGAACTGAGCTTGCTCACTTCATCCCCTTCTTCTGCTCTTCGGCGAGTCGCCCGATGATGACCCGACGTGAAGTCATGTGGTCCCTGCGAGAGAGATCCTGTCGTGGATTTATCATGGCAGATGTCCGGGTGAACGGACTTGGATTCGAGGCCATCACTAACGAGGTGGACTCAAAGGGGTTGATCGGGACGAAAGACATGGATTTACCCAGGTTCGGCCCCTCAAGTCGAGGTAATAGCCTACGTCCTGCTTGTCTTTGTATTGCTTGTGTATCGATTACAAGGAGCTAGAAGCTTGACCTAGTTCTCGATAACCTGTCCTCTAAGTCGCCCCGGGTCTCCCTTTATATAGGAGGTCAAGACCACTGGGTCATTACAATTATTAACCGAGTCTTATTGTATGTCCGAGTCTCTCTCTATATTCTTATCCAAGCTGTCTTTGAGACGGCTTACACGCCCGGGTCTTCTCCGTTTGGGCCGTCGTACGACCCACACCTTGAGCTACCTATCGGAGGAGTGCCTTGTGTGTATCAAATGTCGCAACGTAACTGGGTGACTATAAAGGTGCTCTACAGGTATCTCTGATGGTGCCTGTTGAGTTGGCATGGATCGAGACTGGGATTTGTTACTCCGTGTAACGGAGAGGTATCTTGGGGCCCACTCGGTAATGCAACATCACAATAAGCCTTGCAAGCAATATGACTAATTGTTAGTTGCGGGATCTTGTATTATGGAACGAGTAAAGAGACTTGCCAGTAACGAGGTTGAACTAGGTATGGAGATACCGACGATCGAATCTCGGGCAAGTAACATACCGAAGAACAAAGGGAACGTTATACGGGATTAACTGAATCCTTGACATAGAGGTTCGACCGATAAAGATCTTCGTAGAATATGTAGGAACCAATGTGGACGTCCAGGTCCCGCCATTGGTTATTGACCTTAGAGGTGTCTCGGTCATGTCTACATAGTTCTCGAACCCGCAGGGTCTGCACACTTAAGGTTCGGTGACGTTTCGGTAGTGTAGAGTTATGTATGGTGGTGACCGAAGTTTGTTCGGAGTCCCAGATGAGATCCCGGACATCACGAGGAGCTCCGGAATGGTCTGGAGGTAAAGATTCATATATAGGAAGTCCCAGTTTGGTTTCCGGAAAAGTTTCGGGCTCATCGGTAGTGTACCGGGAGTGCCGGGAGTGTATCGGGAGTGACGGTAGTGTACCGGGCGACCTCCGGGAGGGGTACTTCGACCCCAAGAGGTCCATGGGATGTGGTAGAATAATAACCGGCCCTTAGTGGGCTGGGAAAACAGCCACAAAGGCCCATGGCGCAGGAGAGAAAGTCCTAAAGCAAAAAGTGGAAAATCAGCCAATAGGAGGCAATCCTACTCCAACTAGGATTGGAGGTGAAGTAGGATTGCTTCCCACCTCCTATTTCGGCCGACCCAAAGGCCTTGGCTGCCTCTCCTCTCCTCTCCTCCTATATATACTAGTGGATTGGGTGGTTTTTGGACAGAATTTCCGGCCACGTGCTACCCGTTTCACCGGTGCACAGTTTCTCCTCTAGATCGGTTTTCCGCAGCGCTTAGGCGAAGCCCTGCCGGAATCACTCCACCACCATCACCGGAGCGCCGTCACGCTGCCAGTGAACTCTCTCTCCTCTCCACCTCCTCTTGCTGGATCAAGACGGTGGAGATCGTCATCAAGCTGTGCTGAACACGGAGGTGTCGTCCGTTCGGCGCTAGATCGGAAGGACCGTGATCAAGATCGCGAGACGGTTCGTGATGAGATCGCGGAACAGATCGTGATGAGTTCATGGGATAGATCGTGATCAAGATCGTGAGACGGATCATGATGAGTTCATGGGACGGATCGTGATTGGATCGCGGGACGGATCGTGATGAGATCGCGGGACACTCGGCGATTTGGATCGCGAAGATGTTCGACTACACCAACCGCGTTTCTTAACGCTTCCCGCTTAGCGATCTACAAGGGTATGTAGATCCACTCTCCCTCTCGTAGATGCTCATCACCATGGATAGGTTTGCGTGTGCGTAGGAAAATTCTTGTTTCCCATGCGATGTTCCCCAACAGTGGCATCATGAGCTAGGTTGATGGTTCGATGAGATCTCGAGTAGAACACAAAAGGTTTGTGGGCGTTGATGCTTAGATTGCTTCCTCCCTTGGTCGTATTTTGGTTCAGTGGGATTGTCAGATGAAGCGGCCCGAACCAACATTACTCGTACGCTTACGAGAGACCGGTTCCCTCGACGCAACTTGTTGCCTAGATGGCTTGTGGGTGACAGTTTCTCTCACTTTAGTTGGATCGGATTCGACAAAGGCGGTCCTTGAGAAGGTTGAAAAGCAAACTAGTGTATCACCGTTGTGGTTTATGCGTAGGCGAGAATTGTTCTTGCTAGATACCCATAGCAGCCACGTAAAACATGCAACAACAATTAGAGGACGTCAAACTTATTTTTGCAGGGTATGTTGTGATATGATATGGCCAATTACATGATGTGATATATGTGATGTATGAGATGATCATGTGATGTATAGATTATCACGACTTGCATGTCAATGAATACGGCAACCGGCAGGAGCCATAGGGTTGTCTTTAATTATTGTATGACCTGCGGGTCAATCATTAAGCGCTATGTAATGCTTTACTTTATCGCTACGGTAGCAATAGTAGTAGAAGCATGCAGGGCGTGACAACCCCGATGGCGACACGTTGATGGAGATCAAGATGATGGAGATCATGGTGTCATGCGGGTGACGATGGAGATCATGTCGGTGCTTTCATGATGGAGATCAAAAGCACAAGATCATGGCCATATCATGTCACTTATTATTTGCATGTGATGTTAATCCTTTTATGCACCTTGTTTTGCTTAGGACGACGGTAGCATTATAAGGTGATCCCTCACTTAATTTCAAGATAAATTGTGTTCTCCCTGAGTGTGCAACGTTGCGAAAGTTCGTCGTGTTGAGACACCACGTGATGAATGGGTGTGATAGACTCTACGTTCACATACAACGGGTGCAAGCCAGTGTTGCACACGCAGAACACTCGGGTTAAACTTGACGAGCCTAGCATGTACAGACATGGACTCGGAACACAAGAGACCGAAAGGTCGAATATGAGTCATATAGTAGATATGAATAACATAATGATGTTCACCATTGCAGCCACCTCAACTCACGTGATGATCGGACTTGAGTTGGTGAATTTGGATCATGTATCACTCGAATGATCGTAGGGATGTCAATTTGAGTGGGAGTTCTTAGGTAATATTATTAATTGAACTCATTATCATGAACATAGTCAAAGTGTCTTTGCAAATTATGTTGTAGATTACTAGCTCACGCTGTAGCTCCTTTGTAGTTTTATATGTTCCTAGAGAAATAGTATTGAAAGATGATGGTAGCAATATTGCGGACTAGGTTTGTGATTTGAGGATTGTCCTCTTTGCTGAACAGAAGGCTTATGTCCTTAATGCACCGCTTGGTGCGCCACCCCCTCTAGCGTCGTCTGTAGATGTTGTGAATATCTGACAGGCACGTTTCGATGACTACTTGATAGTTTAGTGCGTCATGCATTACATCTTAGAATTGAGGCTCCGAAACATTTTGAACGTCATGGAACATATGAGATGTTCTAGGAGCTGAGATTGTGATCTCAGGCTCGTGCCCGTGTTGCGAGATATGAGATCTCCAACAAGATTCTTTGCCTGTAAGATGAAGGAGAATAGCTCAATCATTGAGCATGTATTCAGATTGTCTGGGTACTACAATCACTTGAATCAAGTGGGAGTTGATCTTCCAGATAAGATAGTGATTGATATAGTTCTCCAAGTCACTGTCACTAAGCTACTAGAACTTGGTGATGAACTATAAGTTGCCAGGGATAGAAATAATGATTCCTGAGCTATTCGCGATGTTTGACACCGCGGAGGTAGAAATCAAGAAGGAGCGTCAAGTGTTGATGGTTAATCAAACCACTAGTTTTGAGAAGGGCAAGAGCAAGGAGGGAAACTTCATGGATAGCAAGTCAGTTGCTGCTCCAGTGAAGCAAGCCAAAGTTGAACTCAAACCCGAGACTCGGTGCTTCTGTTATGAGGTGAGCGGTCGCTAAAGCGGAACAACCCTAGATACTTGGTAGATAAGAAGGCTGGCAACATTGATAGAAGTATATTTGATATACGAGTTAATAATGTGTACCTTGCTAGTACTCTTAGTAGCACCTGGGTATTGGATATCGGTTCGGTTGCTAAATGTTAGTAACTCGAAATATAAGCTACGGAATAAACGAAGAACTAGCTAAGGGTGAGGTGATGATATGTGTTGGAAGTGTTTCCAAGGTTGATGTGATCAACATTGCACACTCTCTCTACCTTCAGGATTAGTGACGAACCTAAATAAATGTTATTTGGTGTTTTGCGTTGAGCATGAACATGATTAGATCATGTTTATTGCAATACGGTTATTCATTTAAGTTAGAGAATAATGGTTATTCTGTTTACATGAATAATACCTTCAATGGTCATGCACCCAGTGAGAATGGTTTGTTGAAATCTTGATCGTAGTAGTACACATGTTCATAACATTGATGTCAAAAGATACAAAGTTAATAATGATAGTACCACATACTTGTGGCATTGCCGCTAAATGTCATATTGGTATAAAGCGCATGAAGAAACTCCATGCTGATGGATATTTGGACTCATTCAATTTCGAATCGGTTGAGACGTGCGAACCATGCCTCTTGGGCAAGATGACTAAAGGACCCCGTTGGATGGAGCGGGCAAGTGATTCATTGGAAATGATACATGTTGATGTATACAATCTAGTGAGTCTTGTAGCGTGTAGTGGATATCGTTATTTTCTTACCTTCACTGATGATTTGAGTAGATATAGTGTATATTTACTTAATGAAACACAAGTTTGAATCGTTTGAAAGGTTCAAGCAAATTCAAAGTGAAGTTTAAAGATCATCATGACAAGAAGATAAAAGTGACTGCGATATGATCGTGGAGGTGAATATCTCAGTTACGAGTTTGGCATACAACTTAAGACAATGTGAAATTTGTTTCACAACTAACGCCACCTGGAACACCATAGTGTGATGGTGTGTCAGAACATCATAGTCATGCTCTATTGGATATGGTGCGTGCTATGATGTCTCTTATCATTTTACTACTATAATTTTGGGGTTATGCATTAGAGACAACTACATTCACTTTAAATAGGGCACCATCTAAATCCGTTGAGATGACACCGTGTGAATTATGGTTTTACAGAAACCTAAGCTGTCATTTCTTAATGTTTGGGGCTGCGATGCTTGTGTGGAAAATGTTTTCACATAATAAGCTAGAACCCAAAGCGGACAAATGTATCTTCATAGAATACCCTAAGAACAGATGGGTATGCCTTCTATCTCAGATCTGAGTGCAAAGTGTTTGTTGCTAGAACTGGGTCCTTTCTCGAGAAAAAGTTTCTCTCGAAAGAATTGAGAGGGAGGAAGATAGAACTTGATGAGGTTGTTAAACCTTTGTTCAACCTGAGAATAGCGCAGCGCAGAAAGATGTTTCTGTGAAGCCTACGTTAGTTGAAGAGGAAGTTAATGATGATGATCATGAAACTTCAGGATCAAGTTACTATCGAACTTCGTAGATCGACAAGGATGTGTACTGCTCCTAAGCGGTACGACAACTCTGTCTTGGAGGTCATGTTGTTGGACAACGATGAACCTACGAGCTATGGAGAAGCGATGATGGGCCCAGATTCCGACAAATGGTTGGAGGCCATGAAATCCGAGTTAGGATCCATGTATGAAAACCAAGTATAGACTTTGGTAGACTTGCTCGTTGGACAGGAGGTCGTTGAGTATAGATGGATCTTTAAAATGAAGACAAACGCTGATGGTAATTGTCACCATTTGTAAAGCTCGACTTGTTGCAAAGATGTTTGTGACAAGTTCAAGGGGTTGACTGCGATGAGACTTTCTCACTCATAGCGATGCTAGAGGCTGTTGGAATTATCTTAGCAGTTGCTGCGTTTTCAATTATGAAATCTGGCAGATGGATGTCAAAACATCGTTTCCTTAACGGTTTACTTGAGGAAAGGTTGTATGTGATACAACCAGAAGGTTTTGTCAGTCCTAAGGATGCTAAAAGGTGTGCAAGCTTCGGTGATCCTTCCATGGACTGAAGCAAGCATCTCGGAGTTGGAATATACGCTTTGATGAGTTGATCAAAGTTTTTGAGTTTATACAAAGTTTACGAGAAACTTGTATTTGCAACAAAGTGAGTGGGAGCACTATAGAATTTCTGATAAGTATATGTGGATGACATATTGTTGATCAGAAATAATGTAGGATTTCTAGAAAGCATAAATGGTTGTTTGGAAAGTGATTTTCAAAGGAAGACCTGGATAAAGCTACCAAATTGTTGAGCATCAAGATCTATAGAGATAGATCAACATGACTTTATGAGACTTTAAATGAGTACATACCTTGACAAAGATTTTGAAAGAGTTCAAAATGGATTAGTCAGAGAAAGAGTTCTTGCCTGATTTGTAAGGTGTGAAGTTGAGTGAGACTCAAAGCTCGACCACGGCAGAAGGAAGAGAAAGGACGAACGTCGTCCCCTATGCCTTAGCCATAGGCTCTGTATAGTATGCCATGCAGTGTACCGCACCTGTGTGTGCCTTGCCATGAGTCTGTCAAGGGGTACAAGTGTGGTCCAGGAGTGGATCACTGGACAGCTGTCGGAATTAGCCTTAGTAACCAGAGGACCAAGGAAATGTTTCTTGATTATGGAGGTGATAAAGAGTTCGTCGTAAAGAGTTACGTCGATGCAAGCTTTAACACCTATCCGGATGACTAGTAGTAGCAATCTGGATACGTATAGTGGAGCAGCCATTTGGAAATAGTACCAAGTGGAGTGTGGTAGCAGTGTTTACGGTTTGACATAGAGATTTGCAAAGTACACACGGATCTGAATATTGCAGACCCGTTGACTATAAGACCTCTCTCACATGCAAAGCATGATCGAGCCCCAGAACTCATTGGGTGTTAGATTCATAACAATGCGAATCATATGGTGATGTGAACTAGATTATTGACTCTAGTGCAAGTGGGAGACTATTGGAAATATGCCCTAGAGGCAATAATAAATTAGTTATTATCATATTTCCTTGTTCATGATAATCGTTTATTATCCATGCTATAATTGTATTGATCGGAGACTTAAATGCATGTGTGGATACATAGACAAAACCATGTCCCTAGTATGCCTCTAATGGACTAGCTCGTTGATCAAAGGATGGTTAAGGTTTCCTAGCCATGGACATGAGATGTCATTTGATAAAGGGATCACATCATTAGGAGAATGATGTGATGGATAAGACCCAAACTACAAACATAGCATATGATCGTGTCAGTTTATTGCTACTGTTTTCTGCATGTCAAGTATATGTTCCTATGACCATGAGATCATGCAACTCACGGATATCGGAGGAGTGCCTTGTGTGTATCAAATGTCGCAACGTAACTGGGTGACTATAAAGGTGCTCTACAGGTATCTCTGATGGTGTCTGTTGAGTTGGCATGGATCGAGACTGGGATTTGTTACTCCGTGTAACGGAGAGGTATCTTGGGGCCCACTCGGTAATGCAACATCACAATAAGCCTTGCAAGCAATGTGACTAATTGTTAGTTGAGGGATCTTGTATTATGGAACGAGTAAAGGGACTTGCCGGTAACGAGGTTGAACTAGGTATGGAGATACCGACGATCGAATCTCGGGCAAGTAACATACCGAAGAACAAAGGGAACGTTATACGGGATTAAATGAATCCTTGACATAGAGGTTCGACCGATAAAGATCTTCGTAGAATATGTAGGAACCAATGTGGACGTCCAGGTCCCGCCATTGGCTATTGACTGTAGAGGTGTCTCGGTCATGTCTACATAGTTCTCGAACCCGCAGGGTCTGCACACTTAAGGTTCGATGACGTTTCGGTAGTGTAGAGTTATGTATGGTGGTGACCGAAGTTTGTTCGGAGTCCCGGATGAGATCCCGGACGTCACGAGGAGCTTCGGAATGGTCCGGAGGTAAAGATTCATATATAGGAAGTCCCAGTTTGGTTTCTGGAAAAGTTTCGGGCTCATCGGTAGTGTACCGGGAGTGCCGGTAGTGTACCGGGAGTGCCGGTAGTGTACCGGGAGACCTCCGGGAGGGGTACTTAGACGCCAAGAGGTCCATGGGCTGTGGTAGAATAATAACCGGCCCTTAGTGGGCTGGGAAAACAGCCACAAAGGCCCATGGCGCAGGAGAGAAAGTCCTAAAGCAAAAAGTGGAAAATCAGCCAATAGGAGGCAATCCTACTCCAACTAGGATTGGAGGTGAAGTAGGATTGCTTCCCACCTCCTATTTCGGCCGACCCAAAGGCCTTGGCTGCCTCTCCTCTCCTCTCCTCCTATATATACTAGTGGATTGGGTGGTTTTTGGACAGAATTTCCGGCCACGTGCTACCCGTTTCACCGGTGCACAGTTTCTCCTCTAGATCGGTTTTCCGCAGCGCTTAGGCGAAGCCCTGCCGGAATCACTCCACCACCATCACCGGAGCGCCGTCACGCTGCCGGTGAACTCTCTCTCCTCTCCACCTCCTCTTGCTGGATCAAGACGGTGGAGATCGTAATCAAGCTGCACGTGTGCTGAACGCGGAGGTGTCGTCCGTTCGGCGCTAGATCGGAAGGACCGTGATCAAGATCGCGAGACGGTTCGTGATGAGATCGCGGAACGGATCGTGATGAGTTCACGGTACAGATCGTGATCAAGATCGTGAGACGGATCGTGATGAGTTCACGGGACGGATCGTGATTGGATCGCGGGATGGATCGTGATGAGATCGCGGGACGCTCGGCGATTTGGATCGCGAAGATGTTCGACTACACCAACCGCGTTTCTTAACGCTTCCCGCTTAGCGATCTACAAGGGTATGTAGATCCACTCCCCCTCTCGTAGATGCTCATCACCATGGATAGGTTTGCGTGTGCGTAGGAAATTTTTTGTTTCCCATGCAACGTTCCCCAATAGTATGACCGAATCTTTCATTAAACAGTCATTCCGAGAATCGAGGCGTTCGCCTCGGTCAAACGGTGTCGTCGCCTTGATTTTCGCGCCTTCCTCATTCCCTCTTTAAATACGACCCGTGCGGGTAGAAGCCTTTCACTCTTCCCGCTCACGCCTCTTCTTCTTCTTCCTGTCGCCGCCGCTCTAGCGTCCTCGTCGTCTGGCGCCGTCTTCGCAACTACACCGACCGGGCCGCTGCATCACCCTGATTCGTACCAGAGACCTTCCCCTCTGCCGCGACATCTCCGGTGAGTTCTCCTTCTTCTTAGAACGCCCACCACCATAGTAGGGTTTCATCGGGGGCTCCGCCGCCGCCGCTCGGGCTCCGGCACCGCCGCCGCGAATATATTTCGACGCCGTTGGCGCCTTTAGAGTGCGCTCTCGCCTCGCCGCCGCGTGCGGGCCGGCCGCGCGTAATGCGCAGACCGCAATGGCTCCGGTCCATTTTCTTTTCTTCCGCTGTTCATCGCTAGGTCAGGATTAAAATCCTTTTCTCCGCTTTTGTAGATCCATAGCCATAGTAGTAGTTTGCGGAATCTGTTTTTTAGGACTTAGCCGATTTTCAATCTTCCTTTCCTCTGTTGAGTCGCTAAGCTTCTCTGGCTCTCATCAATCGGGTCTTTCCACATTATCCGTAGAACCCTTAAACCTATAAGCCGTCATAAATATTTGCTTGCACTTGACTCATCACGCCCTTTACCTTGCACACTATTTAAGCCTCCAATATGTCTCGTGCGTCTAACTCATGCAACTGGGTTGGTTCTTGCGTTACAGAGGAGTACTTAGCAGATTATGTTGAAGCAGTACTCTCCCTCCCAAAGAGGTCCTCAATTGGCGGGTTCCGGGTAAAGAGACCCGGCCTTCTCCCCAAAAGGAGAGATAGTAGTCTTCACTGATCACATCGAGCGAGGGTTCGTGCCGCTCGGCTCTAAGTTTTTCCGGGATGTTCTTCATTTTTACAAGCTGCATCCTCAAGACTTGGCACCCAACTCCGTCTCAAACATCTGCAACTTCCAAGTTCTCTGCGAAGCTTATCTGCAAACTAAGCTGTCTGTGGGGTTCTTTCGAGAGTTTTTCTATGCCAACCGCCAAACTGAAATGAAGGGTGGTCCGAGTCTGGAGCTGGGCGGCATTTCTATTCAACGCTGCCAAGACATCACCTTTCCTGCCACTCCAATGCTGAGTCACCCAAAGGATTGGAATAAGACGTGGTTCTACTGCCAAGAGACCTCTCCTGAGAAAGAGCACTCGTTGGCGGGTTACCGCCCCTCCCGGCTTAGGACAGACACAGAGCTTCCCGGCCGGCTCTCAGCCTCGGAGCGTGCCAGATACGAGCCGTTCCACGCCAAGATCAAAGCACTCCTGGCCAACGGTTTAATATGGTTGGATTTGATCCGCTACTGGATTTCCTGGCGGATCATGCCTTTAAGCCGTAGAGGTCGGCTTATGTGCGAGTACGAAGGCAAATATGACAGCTCGTTGTGCTTCAGCAAGTCAACACTGATAGAGGATGATATTACCACTACCATCCAGAGCCTTGTCCATGAAGCCTCTGGCTCATGCAGTGCCATCGGCCTGGCGCCTTTCTGCGTCAATAATCCGGCACCCGATGTAAGTTAATCTCTTCCCATCCATCTCTTAGATGTTGCTTGTACTTTGTTGATTTGCTATTCATTCTCCGGGTCATTCCTGTAGACCGACTCAGACTTCTGGAAGAAGGAATATGTTGCCCCTCCAAAGAAATCCAGGAAGAAGGGCGCGATCAAGAGGGCTAAAAAAGATGCCTCGCAAGAGAATTTGTTTGACCCGCCACCATCATCCAACTCAGAGGTAATACTTTAATTGCTTTGCTTGATCTTTTATCTTCCTGCTTTATTAATGCTTGTTTTACTCGCAGATGAGGTGGAAACCAGCCGCGCCAATGCTCCTGAGGTAAATTATGTTTCTTCCGGCTCAAAATGTTTCGTCCCCCGAAAGCCGCGGCGGGTTATCAGAAAAGTTCCTCTTTCTCACCCTCTTGCTTACCTGGCTCCCGATTTTCTCTTGAAAAAGCAACAGCAGGCCGACCGTCGACAGACTCGAAGCACCGGCTCTAGTGAGCTCGTGTCCGGGTTACCAAATTCTCTGGCTCCAAAGAAATGCCTCGCAGAGGTTTATGTCTCTACTTTTCCTTTGACTTTCCTTTGTAAACTTGACACTTTCTCGTATATCTGTTTTATTCTGTTTAAAAATCCCCTTCCTCCGGCGACTCTTCAGCGTCAGTTCTACCACCGCCCAAGATCAATCCGCTGTAAGCATTCCTTACTATGATATCCGAACATTCGGCTCTTAATATGATAGCTACATCTTCGACTGCTGATCCTTCTATTTTGCAGTGCTCGAGCCAAGCGTCGCAAGACCAACAAGCCCTCCCCCGGACCTGTTATCCAAGAGCCGAAGCTCGAACAACCGGAGGAGGCTGAAGCAGAAGAAAATCCACAAGTTGCCTCCACAGAACCGACTGCTGTCGATGTCAGCATGGAGAGCCCTCCAAGGGCTCCTTCAAAACCGGCGACTCCTACCAAGACCCCTACAACTCCAGATGTTGTTATCACCGGGTCTGGTCATCAAACTCCTCCGGCTCATGTGCTGACCAAGCATATAGAGCCGACCGAGGCCTCGAAGAAACTGAACTTTGACTCTTCGTACGAGAAGATGACAGCCGAGGAGCTCCACGCCGGGTATAAACCGGGTTACCACCAGCTGGGATCTGGAAGTTCGGCTGGTCTCTTTAATGAAGACAAAATACGAGGTACTCTTCTTGTTTCCATACCCTTACTTAGCCCCCAAGGGCCAGTTCAATGTACTCAATCGTTGAACCGGATCTTTGTTTAACTTTCTGTTAGAAAAAATTCATAGCCATTGTCCCCTAGAGTCGGCTTAATTTGCCAAAATTGAGACGGATCTTCCTTTAGATAACTTAAACCGCTAGTCGTAGCCCCCAAGGGCCGGCTCAAGCTTGATAAAGTTGAGTCGGATCTTTAGTGTAGATATCTTGAAGAATCGCCTACAGCCCCCAAGGGCCGACTCAAAAATTAACAAAGTTTGAGTCGGGGCTTCCATTAGAAGTAAAGTGAAGAGCCATAGTGTAGCCCCCAAGGTCCGACTCAAAACTTAACAAAGTTTGAGTCGGGGCTTCCATTAGAAGTAAATTGAAGAGGCATAGTGTAGCCCCCAGGTTCTGGATTAACTTTGAAGAAGATGAACCGGAACTACATTGCATACTCAAAGATCAAACATACATTAGCCCCCAAGTGTCAAATATATTGCTTGCAATCTGTTTGAGACTTGCATAATCTTTGCTGTCAACACTCATCATTTGATATGACCTTTCCTTCGGTGGCTTATCCTGTATTTTGATGTTCTGCAGGAAACTTTAAGCAAAGCCGGGTCTCAATTGGCAGATCTGAAGGCCACCTTGGCGGCTTAGCAAGAATCCCAAAGCATTGCTGATGAAAAGTGCCGACTTCTCTCTAAGGAGCTGGCCAATGCCACTACCGAGCTTACCTCTTTGAAAGAAACGACAGAATCTGAAAAGGCCACTCTGACCAAATGGGCGGACGACGCCGACCAGCGGCTTATAGCTATGGCGGAGGAACTCCAAGGCCTGAAGCGGCACATAACGAAGATGTCAGCCACCCTATTTGGTAAGCTTCTGTTTTACTTTGTATTTTAACATTGCTATTGAAAAACTGGCGACTCATTAGCTTTATCTGGCTTATCCAGGTCCCAGGAGCCGACAGTTGGCTTCTGATAGCCTTCTGCCATTGAAGGCCATCTACACCTTTGCGGAACAACTATACTTCGGCGCCACCTTCACGATCAAGAGTGTTCAATATAAGGAGAAGATCCCCACCACTCTGAAAGGGGTCTTGGAACTCTTCTCCACCATGCCAAAACAGATTGAAGAACTGAAGAAATCAGCTTTTCGTCAAGGAGCAGTCGCCGGATTGAGCCGGGCTCTGGACTTCGCCCCTGAGCTGACGCCGGCTGAAATGATGGATGGCTATCCATCGAAGAAAGACGACGACTCAGAATTCACAGAGGCGGACTACATCCAGTGTGTCAAGGACTCCCGCTTCTTGGCGTCTGTACTTGCAGATGAAGCCAGCTTAAATGTATACTAGGTGGCTTATGATGGCGAGGATAAGAAGATCCGCGGCCCTCTCTACGAGTGGAAATCTCTAACACCCGCCCATAGTAAGGAAGTCTTTCCTAATGATCTCGATCCGTCTCCCTTTTTTGAGGAAGGGTCCTTCGCCGCGCTGTCTGACTGCAACTAGGATTTGGAAACTCTCCAGGTGAAGCCAGTAGAAGAGCCGGAGCAGGATGATCCGGCCGTCTGACTTTGTATTTTGTAACCTTCTGAGCGATGGCTCAAGCAATGACCCACCGTGGGTGGTTGAAACTTGGTAATGCCTTTGCTCCTTCTGAGAGCAATTTTTGTAATAGCTTAAGGATGACTCTGCCGTTCTAAAGATAGTGCCAGCTGTATATATTTCCATCTCTTTGTGTATACTTTCCGTCTCTCCGTGTTTCAATTTGATGTGTTGCCGACTCTCCATTGATTGATCGCTCCTTTGCATAAATATACCTTGAGCTTTTCTGATGAGGGGTGTTTGTCTTTGAAGACGTCATTCCTTCTCCAGAAGATTAGAACCGGATAATATCTTTGAAAACTTGAATTTTGTCAACTAGAGAAACATGGCTCCGGCTGTTGTCGGATGAATCCATTAAGGAGCCGGTTGTCTTAGGATAATGTAAGCTATACCTGATGGTAAGAAGCCTCTATCGATCACTACGGCTATTGATGAACTGGAAGCGGCCTAAAGCCGGCTATATGAAGGGTAATGTAAGCTATACTTGATGGTAAGAAGCCTCCTTTTAACAGCAAATGTTGTATGCGCGAACGCCGGCTGTCGATGGGAGATGTAAGCTATACCCCAAGGCAAGAAGCCTCCATCGACAGCCGCGGCTAATAATTAGCCTGAGACGGCATAAAGCCAGCTGTTTGAAAGGACATGTAAGCTATACCCGAAGGCAAGAAGCCTCTTTCAACAACTACAGTTGATAAGCAACTGAGTTTTGGTGTAAATGCCGGTTATTAGGGTGAGATAAGCGAACCCATCGGTAAGAAGCCCCCTTCGACAACCGCAGTTAATAAGTAGCCAGAAGTGGCATAGCCGGCCATTAGGGTGAGATAAGCGTTAACCGTCGGTAAGAAGCCCCCTTCGATGGCCACAGTTGATAAGCAACTGGAATTTGGTGTACATGCTATTGTCTTAGGGTCATGTAAGCTATACCAAAGGTAAGAAGCCTCCATCAACAACAGCGCTTCATGTAACCAAACTAGGCATAAGGCCAACTGTGCAAGGGAGATGTAAGCTATACCCGAAGGCAAGAAGCCTCCTTGCAACAGTTTAATAACAGCTGGCTGTGCAAAGGAGATGTAAGCTATACCCAAAGGCAAGAAGCCTCTTTGCAACAGTGCTTAATTGGACATAAAGCCAACTGTGCAAGGGAGATGTAAGCTATACCCGAAGGCAAGAAGCCTCCTTGCAATAGTTTAATAACAACTGGCTATGCAAAGGAGATGTAAGCTATACCCGAAGGCAAGAAGCCTCTTTGCAACAGTGCTTAATTGGGCATAACGCCGGCTATGCAAGGGAGATGTAAGCTATACCCGAAGGCAAGAAGCCTCCTTGCAACAGCGTAAAAGCAGACTGTGCAGGGGAGATGTAAGCTATACACGAAGGCAAGAAGCCTCCCTGCAACAGCGCTTGATAGGGCATAAAGCCGGATGATAGATCAACCGTTTTGACGGCGAACAAACCACTTCAACTCAAATTTTTGAGCCAAAAAAATTTCATCTTGATTGCACAAAGATATACATAAGAGCAGAGGCCCCAGTCTTTGCAGTGATGCTAGCTTTTACTCATGTAAACATGATATATACAATGATAGCGGCTTTCAACGCCTGCTAAGTAAAGTATGGTCGCAGATGTGCGATATTCCATGGCCGCAGCGTCTCTTGACCCGCGGTTTCCGACTCATCTCGGTTATCAAAGAGGTAATATGACCCATTGTTTAGGTTTCTGCTGATCACAAAAGGCCCCTCCCATGGTGGAGATAACTTATGCATTCCAGATTGGTCTTGAATCAACCGGAGCACCAGGTCACCTTCCTGGAACATCCGGGTCTTCACCCTGTGGCTATGATAGCGTCGTAGGTCTTGTTGATAAATTGCCGACCTGGCTGCTGCTAACTCTCGTGCTTCATCCAAGGCGTCCAACGCATCTTGGCATGCTACCTCATTGTCCGTCTCAACATAAGCCGCTACCCTTGGTGAGTCATGCCGGATATCGCTGGGTAGAACCGCCTCAGCACCATACACCATGAAGAAAGGCGTAAAACCTGTAGATCTGTTAGGGGTAGTTCTGATGCTCCATAAGACAGAAGGCAACTCCTCAATCCAACATCCGGGTGTCCGCTTCAAAGGAACCATGAGCCGTGGTTTGACTCCTCTTAAAATTTCCTGATTGGCTCGCTCCGCCTGACCATTAGACTGTGGATGTGCCAGAGCTGAAACATCAAGCCGGATATGCTCCTTCTCACAGAACGCTTTCATAGCTCCTTTGGATAGATTTGTTCCATTGTCCGTAATGATACTGTGCGGGTAACCAAAGCGATAGATCAGCTTCTTAATAAATTGAACCGCTGTATCCGCGTCACATTTGCTGACCGGCTCTGCCTCTACCCACTTAGTAAATTTATCAATCGCCACCAGAAGGTGTGTTTTCTTATCCTTGGATCTCTTGAAAGGTCCTACCATATCAAGCCCCCAGACCGCAAACGGCCAAGTGATTGGTATCGTCCTCAACTCTTGAGCCGGAACGTTAGCACGCCGGCCAAACTTCTGACAGCCGTCACACTTACGGACTAAGTCTTCTGCATCCTTGTGAGCTATCAACCAGAAAAACCCATGTCAAAAAGCCTTGGCCACTAAAGATTTTGAGCTGGCATGATGTCCACAGTCGCCAGCATGAATTTCTCTCAAGATCTGCCGGCCCTCCTCCGGTGAGACGCAGCGCTGAAAAACACCCATCACACTACACTTATGTAACTCACCATTGATAATCGTCATAGACTTAGAATGCCGGGTGATCTTCCTGGCTAGATCCTCCTCCTGAGGCAACTCACCACGTGTCAGATACGCCAAATAAGGAATAGTCCAGTCTGGGCTAGCATGCAAAGCCGCCACCAATTCCGCCTCCGGGTCAGGAATAGCCAGATCCTCCTCAGAGGGTATCTTGACAGTCGGATGATGCAATACGTCCAGAAAAACATTAGGTGGTACCGACTTTTTTGGGAACCTAACCGTGATAAGGCATCAGCCGCCTCATTGCTGCGACGATCAATATGATCCACCTGGTACCCCTTGAAGTGACTGGCAATGATATCAACCGCCTGTCGATAAGCCGCCATCCGTGGATCCTTGGAGTCCCAAGTACCTGAAACTTGCTGAGCCACAAGATCTGAGTCGCCTAAACATCTGACCCGGCTTAAGTTCATCTCTTTAGCGACTCTGAGACCATGGAGCAGTGCCTCATACTCAGCTGCATTATTAATACAAGGAAACATTAACCGGAGCACATAACAAAACTTGTCACCCTTCGGGGAGGTGAGAACAACCCCTGCACTGGACCCCTCTAGCTGCTTGGACCCATCAAAGTGTATAGTCCAATATGTGTTATCCGGCTTCTCTTCGGGTGCTTGACATTCTGTCCAATCATTTATGAAATCCACCAAAGCTTGAGACTTTATTGCTGTACGAGGAACATATTTGATGTTAAGAGGACCCAGCTCTAAGGCCCACTTGGCAATCCTCCTTGTGGCTTCTCTATTTTGAATGATATCTCCCAAAGAGGCAGAACTGACCACGGTTATCTGGTGCCCCAAAAAGTAGTGTATTAACTTGCGGTTAGCCATGAAAACTCCGTATACCAGCTTCTGCCAATGCGGATACCTCTACTTAGACTCTGCCAAAACTTTACTGATGTAATAAACCGGCCTTTGCACAGGATATTCCTTCCCTGCCTCCTTGGGCTCAACCACAATTGCTACACTGACAGCTTTGTTGTTAGCCGCCACATAAAGGAGCAACGACTCTTTCTCAGCCGGAGCGGCTAACACTGGCGGCTCAGTCAACTGTTTTTTAAGAGCTTCAAGTGCTTCAGTCACTGCCTTGCTCCACTTAAACTTGTCTGTCTTCTTCATCATCTGGTATAAGGGAATGGCCTTCTCCCCAAGCCGGCTTATGAACTGGCTCAAAGCAGCAATCCATCCTGGAAGGCGCTGAACGTCATTAATGCACGTCAGCTCTCCTAAAGAAGTGATAGCCTTAATTTTATCTGGGTTAGCCTCGTGCCCCGCTCAGAGACCAAGAAACCCAAAAGCTTTCCTGCTGGAACACCAAAAACACACTTCGTCGGGTTAAGCATCATCTTGTAGACCCGGAGATTGTCAAAAGTTTCCTTCAGATCCTCTAGGAGAGTTTCTTTCTTTCTGGATTTAACTACGATGTCATCTACGTAAGCATGAACATTTCGGCCAATCTGACTGTGAAGGCAGTTCTGCACACATCGTTGGATGTCATCTACACCCGGCATGTCAGAAGGCTTCCATGCAAAGATGTCTCGATTCTCACGAAAGAATTCAATGAGCGCGCTTTCCTATTTGGGATCCATGTGAGCCCCAATGATGAACTGCTTGGATGAGTCACCCGGATTGAAATCTACTGCCTTGGTATCATCCGCCGAAAACTTGAGTGGCGGCTCAACTTCCGTAGTAGGCTTCTTCAGCGGGGTCATATCCTCCGGGTCAACGTTCTCCTTGTAGAACTTCAGCTCCTCCTGGGCACAACTAGACTCTGCATACGCCGCATCTCCTTCCTCACACTCGAGAGCCGTTTTCCGATTACCGTGAATGGTAATTGTAAGTGATAGCCTTAATTTTATCTGGGTTAGCCTTGTGCCCCGCTCAGAGACCAAGAAACCCAAAAGCTTTCCTGCTGGAACACCAAAAACACACTTCGTCGGGTTAAGCATCATCTTGTAGACCCGGAGATTGTCAAAAGTTTCCTTCAGATCCTCTAGGAGAGTTTCTTTCTTTCTAGATTTAACTACGATGTCATCTACGTAAGCATGAACATTTCGGCCAATCTGACTGTGAAGGCAGTTCTGCACACATCGTTGGTAAGTCGCCTGGGCACTCTTGAGCCCGAAAGGCATGGAGACATAGCAGAACGCCCCAAAGGGTGTAATAAATGCCGTCTTCTCTAGATCTTTCATTGCCATCTTGATCTGATGATAACCTGAATATGCATCCAGGAAGCATAAACTTTCACACCCGGCTGTAGCATCAATAATCTAATTGATACGAGGGAGTGCAAAAGGGTCAGCTAGGGAAGCCTTGTTAAGGTCTGTGTAATCTATACACATACGCCAGGTGCCGTTCTTTTTGAGCACTAGAACCGGGTTAGACAACCACTCCGGGTGAAAAACTTCCATTATAAAGCCTGCAGCCAAGAGCCGGGCAACTTCCTCCCCAATAGCTTTACGTCTCTCTTCGTTAAACCGTCGTAGAAACTGTTTAATCGGCTTAAACTTTGGATCCACATTAAGGTTGTGCTCAGCGAACTCTCTCGGTACACCCGGCATGTCAGAAGGCTTCCATGCAAAGATGTCTCGATTCTCACAAAAGAATTCAATGAGCGCGCTTTCTTATTTGGGATGCATGTGAGCCCCAATGATGAACTGCTTGGATGAGTCACCCGGATTGAAATCTACTGCCTTGGTATCATCCGCCGAAAACTTGAGTGGCGGCTCAACTTCCGTAGTAGGCTTCTTCAGCGGGGTCATATCCTCCGGGTCAACGTGAATGGTAATTGTACCATTTAAGCCGGGCATTTTGAGTTGTAAATAAACATAGCAAGGCCTAGCCATAAATTTGGCATAAGCCGGCCTCCCAAACAGTGCATTATAGGGACTTTTGATTTTAACCACCTCAAACCACAAGGACTCCACCCTGTAATTATACTCATCGCCAAAAGCCACTTCCAAAGAAATCCGGCCCACCGGGTATGCCGACTTACCCGGGACCACACCATGAAAGACGGTGGAGGAAGGTTTAAGGTCTTTGTCAAGCAACTTCATCCGCCGGAAAGTGTCATAATAAAGGATGTTGATACTGCTGCCTCCGTCCATGAGCACCTTGTTCACCATATAGCCATTCACCTGAGGGGCCACAACTAAAGCCAGCCAGCCCGGGTCATCTACCCGCGGCGGGTGATCCTCCCAGTTCCACATTATGTAATACTCAGACCATGGTAAGTACTGCGGGAGTGCCGGAGCAACCGCATTAACCGCTCGCCTCCGCAACTTCTCGTCTCGTTTACTGTGACCGGTCTTGAACATGTGATACTGTCCAGAACTGAGCTGCTTCGGGTTACTCGAAAACCCGGATTGATTGTGCTGCTGCTGCTGCTAATTGTTGATATTGCTATTGTTGCCAGGATGCTGTTGGTGCCCCCCTTGGTTATTCTGGCCCGGATGCCAGCTCCTGAACCGCCGGCGCCGAATCCAGCCGCTGATCCGCCGTGCCCTGAGCCGCCAGGCGGGCCACCGCCCTGGTTATTGCATGGTTGGGAATGTTGGTTTTTGAATCTCTGCATGATAAAACAATCACCCCACGCATGTAACGCCGGCTTATCAGGCGTGCTGTGCTCCGGACAAGGCTTCTTAAACACTTCTTCTAAATTGAAAGGACCTCTGTTCCGTTGGTGAAACGGCCTGAATTTCCCGTTGCCCTTGGGATGGTTCTGTTCTTGTTGGTGTTTGCCAATAGCTCTGACCCGCCATCAGCGTTCTTCCGTTTATTCTGATTCCCATTGTTCACAAAGCCTTTGCCTTGATTGTTCTTCTTCCCTTGATTGGATTTCTCATTAGCCGAACCTGGGTCCTTGGTGTTATCTGAGTCGGCATACTTTGTCAGGGCCATCATGAGCTCTCCCATATCCTGACACGTGCGCTTGAGCCGGCCGAGCTTCTGTTTCAATGGAACAAAATGACAGTTCTTTTCCAGAATAAGCACCGCTTGAGCCGCCGTGATCTGCTCTGAAGAGTGAATAATGGTCGACACACACCGGACCCAATGATGGGCCGACTCATTTTCCTGTTGAACACAATGGTCCAAGTCTACAATGGTCATAGGCTGCTTACAGGTCCCCTGAAAATTCTTAATAAACTTCGCTCTTAGCTCCGCCCATGAACTTATCGTGTTAGGCGGCAAACCTTTCAATCATGTGCGAGCCAGACCCTCAAGCATCATGATGAAATATTTTGCACATACCGCCTCACTGACATCCAGCATCTCCATGGCCAGCTCATAACTCTCAACCCAAGCTCAGGGGGTAGATCAGCTGTGTAATTCGGAACTTTTTGAGGCCCCTTAAAATCTTTCGGTAGTCGTTCACTTCTCACAGACGGAGTTAAACATGGCACCCCTATGGCTCTAGTACTAACTACTCCCCTTGAGACGGAAAGCGCCGGCTCTGGACGGGTTGCCGCTATCTCCGCCTCTCACCTGTTCCTCGCCCGGTCCGCGAGGGCTTGTGCATCTAGAGCCGCCTGCTCGTCCTCCGGTGGTCCCCGACGTGGATGACTGCTGGAACACGCCGACGACTCATAGCGCTGGCTGAAACTTCGACTGGGGAGGGGGGTAGAGTGAACCCGGCTCCGGCTGTGAGCATATCTCTTTTGCTGGGCCATGGCCATCTGTAAATATCCAATGGCGTTTCGCCCGTCCTCTGCAAAGGGTGCTTCATCTGGGATGGGAATCGTCCCAAGCCGGGTGGCCGCCGCCACCATGTTCTCGTCCGGGTTAGAGTAATGACCCGCCGGTGTCGGAAAAGCTCTAGGTGAAGTTTGGTTATGCTGGGGTGGATGAGTTGCCGGGCGTTGCACGAGCGGCTTTCCGGCGCGCCCGTAACCCGCCCCACACCAGCGGTATTAAACAGGTTCCTTGCTTCGTAACATTCTGGCAGACGGGATTGACGCCTCCTCCGGTGCACCGCTGCTGCTGACCTTTGTTCCAGCTCCAGATGGAAAGCATCTGCCTTGATACGCTCCGCTTCTTCCTCCATCCAGATCTTTAGCTCAGCCATCCTTTGTCGTTCCTCTGCCATCCGGCCCTTGATCCGTGCCACCTCTAGATTCCGGGCGGCTTGATTATCCGGTGTTACTTTCGTGGCCATGAGAGCTGTAAGCTCGTCCATCAATTCCACTAGAACCTGAGCCGGCGGCGACGGGCTATCACCTGCTGTGCTGGCTCCCGTAGCTATGTGATCGGCGGCTGGAGCCGATCCTGCCATGAACACTGCCGCATGAACTGGGGGTCTCGGAGCATCCGACTCAAAGCCCTTTACCTCAGAATAGGTGTCGTAGTAGCCCCCAAGGCCACCGTTATTGAGCCAATACACTGACTCTGTCTCCCCACTGGAGGACTCATCTTCCGAGCAAACAAGAGTTCCCTATGACTCGGACGCTTCCAGGTCCATACCTTGAGTGAAGCCCACGAGAACATGCTTTTGACCTGGATGGGCACGGGCAGGCTGCACACCACTCGCAGATTGGAGACACCGAGCTGGCTCGACGATGTTGGTGCAGATGTCCGGCCCGGGTGTAGATCCATCAACCTTTCCAATGAAAACCTGGATCCCGCCAAACGGAACCCGGAATCCATACTCCACCGAATCAGCATCAAGCCCCCAGCCGGCGTCGTTGATGTAGAGCCGTCCGCGGCGACTCTTGCTCATCCTTCCAACCACGTATCCATCGAGCCCTGGGTGAGAGCCCTTTGAGAACTCAACACCGCCAAGCGCTAGCCCCACGGTGGGCGCCAACTGTCATGGATTTATCACGGCAGATGTCCGGGTGAGCGGACTTGGATTCGAGGCCATCGCTAATGGGGTGGACTCAAAGGGGTTGATCGGGACAAAAGACACGGATTTACCCAGGTTCGGCCCCTCAAGTCCAGGTAATAGCCTACGTCCTGCTTGTGTTTGTATTGCTTGTGTATCGATTACAAGGAGGTAGAAGCTTGACCTAGTTCTCGATAACCTGTCCTCTAAGTCGCCCCGGATCTCCTTTTATATAGGAGGTCAGGACCACCGGGTCGTTACAATTGTTAACCGAGTCTTATTGTATGTCTGAGTCTCTCTCTATCTTCTTGTCCAAGCTGTCTTTGAGACGGCTTACATGCCCGGGTCTTCTCCGTCCGGACCGTCGTACGGCCCACACCTTGAGCCGCCTATCTTCCTGGGCCACCAGTCTTATGGCTCACCCTTGGGCCGGCTCATGAGTCAGCAACATGACCCGAAGCCTCCAGGGCGGGTCATATTGCGGGGTTATATCCCCAACAGATCCTCTGACGTGCCACCAAATCTTTTATTAAATGGTCAGCCCGAGAATCGAGGCGTCCGCCTCGGTCAAATGGTTTCCGTCGCCTAGATTTTCGCGCGTGTCTCGTTCTCCCTTTAAATAAGACCTGTTGCAGGTGAAGACCTTTCCTTCTCCCACTCGCTCCTCATCTTCTTCCTCTCGTTGCCTCCGCTCCAGCGCACTCTGCTCCGACGCTGTCTTCGCATCGTCGTCCACTAGGCCCCTGCATCAACCTGTGTCGTTCCAGTTTTTCTTTCGCGTCTGCCGCTCCATCATGAGTAAACCCAAGCTCCTCCTTAGATCCATCGCCACCGTAGTAGGGTTTGCGGAAGCTCTGCCACCGCCGCTCGGGCTCCGTCCGCACCATCGTCAGTGTACTCCCGATGACATTGATGCCTTTTAACGCGCATCCTTGCCGCGCCTCCGCATACGGGGCGGCCGTGCGCAATGTGCGGATCGTTGCGGCTCTATTTTCTTTCTTCTGCTTCGTCTGTTCTTCACTAGGTCGAGAATAAGAACCTTTTTTCCTGCTTTTGTAGATCCATAATTGTAGCGGTAGTTTGCGAAACCTGTTTTCAGGACTTAGACGATTTTCGCTCCTCCTTTCCTAACCGCCAGGCCTCTCCGGCTCTCATTAGCCGGACTATGGCATAGTATTTGTAGAGCCCTTAAAAATTATAGGCCGTCACAGATATGTTCTTCCTCTTAACTCGCCGCGTATTTAATTTTGCACAGTCTTTAAGCCGCCAGTATGTCTTGCGCCTCCAACTCATGCAACTGGGTCAGGTCTTGCATCACGGAAGAGTATTTAACGGATTTCGTTGGCGCGGGCACTCTTCCTTCCAAGGAGGTCCTTCATTGGCGGGTTCCGGGTGACGAAACACGGCCCTCTCCCCAAAAAGGAGAGGTAGTAGTTTTCTCTGACCATATCGAGCGAGGATTCGTGCCACCCGGCTCGAAATTCTTCCGTGATGTTCTTCACCTATACAAGCTTCACCCTCAAGACTTGGCCCCCCAACTCCGTTTCAAGCATATGCAATTTCCAAGTGCTCTGCAAAGTCTACCTGCAAATCAAGCCGTCTGTGGGTTTGTTTCGAGAGTTCTTCTACGCCAACCGACAAACCGAAATGAAAGGCGGTCCGAGTCTGGAGCTTGGCGGTATTTCCATTCAACGACGCAGAGACATCATCTTTCCAGCTGCGCAGATGCCGAGTCATCCGAAGGATTGGAACAAGACTTGGTTCTACTGCAAGGACATCTTTCCTGAGAATGAGTGCCCATTGCCGGGTTATCGTCCCTCCCGGCTCAGGACAAATTCAGAACTTCCTGGTCGGCTCTCAGCTTTGGAGCATGCCTGGTATGAGCCAGCTCATGCCAAGATCAAGGCACTCATGGCCAATGGTTTAACTGGATTGGATTTGATCCGCTGCTAGATTTCTTGGCAGATCATGCCCTTAAGCCGTAAAAGCCGGCTTATGTGTGAATATGAAGGCAAGTATGACAGATCCTTATGTTTTAGCCAATCAACCCTAACAGAGGATGACATTACCACTGTCATCCGGAGCCTTGTCCATGAAGCCTCCGGCTCATGCAGCGCCATTGGCCTGACGCCTTTCAGCGTCAACAATCTGGCTCCAGATGTAAGTCAATTTCTTCCCATCAATCCCTTGGATTTTTGTTTGTACCTTGCTGATCTATTACTCTTCTCCGGGTTATTTTTGCAGGCGGACTCTGATTTCTGGAAGAAGGAGTACGTCCTTCCTCCGAAGAAGCTCAAGAAGCAGGCCCCAGCCAAGAAGCCAAAGAAAGACGCCCCGCAAGAGGAATGGCTCGACCCGCCACTGTCATCCAGCTCAGAGGTACAATATTAGTTGTTTGCTTGATTGCCTTCTTGTTTTACCAATGCTTGTTTTACTCACAGGATGATGTGGAGACTAGCCGCGCCAATGCCCCTGAGGTAAACTATGTTTCTTCCGGCTCAGAGTATTTTGTCCCCTGAAAGCCGTGGCGGGTTACCAGAAAAGTTCCTCTTTCTCATCCTCTCACTTACCTGGCTCCCGAATTTCTTTTAAAAAAGCAACAATAGGCTGAACGTCACCAGACCCGCCTTGCCAAACTCGCCGGCTCCGAAGAAACGCCCCGCAGAGGTATGTGTTCCTGTTTGATTCATTTCTCTTCATAACCTTGGTG
Organism: Hordeum marinum; assembly: GCA_022496015.1. NCBI lineage: Eukaryota > Viridiplantae > Streptophyta > Magnoliopsida > Poales > Poaceae > Hordeum > Hordeum marinum. The sequence goes on along the minus strand of CM039674.1, from coordinate 267,003,400 downwards.
CTGTCTCATCTTTCTTAAATTTCATCTCAGAAATCTCCCTCTTTCGGCGACTCTAAGGCGACCGCTCTGGCGCCTCCCAAGATCAACCCGCTGTAAGTGTTTTTCCACTATAACATCCGTTTTTTTGTAGGGTAGTAATATCCTTTGGATTCTGATCTTTCTATCTTGCAGTGCTCAAGCCAAGCGTCGGAAGACCAACAAGCCCTCCCCCGGCCCTGCTACTCAAGAGCCGAAGCAAGAACAACCGGAGGAGCCACAACCGGATGTAGATCCGCCAATTGTCTCCACTGAGCTAGCTGCTAAAGATATCATCCCGGAGAGCCCTCTAAGGGGTCCTTCGAAACCGCCAAGTCCTGCCAAGGCCACTGCAACTCCGGAAGTCGTGATCACTGGTTCTGCTCCCTAGTCTCCTCCGGCTCACGTGCTGACCAGGCATAAAGAGTCGGCCGAGGCCTCCAAGAAGCTGGACTTTGACTCTTCTTTTGAGAAGATGACGACCGAAGAACTCCACGCCGGGTATACGAACCGGCTTTCCACCAACCGGGATCTAGATCTTCGGCTGGTAAAATTGATGAAGATAAAATATGAGGTACTCCTCCTCTTGCTATAACCTTACTTAGCCCCCAAGGGCCGGTTCAATTCTAGCTTAAGAGTTGAACCGGGTCTTTTCTGATCCTCTGTAGAAAATCCAAATCCATTGCCCCCAAGGGCCGACTCAAACTTGATAAAGTTGAGTCGGAGCTTTAATGTGGATAGCCTAAAGAACCACTTGTAGCCCCCAAGGGCCGACTCAAACTTGATAATCGTTGAGTCGGAGCTTTTATTATAAGTCAATTTGAAGAGCCATATTGTAGCCCCCAAGTTCCAGATTAACTTTGATGAAGATGAGCCGGAACTGTATTGATTTCTCGAAGATCAAATATACATTAGCCCCCAAGTGTTAAACATATTGCTTGCAATTTGCTTGAGACTTGTATAACTTTGTCTTTAACTTTCATCATTTGATACGATTTCCATTCTGGCGACTTATTCTGTATTTTGATATGTCACGGGAAGCCTTAAATGAAGCCGGGTTGCAGTTGATGGACCTGAAGACCAACCTGGCGGCTCATTGAGAGGCCCGCAACGTCATTGACGAAAAGTGTCGGCTTCTCTCTAAGGAGCTAGCCACAATCAAGGCTGATTTTGCTGCTCTTAAGGAGTCAGCTGAATCTGAGAAGACTGCTTTGACCCAACGGGCGGATGACGCCGACCAACAGCTGATAGCTGTGGCGGATGAACTCCAAGGCTTGAAGCGCCACATAAGCAAGATGTCAGCCGCCCTATTTGGTAAGCTTCTGACAACTTTGTGTTTCAAATGGCTACATCTTTACTTAGACTGGCGACTCATCTAAATTCTCCGGTTTATACAGGTCCTAGGAGCCGGCAGTTGGCTTTTGATAGCCTGCTGCCGTTGAAGGCCATCTATACCTTAACTGAGCAGTTGTACTATGGTGCAATCTGCATATCAAGGCCGTGCAATATAAGGATAAAATTCCGACGACTCTCAAGGGTGTCTTAGAGCTCTTCTCCACCATGCCGAAGCAGATCCCCGAGCTCAAGAAGTTAGCCGCCTGCCAAGGGGCCATTGCGGGCATCAGCCGGGCTTTGGCCTTTGCTCCGGGCCTAATAGCCGCCAAGATGATGGAGGGCTTCCCTTGAAGAAAAGATGACGTCTCGGAGTTTACCGAAGCTGACTATAGCCGGTGCATGAAGGAGTCCTGGGTGTTAGCTTCTCTCTTGGTGGAGGAGGTTGATCTGTCAACTTATCAAGCAGCTTATGACCCGGAGCAGAAGAGAGTCCGCGGTCCTCTCTACGAGTGCAAAGATTTGACGCCTGCTCGGAGTAGGGACCTCTTTGCTCCTGATCTTGATCCGTCACCTTATTTCGAAGGCTCTTTTGCGGCTCTAACGAACTGCAATTGGGATTTGGACAACCTCCAGATCAAGGCCACAGAAGAGCCAGCGTAGGATGACCCATCAGCCAATTAGCTTCTGCTTAAGAACTTGTATCATCTTAACCCGCCGTGTGACGGTTGGAAAACTTGTCCGAAATTTTGATCTCCCCTGGGAGTGTAATAGCTAGATGAAACTTGTCTGAAACTTGTCATGATGTTTTTATAAGATGATCCAGTTTTTGGCTGCCATTTGTCTTTGTATGCTTTGAATCATTTAGACTTGCCTTGTCATCATAGAAGACACCTGCAGCCAAGATTAGGTAAGCTACACCCGAAGGTGGTGACTCCCTTTTTGGTAATTACGACTAATCTGGTCAGCTGGAGATGGCGTAAAGCCTAGACGATAAGGCATTTTAGAAGATACACCCGGAGGTAATAATATGGCGTAAACGCTGGCGGATAAGCATTAGAAGCTGTACCCGAAGGTAAGAAGCTGCCCTCGCCGCGGCTAATTTTCCTTAGCCGGATTTTTATAAGAACAACTAATAGACGTTAGAAGCTGTACCCGAAGGTAAGAAACCATCGTTCACCGTAGCTATTTTACCTTAGTTGTTTTTACATGGCCTTACACCGGCTAATAGGCATTAGAAGCTGTACTCGGAGGTAAGAAGCCGCCGTTCGCGGGTCATGAGATGTTAGCTACCCGTCGGTAAAAACCTCTCATAACCGCGGCTAAACTGGTTAGCCGGAGATGGCATAAAGTCGGCTGATAGGGTGTTAGAAGCGGTACCCGTCGGTAAGAAGCCCCCCTCAGCAATACGTCGTGACCCGCCGGCGGATAGGCGTTAGAAGCTGTACCCAAAGGTAAGAAGCCGCCCTCGCCATGACTCATTTTCCTGAGCTGGTTTTTTTGTTTTGTGGCATAAAGCCTGGTGTCGCGGCTCATTTTCCCGAGCCGGGATTTTGTGGCATAACGCGTGGTGCCGCGACTCATTTTCCTGAGCCGGGATTTTACTATGGCAGTGACACTATTTGATATAACTATGACATGTACAATGATAGTGTACGATGAGGGGTTTCGACACCCTTAAGTGAAATAAGGCCGGAGATGTGCGATGTTCCACGGCCGGCGGGTCTCCTGACCCGCCGTATCCGAGTCATCTCGGATATCAATGAGGTAATATGACCCATTGTTGAGATTTCTTTTGACTGCCAAAGGTCCTTCCCATGGAGGAGAGAGCTTATGCATATTTGTCTGGTCCTGAATCAGCCGGAGCACTAAGTCGCCCTCCTGGAACGTCCGGGTCTTGACCCTGCGGCTGTGATAGGGACGCAAGTCTTGTTGATAAATTGTCGACCGGGCCGCTACTAACTCTCGTGCCTCTTCCAGAGCATTCAATGCGTCTTGACGTGCCGTCTCATTGTCCGCCTCAACGTAAGCCGCCACCCTTGGCGAGTCATGCCGGATGTCACTAGGCAAAACTGCCTTGGCCCCCTACACCATAAAGAAAGGCATGAAACTCGTAGATCTGTTAGGGGTGGTCCTGATGCTCCATAGGACGGAGGGTAATTCTTCTACCCAACACCCGGGTGTTCGCTGCAAAGGAACCATAAGCCGTGGTTTAATCCCTCTTAAAATTTCCTGATTGGCACGTTCCGCCTGACCGTTGGACTGTGGATGCGCCACTACTAAAACATCAAGCCGGATATGCTCTTCGTCACAGAATTTTTTCATAGCCCCCTTGAGAGATTTGTACCATTATCAGTGATGATGCTGTGTGGGTAACCAAAATGGTAGATCAACTTATTGATAAATAAAACCGCCATAGCCGCGTCACACTTGCTGACCGGCTCTGCCTCTACCCACTTGGTAAACTTGTCCACCGCCACCAGGAGGTGTGTTTTCTTATCCTTGGATCTCTTGAAAGGTCCCACCATGTCAAGCCCCCAGACCGCAAACGGCCAAGTAATTGGTATCATCCTTAACTTCTGAGCCGGGATATGAGCATGCCGGCCAAACTTCTGACAGCCGTCGCACTTACGGACTAGATCCTCCGCATCTTTATGAGCCGTCAACCAGAAAAACCCGTGCCGGAAAGCCTTGGCCACCAAAGATTTCGAGCCGGCGTGGTGTCTACAATCACCAGTATGGATTTCATTCAAGATTTGCCGGCCCTTCTCTGGTGAAACACAACATTGAAAGACTCCCGTCACACTGCATTTATGCAACTCACCATTGACTATTGTCATGGACTTGGAACGTCGGGTGATCTTTCTGGCTAGGTCTTCATCCTCAGCTAACTCGCCCCGGGTCAAATAGGCCAAATAGGGAATAGTCCAATCTGGGATAGCATGCAGAGCCGCCACTAATTCTGCCTTCGGGTCAGGAACAACCAAATCTTCTTCTAAAGGTATGTTGACAGTCGGATGGTGTAAGACGTCCAGAAAGACATTGGGTGGCACCGGCTTTCGTTGAGAGCCTAATCGTGATAAGGAATCAGCCGCCTCATTTCTGCGATGATCAATGTGATCTACCTGATATCCTTTGAAGTGCCCTGCAATAACATCAACCTCCTAACGGTAGGCCGCCATCCGTGGGTCCTTGGAATCCCAAGTGCCAGAAACTTGCTGAGCCACCAGATCTGAGTCGCCCAAACACCTGACTCGGCTCAAATTCATCTCCTTGGATAACCGAAGACCATGAAGCAAAGCTTCATATTCAACTGCATTATTAGTGCAGTGGAACATCAGCTGGAGCACATAACAAAATGTATCACCCCTGGGGGATGTCAGAACAACTCCTGCCACTGACCCCTCTAATTGCTTGGATCCATCGAAGTGTATAGTCCAGTATGTGTTATCCGGCTTTTCCTCGGGAGCTTGACACTCCATCCAATCATTTATGAAATCCACAAGGGCTTGGGACTTGATAGCTGTGCGAGGCACATATTTTACATTGAGACGTCCCAACTCCAATGCCCACTTAGCAATCCTTCCCATGGCTTCTTTGTTCTGGATAATACCCCCTAGCGGAGCAGAACTGACCACAGTTATTTGATGCCCTAAGAAATAGTGTTTTAACTTACGGTTGGCCATGAAGACCCCATATACCAGCTTCTGCTAATGTGGATACCTTTGCTTAGACTCTGTCAGGACCTCACTGATATAATAAACCGGCCTTTGCACTGGATACTCCTTTCCAGCCTCCTTGCGCTCGACCATGATTGCAGCACTCACTGCCCTGTTATTAGCCTCCACATAAAGGAGTAACGGTTCTTTTTCAGCCGGAGCAGCCAGCACTGGCGGCTCAGTGAGCTATTTTTTAAGTGCCTCAAGTGCTTCACCCGCCGCTTTACTCCAGACAAATTTGTCTGTCTTCTTCATCATTTGATATAAAGGAATAGCCTTCTCTCCAAGATGGCCTATGAACCGGCTCAACATAGCAATCCGCCCTGCCAAGTGCTGAACATCATTAATGCAAGCCGGCTCTCCCAGAGAGGTAACAACCTTGATTTTGTCCGGGTTAGCCTCGATACCATGCTCAGAGACCACAAAACCCAAAAGCTTGCCCGCCGGAACACCAAAAACACACTTGGTCGGATTAAGCATCATCTTGTAGATCCGGACATTATCAAAAGTTTCTTTTAAATCCTCCAAGAGAGTCTCCTTCTTTCTGGATTTGATCACGATGTCATCTACATAAGCATGAACATTACGGCCAATCTGACTGTGAAGGCAGTTCTGCACGCATCGCTGGTAAGTCGCCTGAGCACTTTTGAGCCCGAAAGGCACAGAGACAGCAGAATGCCCCAAAGGGTGTAATAAAAGCCGTTTTCTCCTGGTCTTTAACCGCCATCTTGATTTGATGATAACCTGAGTACGCATCCAGGAAGCACAAACTTTCACACCCCACCGTAGCATCAATGATCTGATCAATACGCGGGAGAGCGAATGGATCAGTCGGACAAGCCTTGTTAAGGTCCGTGTAATCCACACACATACGCCATGTGCCATTCTTTTTGAGCACGAGCACCGGGTTAGCCAACCATACCCGATGAAAAACTTCAATGATAAAACCTGCTGCCAAGAGCCGGGCAACTTCTTCCCCAATAGCCTTGCGCCTCTCCTCATTGAACCGCCGCAGAAACTGTTTGATTGGCTTAAACTTTGGATCCACATTAAGGTTGTGCTCAGCGAATTCTCTCGGTACACCTGGCATGTCAGAGGGCTTCCATGCAAAGATGTCCCGATTCTCACGGATGAATTCGATGAGTGCGCTTTCCTATTTGGGATCCATATGAGCTCCAATGATGAACTTCTTAGATGAGTCACCCAGATTGAAATCTACTGCCTTGGTATCATCTGCTGAAAACTTGAGGGGTGGCTCAACCTCCGTGGTTGGCTTTTTCAGGGGGGTCATATCCTCCGGATCAACATTCTCCTTATAAAACCTAAGCTCCTCCTGGGCGCAACTGGACTCTGCGTAAGCCGCATCTCCTTCTTCACACTCAATAGCCGTGTTTCGGTTACCATGAACGATGATGGTACCGTTTAAGCCGGGCATCTTGAGCTGTAAGTAAACATAGCAGGGCCGAGCCATGACCTTAGCATAAGCCAGCCGTCCAAACAAGGCATGATAAGGGCTCTTGATCTTAACCACCTCAAACCATAAGGACTCCACTTTGTAGTTGTATTCATCGCCAAAAGCCACTTCCAAAGAAATCCTACCCACCGGATGTGCCGACTTACCCGGCACCACACCATGAAAAATAGTGGACGAAGGTTTTAAGTCCTTGTCGAGCAACTTCATCCGCCATAAGGTGTCATAATAAAGGATGTTTATGTTGCTGCCGCCATCCATGAGCACCTTGTTCAACATATATCCACCCACTTGGGGGCTACAACCAAAGCCAGCTGCCCCGACTCATCAACGCGTGGCGGGTGATCTTCATGGCTCCATGTTATGTCATGTTCAGACCACTTTAGATACTGTGGAAGTGCCGGCGGAACCGCATTGACCGCCCGTTTTCGCAACTTCTGGTCCCGTCTATTGAGACTAGTCATGAAGACGTGGTACTGCCCGGAGCTGAGCTGCTTCGGGTTACTCTGAAAACCAGACTGATTCCGCTGTTGCTGCTATTGTTGATTATTTTTACCAGAGTGCGGCTGCTGTCCCCCGTGATTATCCTGACCCGGATGACCGGATGCTGAACCGCCAGAACCAAATCCAGCTCCTGACCCGCCATGTCCTGGGCCGCCTGGCGGGCCGCCACCGCGATGGTTAGGTTGTTTGACATACCGCTTGAACTTCTACATAAAATAACAACTCTCCCATGTATGATTTGCCGGCCTATCAGGCAAACTATGATTCATACAAGGTCGCTTAAGCAACTCTTCCATGTTCGAGGAAAAATTATCCCTGCCCGAGGGCGGTCCAAACCTCCTGTTGCCCTTGGGATGATTCTGCTGGGCATTTGTGTTGGCCACCAGCTCTGATCCTGCTTCTGGATTCTTGCGCTTACTCTGGCTACCATTGTTCACCGCACCCTTACCTTGGTTGCCCTTCTTGCCTTGACTAGCCTTTTCCTCATCAGAACCCGGATCCTTCGTGCTGTCTGAGTCGGCGTACTTCGTGAGAGCCGTCATGAGCTCTCCCATGTCCTGACACGTACGCTTGAGCCGGCCAAGTTTCTGCTTTAGAGGAATAAAGTGGCAGTTCTTCTCTAAGATCAACACTGCTTGAGCCGCCGTGATCTGCTCTGATGAGTGAATAATTGTCGAGACCCACCGTACCCAATGATGAGCCGACTCGCTCTCCTGTTGGACATAGTGATCAAGATCCACAATAGTCATAGGCTGCTTGCATGTCCCTTGAAAGTTTTTAATGAATCGAGCCCTGAGCTCTGCCCATGAATTGATGGTATTAGGTGGTAACCCCTTTAGCCATGTATGAGCCGGGCCTTCAAGCATCATGACGAAATACTTGGTACAAACCGCCTCACTAAGATCCAGCATCTCCATGGCCAGTTCATAGCTTTCCACCTAGGCCTCTAGAGGTAAGTTAGCGGTGTAATTCGGGACCTTGCGGGGACCTTTGAAGTCTTTCGGCAACCGCTCGTTCCGGAGAGCCAGCGATAGACACGGCAGTCCTCCCATCCTGGGGGTTACTCCTGCCCCTACGGAAATGGAAGGCCCGGGCTCTTGGTAAGCCGTCCTAGATGGCGCCTCTTGCGGGCTTCCCGCATGGTTTACACATGCCTGTGTATCTCTTCGCGATCGGTGACCCGTTGGAATCTCTCTGTGATGGTTGTTGCTGGAACCTACTGGTGACTCGTAGCGCCGGCTAAAACTACGACTAGGAAGAGGGGTTGAATGGACGCGGCTCCGGCTATGAGCGTATCTCTCCTGCTGGGCCATGGCCGTCTACAAGTACCCGATCGCGTTCCGCACATCCTCTGCAAAGGGTGCTTCATCCGGGATAGGGATCGTCTCAAGCCGGGTGGCAGCTGCTACCATATTCTCGGCCAGGTTAGAATAATGACCCGCCGGCGTTGGAAAGCCCCTAGGTGAAGCTTGGTTACGTTGGGCCGGATGAGTCGCCGGCCGTTTCGTTGGGCGGCTCTCGGGTGCACCCGCGGCTCACCCCGCGCCAGGGGTATTAAAGAGGTTCCTCGCTTCATAACGCTCTGGTAGACGGGACTGATGCCTCCTCTGGTGTACCGCCGCTGCTGACATTTGCTCCAGCCCTAGACGGAAAGCATCTGTCTTGGTACGTTCTGCCTCTTCTTCCATCTAGACCTTCAGCTCAGCCATCCTTTGTCATTCCTCTGCCATCCGGCCCTTGATCGTTGCAATCTCTAGATTCCGAGCTGCTTGATTATCTGGTGTGACTTCAGTGGCCATGAGAGCCGCGAGTTCATCCATCAGCTCCACAAGAACTTGAGCCGGCGGCGGCGGGTTATCACCCGAAATGGCGGCTCCCGCGGCTGCGTTACTTGCGGCTGGGGCTGATCCCGCCATGAACACCGCCGCATGAACCGGAGGTTTCATAACATCCGAATCAAAGCCATCTGACTCAGGGTATGCATCGTCGTAGCCCCCAAGGCCACCGTTGCGGAGCTGGTACACTAATTCTGTTTCTCCACTTGAAGATTCATCTTCTGAATAAACAAGGGTTTCCTGTGACCCGGAGGCTTCTAGATCCATACCTTGAGTGAAGCCTACAAAGACATGCTTCTGACCCAGATTGGCGCGGGCAGGCCGCACGTTACTTGTAGATTGGAGACGCCGAGCCGGCTCGACGATGTTGGTGCAGACGTCCGGCCCGGGTGTAGATCCATCAGCCTTTCCGATGAAAACGTGGATCCCGCCGAACGGAACCCGGAATCCGTACTCCACGGACTCGGCATCAAGACCCCAGCCGGCATCATCGATGTAGAACCGGCCGCGGCGACTCTTGCTCATCCTTCCGACCATGTATCCCTCGAGCCCTAGGAGAGAGCCCTTTGAGAACTCAACAGCACCAAGCGCAAGCCCCACGGTGGGCGCCAACTATCGTGGATTTATCACGGAAGATGTCCGGGTGAACAGACTTGGATTCGAGGCCATCCCTAATGTGATGGACTCAAAGGGGTTGATTGGGACGAAGGACACGAGTTTACCCAGGTTCGGCCCCTCAAGTTAAGGGAGTTAAAGCTTGTTCTTGTATTGCTTGTTGTATCGATTACAAGGGAGTTAAAGCTTGACCTAGTTCTTGATAACCCCCCATCTCTAAGTCGCCCCAGGTTTGCCTTTATATAGGAGGTCAGGACCACGGGTCTTTACAATTTTCTAACCGAGTCGCATTGTCTATCCAAGTCTTCCTCTATCTTCTTGTCCAAGCTGTCCCCGAGCGGCTTACATGCCTGGGTATTCTCCGTTCGGGCCACCTTGCGGCCCACACCTTGAGCCGCTTATCTTCCTGGGTCGTAGACTTTACGGCTCACCCTTGGGCCAGCTCACAAGCCATCAATTGACCCGGAACCTTAATGGCGGGTCATATTGCGGGGTTATATCCCCAACACTATCTTTTGAAGCACAAGAGCAAGGAGTTCATCATACTACCACATATATTACCTTTTGGAGAGTGGTGTCTCCTAGATTTTTTAGGTTTCACTTGAGAGCCTCCATATTCATGTGTGGAGTTGAACCAAGAAGTTTGTATGAGATCGCCAAGTTCATGAAATCTACCCATAGTGAGGCTAGTTCTTCGTGGATGGAAGCCATGATGGAATAGACAAGGTTGCTACTTTGTGGACCCTTATGGGTGGAGCCCTCCGTGGACTCTCGCGACAATTACCCTTCATGGGTTGAAGTCTCCATAAGTGTGGACGTACGATAGCACCACCTGTCGGAACCATGGGAAAACCTTCGTGTCTATAATTGCGTTTGTTCTTACTATTCCTTCCCTCCACATTCATGTGCTTGTCTTTACTTTCAGCCGATATACTGTTTGACATGCTTGACATGATACAATTACCAAAACTTGCCTACAACTAAAATTGGCAAAAGGCTAGAATTTTTATTTGGTTAAGTAGTATAATCACCCCCCTCTAGACATACTTTGGATCATACAAGTGGTATCCGAGATTTGGTCTCCATGGTATTGGTCTCACAATCTAGGAGATTATGGCATCTAGTGAGGGAAATTATCACCGTAGAGGTCCATATTTTGATGGTACAAACTTTGCTAGTTGGAAGCATAAGATGAAAATGCATATTCTTGGTCATAACCGTGACGTATGGGCTGTTGTTCATGTTGGATTGCAAGGTGACTTCTTTGGTGATGGAAAGGAACCGGATCATAACGTGACCGCGAGATAATTGAACATGTTAAGGAATCTAAGTTGATATGCACTAAGGTACTGAATCCGTTAGGGAATCTAAGTTGGATTTGCTACAAAGTCAACTTGACAAGTTCAAGATGAATGATGATGAAGAAGTTGCGGAAATGTACTCTAGGATTGATATCATCCAAATGAGATTGCCAACTTAGGAAGTGAAGTGATGACTGAAATTTTCATCATCAAGAAAATCCTTAGAGCCTTGGATGGAAAGTATGACACCATGTGCACATTGGTCCAAATGATGCCAAACGACAAAGATCTCAAGCCAACATAAGTCATTGGAAGGATTGTTTCTCATGAGATGTCACTCAAAGACAAGGAAGAGCTTCACAACAAGTCAAGCGGTGCATACAAAGCTTCAAGTGACACTCCCGCTACCTCAAGTGACAACCTTCTTACCAATGAAAAGATAAGCCTCATGGTCAAGAAATTCTACAGGAATAGATGCAAAGAGAGAAGCTTCAACTCAAGATGCGAAAAGAAGCGTTCATCTAGTCATTAGCGGAATTGTAACAATTGTGGAAGGCCCGAACACTACTCCAACGAGTGCACACCCCCACAAAAGAAGAGTAGAGTCGCCTAGAAGAAAAATCTCAAGAGATGAGTCACCTCATAGAGAGAGAACGAGTATAGATGATCGTTATGAATGAAGAGCCTACCGGAGCAAGGACTCGGAGAAGAAGGACAAGTACACCAAGAGATACACAAGAACAAGACATCAAGCTCATGTTGGTGAATGGGTTTCCGGCTCCGAATCCAATAACCAATCCAATAGAAGCTATCACTCCCACTCTGACTATATTCAAAATGAAGGTGTAAGATGAAGCTTCACTCGTATCCTCTAATTCCTATGAAATATTTGATTCACCAAATTAAGGAAGTGTAAGTTGCTTCATGGCTAAAGGCCCCAAGGTATCACACCCCAAATACATTGACTTTAATAATGATGAGTATGACTTACTTGGATATGATGACTTACTCTTTGGTAAAACTAGAGATATAGTGAAAATAAACTTGATAATGATCATCCTAGTTAATATAAGTCATGTGATGATGAAAATAAGGAAATTGAGCGTCTAACTAAAGAATTAAACACTCTTAAGTTAGTTCATGAATCTACTCTAGAAGATCGTAGAGATCTTGTAAGAACATAAGAATCTACGCTTTGAGAAGCTAAATTTAGAACAAGAACATGAGTTTCATAAAGCCATCAATGACGATCTTTGAAAGAAGACTTATTCCTCTAGCCAAATGACTACTATTGTATAATTTTGATCCATAAGTTAAACCTAAGAAAACTAGTAACAAAAGCAAGAAATGTTACTCATCTAGTGGCAGCAATAAAAATGTTAAATCAAATGATGTTGTTTCTAGTAGTTATATTGATTCCACTAATGATTCTCTTAGCCAAGTTACACTTGAGCAAGAAAACGATTTATTGAAAGGGATTATAGAAAAAGGTGTCTACAAAAGTCTTGTCGGGTGTAAGCAATTTGAGGAGATTGTATGCAAGCATGGAGGATACCGGAAGAACCAAGGCATTGTGTGACAGCCCAAGTGCTGCACCTACCTTTATTGGCATGTAATCTCTTGTATGAACCTTGTGTCATGAGCTTTATGAATGAATTGCACCTTGTAATGCCATGCTTTGTTTTGAATTCATGCATAATGCATCATGCATTCATCATGCCATGCCTAGTTGTGAGGTGACCTTGCTTGTGGGTGTGGTCTTGTGTTGTGTGATGTGCTTGGGGATTGGTGTGCAACCCTCCTTTTCTTCCCTCTCTTTTCTTTTCAACAAACCTTCCAATACCCCCCTTTTACTTCATGTTATTATTATCAACAGAATTAAGTTGCCATTTAAATTATTTAAAAATGTTCAAGTGCTAGCCTAATATGTTTTGAGCATGTGAGTGTTGGTATTTTATTGTTTTGAGCTTTATGTATTTGTGGCATTTAAATAACAGGGGGCTGCCTATTTTAAAACTATTTAAACTCCTTGTCCTAAAATTCATCATAATATTTTTATTAATCAGTGCAATTTATTTTCTGTACAAAAGTAATTTTGTTCTGCACAAAAACCTTTTATTTTTCTCTGAGATTTTCCCCTTGTATTGTGGTGTTTTAAAAATAAATGAAGCTTCTCTGTTTTTCTTTTCTTTTGTGAGAGAGAGCAGAGTGGGCCTTTCCTTCCCGCGGCCCAGCCTGCGCGAGAGAATGGATACTTGCTCCCGTTCCCCTCCGTTAGGCTTCAGAGAGAGGAGTGAGCTCCGCCGTCCCCTTTTGCGCTGTCCATCGCCGTCAGCCCGTGGCTATTTAGTCCCCCTCTCGGCGTGTGTGCCCCTCCGCTAGGGTTCCACTCTCCCCCTCCGTCGTTGCAGCTCCCATCTCCCTCTCCATATCCCTCCTTCCGCTCCTTCTTTCCTCTGTCAGGTAAGGTTTCAGTGAGAGCAGAGAGTTCAGAGAGAAGTAGTGAGCTCACCGTCCGTCGTCGCCGTCGCCCTCCTGTCTCCGGTGGTTCCCCTCCGCATCCAAGATGGTGTGGCGAACACGGATCATCCCTGCGTTCCGTTCCCACCGTTAGAACACCATGGGAGGCTCCAAGGCGAGGTCTTCTTCCTCCTCATTGACGCGCTTCCGAAGGTTTCCGCCGGCCTCCTTCCTCTTCGTCGACGCCGCGCCTCCGCCTCTCCTTCCCCTTCACGTGTCCGACTCATCGTCGTCCCCCCTCGGTGAGCCGCGTCATGCCCCTCCTGTTGTCGTAGCTTAGCGCGCCATCGCGTAGCCGCTCGTCGCTGCCGTTATGCAAGGCAGGGCCTTGAGGGCCTTGTCTTAGTTTCCCTTGTCACGAGGCAAGCAGGGAACACCTCCCCATAGATTCCCCTAGCGTGCGCGCCCGATTGCCTCGCCGGAGACCCCCCTGTGCCGCCGTGTGCGTCGCCGCCATTGGCTGTCACCGCAGTGTTCTGTTTTCAGTTTCGTCAGAGATATGCATGTGTGCGTGTATTAGAGAAGTCGTTGCCCTCCTCTGTTACCAGCCGCGATCGCATCAGAGTGGAAACCGGCTCGGGGAATGACCCTAAGGTCATGGGTTCAAAGCCGAGCCCTCCCCATTTTTATTTTGTTTTTCTATTTTGTTTATCTTTTGTTTTTCTTCCTTGCTATATATGTATAAGTGTGTGTAGATGCAAGTAGGGTTGGTGGTTGTTCGTTTCTGTTTATTTGTGGGCATATATAGTTGTGAGTGTGGTGGTAGTGTGTGTATGTGGTATGCACTATGCATGTGCATATATGTTTGTAAGTGGTGTAAGTGTATGTGTGCTTGGTATGTGAGTTTGCTTGTATGTGTATGTGCATGTGAGAATGCACATATGCATGTGCTTGTGAGTGTCTGTGCATCATGCATACACACTTAGTTGTAGTGGTGTGGTGGTTCATATGTGCTTGTGTGTATGTGAGTGTATGTGCCTAGTGCACTTGTGAGTGTGAGTGTGTGTGTGCCTATATGCATTATGCATATATGGGCATGAGAGTGTGTGTGTGGATGAACACCACCTCATGGGTGGTATTCTCATGGTTGTATTGTGCTCATATGTCCTTGGGCATATATAGAGCATGTGTGTGCTTGCTTTGTAGTGTGTGTGTGTGTGTGTTTAGAGTGTGTGTGTGTGTGTGAGTGAGACAAGGGGGTCTTTTCCCCCACTTGCCATACCCTTGTTGGTTATGCATGTTTGTAGGTTTGTAGTTCATTTCCATGTTAAGCTAAGTTTCTAAATCTAGTTATGATCATATTTGCTCATGTCCATTTAGAGTAATCTTCCACTTATAAGAGTGGATGATGTTTGCTTGCTAGTAATTTGTGCCATGTTGTTTCACATGAACATATGAGTGTGACACACGCTATTGGGGTAGAAAGAGCCAATGAATCCATTGGTGCTTCCAGATTTTAGTTTTGAGCAAGTTGATAAAACTGTCATTTTCAGCTGTGATGCTACTTTGTCATTTTTGCATGATTTAGTCCTTGCTTGCTTTGGGGCATGTGCCAACTAGGAAGTGCTAGGTTTTACATCTATTATGCCATGGTATTTTTTTTAACATGAGAATCACCCATATAAGTGGGAAACATGCTGCAAAGTAGCTAACTTGATGTTTCTGTTTTCAACATGCTGAATATTTTTAAGTCTGAGAATCTGCTGTTATTTTTATGCCATGTAGAGTGGTTGGTATTTTGTGACGTGTTGTGAATTAGATCATGCCTAGTGCTAGTATTTTGGAGTAGATGTTGTCTACTACCACCCTGTTAATTTTCAAGCCAAGATGTGCTCTCGAACATATTTAACTACTGCTGTCAACATGCTACTTTATTAACTCAGATTCCAGAAAACTGGAATTTTCACTTAAGTCCCAGAAAACTGTTTCATCATGTCAACTTGCTAGCTTCATGCTTATTTATGTGTGCCTCCTTTTCAGATTTTGTAGTTGGATAATTTAATAAGCATGTTATGTAGTTTATGTCAATATCTTGTTTGTGGCTGTAGGATTCCTGTAGCTCAAGTTGTGATCTGTCTAAGTTGCTATGTTGTTGTTTTGTGCCAGATTGTTTGTTTTAGTGTTTTGTGACTTGTGGGAGCTATACTCCATGGAATTGATTGATATTTGAGTCTATTGTGGTTGGTTTTTCATTTCCTAACGAGTGGCTACCTTGGAATGCCAAGAATTAGGCCATGGCTTTGTTGTCTTATGTTTTGCCTTCGTACCTTGTCGTGAGCGCATCGTGAGAACCGTAACTCCGTTTCTTGCGTTCTTTATATGCATTTCTATTGATTCTACATGATGTATCCATATTTTCCATGTTCATGCATGTATAAATAACTTAACATGAGGTTCTATCCAGATTCATCAATAACCAATCCTTGCATGTGAAACGTGAATAGTTTTGGATTGCCATGTTTAATTCTTCATAAATGAATCATGCATCATCTTGGTTGTGCATTGCACCTTGGTTGGAGGTTTATTTTTTCTGTTTCTCTTGGGTAGACGCGAGTACTGATACTGAGTACGAGGACCCAGGAGAGTACCACTACGAGGATCCTGCTACTTGTTTCGCTGAAGAACCAGCATGCAAGATCATCGTACCCGGATCCCGATACTATTTTCGCTTGCTAGTTTCTTGCTCTTATCGTTACAATTGCGCTACCTACCACTTAATATCAGCCTCCTAATTGCCATGATAGCCTCTAACCCTCCACATCCTAGGAACCTTTGATTGGCTAAGTTAGTGCTGCTCAGCCCCTCTCATAGCGTTCTTAGTTGCAGGTGCAGGTTGTTCCATGTGATAACATGGATTTGGATATCACAATATTTATCTACTATTTAATTTAATGCACATATATATCTTGGTATTTGTGTAAGGCTTGGCCTTTTGCTAGGTGTTTTGTTCCGCTGTTACCACCATAGTTTCTTGCTACCGGTGTTATGTTTTCCATACTTTGCGCTCCTAACATGCTCGGGGTTGTTATGGGGACCCCCTTGTTTATTCGGTTGAGAATAAAATTTGTCTTGCAAGACCCAACATTGGTACTACATTTTCTTAACAACTTAATAAAATTTGCATAGGGCTTTGCAACCCCGTGGATAATTAATCAACCCCCGGGCCAGTTCTCCTCATGAGTGTTGGTCCAAACTAGAGCACTGTGCGGGGTCAACCCAGGGCAACTTGGGAGATTTCTATCAGGCCTCCGTATGCATCGCTTATCCGTCATGTCCTGAGAATGAGATACGCGGCTCTTATCGGGTTCGTCGACATGTCGGGTGGTCTTGCTGGATTTGTTTTACCTTTATCGAGTGTCTTGCGTGTGGACTCTGACTTTCTTCGGGTTTTCTCGAGGTGTTGGAATTCCTTTGGAATTACCTATGATGACCACGAGATCCGTGGTCGAGGCTATTCCCGCGGAGTGTGGTTAATTTGTGATGGATTAGCTGGAGCACCCCTGCAGGGTTAAATCTTTTTGAGAAGCGGTTATGTGGCAACTTGGATATTTGTTTAACACCTAGTTATAGTCAACTTGAAGTAAACGCTAATTAAATATACCAACTGTGTGAGTAACCGTGATCGTCTCTGCTCGTGAACATGATCTAAGGGAGAACACGGTGGGGTTATGATTGACGTAAGTAAGTGTTCAGGATCTCATAGAGGTCATACTAGATTCGATCGTTCATCATAGGCCACTCATATTTATTTTTCATGTTGCGTAAGTGTAGCCACCATATATGCTTAGTGCTGCTGCAAACTAAACACATACCACATCCCAACCTTTAAGCTTGAATAGTCTCGGTACCCAGGCACTTGATTGCTGAGTCCTTGTGTCTCACAGATTACTACAATCCTCCAGGTACAGGTACAGATGAGTACGTGCAGGATGATCTTACCCAGCTCCAGTGGGAATATGATGAGGAAAGAGGCAGGATGTACGTGACTTACCCGGATGAGTAGAGGACCATGGTCGTGATCTTTGGGATAGCGAGATAGTATCATTTGCATCTGTTTTATTGTTTGATTTCGTCCGTAGTCGGACCCTGTCTTCATCTTGATGATTTGAACTCTGTGTGGATTGTAATTTAGTATGTGGCGAGTGTAAGTCAACTTGTATACTCATCTTTTCTGTAATGTATGATGCAATGATTCTATACTTGCGAACGGCAAGATGCACCTCTATCCCTTGCAAGGCCCTCGTGCCTTAAAATGGATAGGCGTGCATCTTGGGCGTGACACATTGTCTACTTCAATGCCAATGGAGTTGAATGGGAAGAAGGTCAATACCCTAAGTCAAAGTTTGTTCCACAAAAGGAGAAGTATGAACCTACTCTCCCCAAAGGAACAAGATCCTATGATGACCTTCCAACACAAGACCACAAGCTCAAGGGAAGGACAAGCTTCAAGAGGAGATTGACATGTTTGAAGACAAATACCAAGCCATGGTGAGTGGGTTCCCAAGGCTACGACAAGCGCTAATTCAACAAGTGCTACTTCAACTCCAAGGATCCCCATCAAGTTGATGTGGGTACCAAAGGAGACGAACTAGAGAAGTTCTTGAGGGGTGACTCCGCCAACAAAATTCACTCGCATTCATATTTGGCAAGGACTATTTGCAATCAACTCCAACTTTATGCAATAGATCAAGCAGTCACACATTCCCTCATACGTAATCAAGGGACAAGGTAATTAATAAATCAATGGACATCATCATGTACGCATTTCACTCCATGTCCATAGATATTCTTGTATTTGTTCCTTGTGGGGGACTAACCCATGTAGGTGAAAAGAGTACGGAACAACAAGGATTTCTCCCAACTCAAGACAATCTTCATCAACACTGAGCATCCACTACTAAAACACCTACATGAAGTCTTCTATGACAAAACCGATGGTTAGTTTGTCCCTCTTAGGGGGGATGTCACATCAAGGGGGGAGCTTTACTCTAAGACTTGAGTCAAAGCATCGCTTAAGATGTGAACACATTAAAAGCTTTATGTAAAAGTGGTAACCCGATTTGTGCTTAAACGATGAGTATGACCTATGATCAAGTATTATTACTTGGCTCCCAAGTCAATATACTCATATATAGATGACTACGTGGTTTTTCATGTTTGCCATATTTCATTTGACATCTTATTGTGTGAGCATGTTGGTATGAATATTTTTGCTCATTTGAGGATATCCAATTGTTGTTATTTGGCTTTCAATTACTTTTACAAATTGGATATACAAGAAGGCCTAAGTATCTGCCTCTAGCTATCTATGCTTTCCCATCTCAAATTCCATTCATGCTACATCACAAAATTTGAGCAAGCACTTCTTGTACCCTCTGTGTGAGGAGGGCTCGGAGCACCGTTTCAACAAGACCTAACTTCCAAAATCTCCCTTGTGCTACTCGGTGTAACCAACCCACAAAACTCGGTTCTACCGAAGCACTAGGGTTGATCTGGTTTTTGACGTCGGTACAACTGATTCGAAAATCTTGTCCTCATCGAGTTTCTCTATCCCCGGGCAGTTAAGAAACTCGGTGGCACCGATATTTCGGAATCGGAGACACCGACAGTAGGGGATATATATCCAACGGACCCGACTTTTGAAATTCAATCTTCAAACTGCCGAAGGAACCCTTTGCTACCGCCGCTCATGTGTACTGATGTCGCCCTTCTTGTGGCGTGCGCCCTTGCCGCTAGAGTCCACCGTCGTCGACGGTAATCCTACCCGCCGACGCCGTCGTAGGAGGTCTTCACCGCATTAGGGTAAAGAACTCATCCCTCTTCCGCTCCTTGATAGACCCATTTTGCATCATGCTTTTATATTGATATTTATTACATTATGGGCTGTTATTACATGTTATGGTACAACACTTATGCCTTTTCTCTCTTATTTTACAAGGTTTACATGCAGAGGGAGAATGCCGACAGCTGGAATTCTGGACTGGAAAAGGAGCAAATCTGAGATACCTATTTTACACAACTCCATAAGTCTTGAAAATTTATGGAGAATTATTTTGGAATATATAAAAAATATTGGGCGAAACAGATACCAGAGGGGGCCACTAGGAGGTGGCAAGCCTGCCAGGCGCAGCCACCCCCTAGCCACGCCTAGCAGGCTTGTGACCCACCTGGCAGGCCCCCGACGGCCATCTTCTACTACATGGAGGGTTTTGACCTAGAAAAAATAATCACAAGGAAGCTTTCGGGATGAAGCACCGCCATCTCGAGGCATAACTTGGACAGAACCAATCTAGAGCTCCGGCAGGGCTATTTTGCCAGGGAAACTTCCCTCAAGGAGGGGGAAATCTAAGCCATCGTCATCACCAACGATCCTCTCATCGAGAGGGGTACAATCTCCATCAACATCTTCACTAGCACCGTCACCTCTCCAAACCCTATTTCATCACTTGTTTCCGATCTTTGTCTCAAACCTCAGATTGGTACCTGTGGGTTGCTAGTAGTGTTGATTACTCCTTGTAGTTGATTTTAGTTGGTTTACTTGGTGGAAGATCAATGTTCAGATCCTTTATGATAATTAATACTCCTCTAATTATGAACATGAACATGTTTTTTGAGTAGTTACATTTGTTCCTGAGGACATGGGATAAGTCTTGTTATAAGTAATCATGTGAATTTGGTATTCGTTCGATATTTTGATGATATGTATGTTGTATCTCCTCTAGTGGTGTTATGTGAATGTCAACTACATAACACTTCACCATTATTTGGGCCTAGGGGAAAGCATTGGGAAGTAATAAGTAGATGATGGGTTGCTAGAGTGACAGAAGATTAAACCCTAGTTTATGCGTTGCTTCGTAAGGGGCTGATTTGGATCCACACGTTTCATGTTATGGTTAGATTTATCTTAATTCTTCTTCCATAGTTGCGGATGCTTGCGAGAGGGGTTAATCATAAGTGGGAGGTTTGTCCAAGTAAGGGCAGCACCCAAGCACTGGTCCACCCACATATCAAATTATCAAAGTAACAAACGCGAATCAAATGAGCATGATGAAAACTAGCTTGACAGAAATTCCCATGTGTCCTCGGGGGCGCTTTGCTTTATATAAGAGTTTGTCCAGTCCTGTCCTTTGCTACAAAAAGGATTGGGATACCTTGCTACATCTTTGATACACTTGTTACTTGTTACTCGTTAAAAATTATCTTATCACAAAACTATCTGTTACCGGTAATTTCAGTGCTTGCAGAGAATACCTTACTGGAAACTGCTTGTCATTTCCTTCTGCTCCTCGTTGGGTTCGACACTCTTACTTATAGAAAGGACTACGATAGATACCCTATACTTGTGGGTCATCAAGACTCTTTTCTGGCGCCGTTCCCTTTGGTAAGTGGGATCTGGTAAGGAAAAAATTATATAGTGTGCTGAAATTTACTGTCAATTGTTACTATGGAAAGTGATCCTTTGAGGGGATTGTTCGTGGTATGTTCACCTCGA
The DNA here is from genome assembly GCA_022496015.1 of Hordeum marinum. Lineage (NCBI taxonomy): Eukaryota > Viridiplantae > Streptophyta > Magnoliopsida > Poales > Poaceae > Hordeum > Hordeum marinum. The sequence continues at coordinate 266,982,596 of CM039674.1, read as the reverse complement.
CCGGAAACACAAAGAGTTTTCCCTCAACCTACTGAACCTACTAAAAATATTTATTATGAAATTCCTTTGGGTATGATAGAAAAACTGCTGGCTAATCCTTACGCAGGAGTTGGAACACTACATCCTGATTTACATCTAATCTATGTGGATGAAGTTTGTGGATTATTTAAGCTTGCAGGTCTGCCCGAGGATCACGTCAAGAAGAAGGTCTTTCCTTTATCTTTGAAGGAGAAGGCATTGACATGGTATAGTCTATGTGATTATATTAGATCATGGAGCTACAACCGGTTGAAAATGGAATTTCATCAGAAGTTCTATCCTATGCATCTAGTTTATCATGATCGGAATTATATTTATAATTTTTGGCCTCGTGAAGGAGAAAGAATTTCTCAAGCTTGGGGGAGGCTTAAGTTAATGTTATAACCATGCCCCAATCATGAGCTCTCAAGAGAAATTATTATTCAGAATTTTTATGCTCGGCTTTCTCGTAATGATCAATCCATGCTCGATACTTCTTGTGCTGGTTCCTATATGAAGAAAGATATTGACTTCAAATGGGATTTATTGGAAACAATTAAATGCAACTCTTATGATTGGGAACTAGATGAAGGTAAGGAGTCAGGTATGAACCTTAAGTTTGATTGTATTAAATCCTTCGTAGACACCGATGCTTTTCGTGAATTTAGCACTAAATTTGGACTTGACTCCGAGATAGTAGCTTCTTTTTGTGAATATTTTGCTGCTCATGTTGATCTCCCTAAGGAGAAGTGGTTTAAATATCATCCTCCCATTAAAGTGAAAGTAGTTGAACCTATTAAAGTTGAAGAGAAAACTATTACTTATAATGTTGATCTTGTTATTCCCGCTGCTTATATCGAAAGACCACCTTTCTTTGTTAGAATAAAGGAACATGCTAATGCTTCAACCGTGGTTCGTAAGAGCTGTGCTAGAACACCTACACCCCCCGAAAAAATTTAAAGTTGATCCTAGCATTGCTATGGTTAAAGATCTATTGGTTGATAATATTGATGGGCATGTTATTCAATTTTGTGATGAAGCCGCTAGAATTGCTAAACCTGCTGCTAAAGATAAACATAGACCCATTATTGGCATGCTTGTTGTTTTCGTTAAAATAGGAGATCATTGTTATGATGTATTATGTGATATGGGTGCTAGTGTGAGTGCAATTACCTTTACCTTATATAAAGAGATTATGAATGATATTGCACCAGCTGAGTTAGAGGAAATTGATGTTACAATTAAGCTTGCTAATAGAGATACTATATCACCAGTTGGAATTATTAGAGATGTTGAAGTCTTGTGTGGGAAAATAAAATATCCTACTGATTTTCTTGTTCTTGGCTCTCCACATGATGATTTTTGTCCCATTATATTTGGTAGACCCTTCTTGAATACCGTTAATGCCAGGATAGATTGTGAGAAGGAAACGTAATTTTGGGGAACGTCTCATGAGTTTAATTTCTCCAAATTTCATAGACAACCCCATGATAAAGAATTGCCTAGTAAGGATGAAATTATTGGTCTTGCTTCTATTGTTATGCCTCCTACTGATCCTTTAGAACAATATTTGCTAGACCATGAAAATGATATGCATATGAATGAAAGGAATGAAATAGATAAGATTTTATTTGATCAACATCCTATTCTGAAACACAACTTACCTGTTGAAATACTTGGGGATCCTCCTCCACCCAAGGGTGATCCCGTGTTTGAGCTTAAACAATTATCGGATACTCTGAAATATGTTTATGTTGATGAATAAAAGATATATCCTGTTATTATTAGTGCTAACCTTTAAGAGCATGAAGAACAGAGATTACTGAAAACACTGAGGAAGCACCATGCTTCTATTGGATATACTCTTGATGATCTTAAGGGCATTAGTCCAACTCTATGTCAGCATAAAACTAAAATGGAGCCCGATGCTAAACCAGTTGTTGATCACCAACGACGGTTAAATCCTAAAATGAAGGAAGTGGTAAGAAATCAAATATTATAACTTCTGGAGGCAGGTATCATTTACCCTATTGTTGATAGTAGATGGGTTAGTCCCGTTCATTGTGTCCCTAAGAAAGGAGGTATTACCGTAGTTCCTAATGAGAAAAATGAATTGATTCCGTAGAGAATTTTTATAGGATATAGAATGGTAATTGATTTCAAGAAATTAAATAAAGCTACTAGAAAATATCATTACCGTCTGCCTTTTATTGATCAAATGCTAGAAGACTATCCAAAGACACACATTTCTGCTTTCTAGATGGTTATTCTGGTTTTTCTCAAATACCTGTGTCAAAAAGGACCAAGAAAAGACCTCTTTTACATGCCCTTTTGGTACCTTTTCTTATAGACGTATGCCTTTTGGTTTATGCAATGCACCTGCTACCTTTCAAAGATGTATGACTGCTATATTCTCTGATTTTTTTGAAAGGATTGTTGAGGTTTTCATGGATGATTTTTCCATTTACGGAACTTGTTTTGATGATTGTTTGAGCAACCTTGATCGAGTTTTTCAGAGATGCGAAGAAACTAATCTTGTATTGAATTGGGAGAAGTGCCACTTTATGGTGAATGAAGGCATTATCCTGGGACATAAAATTTCCGAAAGAGGTATTGAAGTTGGCAAAGCTAAAGTTGATGCTATTGAAAAAATGCCATGTCCTACAGATATCAGAGGTATAAGATGTTTCCTTGGTCATGATGGTTTCTATAGGAGATTTATTAAAGACTTCTCTAAGATTTCTAGGCTGCTCACTAATCTCTTGCAAAAAGATGTTCCATTCGTTTTTTATGATGATTGTGTAGAAGCTTTTGAAATTCTTAAGAATGCCTTGATTTCTGCACCTATTGTTCAACCACCTAATTGGAACCTACCCTTTGAAATGATGTGTGATGCTAGTGATTATGCTGTTGGTGTTGTTCTAGGACAAAGAGTTGATAAGAAATTAAATGTTATTCATTATGCTAGCAAAACTTTAGACAATGCTCAAAGAAACTATGCTACCACTGAAAAAGAATTTTTAGAAGTTGTGTTCGCTTGTGATAAGTTTAGACCCTATATTGTTGATTCTAAAGTAATTTTTCACATTGATCATGCTGCTATTAAATATCTTATGGAGAAGAAAGATGCTAAACCTAGACTTATCAGGTGGGTTCTTCTGCTACAAGAGTTGATTTGCATATTGTTGATAGAAAGGATGCTAATAACCCCGTAGCAGATAACTTGTCTAGGTTAGAGAATATTCTTGATGACCCACTACCTATTGATGATAGCTTTCATGATGAACAATTAACTGTCATAAATGCTTCTGGTAATGCTCCTTGGTATGCTGATTATGCTAATTACATTGTTGCTAAATTTATACCGCCTAGTTTCACATACCAACAAAAGAAAAAGTTCTTCTATGATTTAAGACATTACTTCTGGGATGACCCACACCTTTTTAAAGAAGGAGTAGATGGTATTATTACACGTTGTGTACCTGAGCATGAACAGGAATAAATCCTACATGAGTGTCATTGCAAGGCCTACGGAGGACACCACGCTGGAGATAGAACTGCACATAAGGTATTACAATCTGGTTTTTATTGGCCTACTCTCTTGAAGGATGCTCGTAAGTTTGTATTGTCATGTGATGAATGTCAAATAATTGGCAATGTTAGTAGACGTCAGGAAATGCCTATGAATTACTCTCTTGTTATTGAACCATTTGATGTTTGGGATTTTGATTATATGGGACCTCTTCCAACGTCCAACGGGTATACTCATATTTTAGTTGTTGTTGATTATGTTACTAAGTGGGTAGAAGCTATCCCAACTAATAGTGCTGATCATAACACCTCTATTAAGATGCTTAAAGAAGTTATTTCCCTAGATTTGGAGTCCCCAGATATTTAATGATTGATGGTGGTTCACATTTTATTCATGGTGCTTTCCATAAATTACTTTCTAAGTATGATGTTAATCATAGAATTGCATCTCCTTATCATCCTCAGTCTAGTGGTCAAGTAGAATTAAGCAATAGAGAAATTAAATTGATCTTGCAAAAGACAGTTAATAGATCTAGGAAGAATTGGTCTAAGAAACTTGACGATGCATTATGGGCTTATAGAACTGCTTACAAGAATCCTATGGGTATGTCTCCATATAAAATGGTTTATGGTAAAGCATGTTACTTACCTCTAGAGCTAGATCACAAAGCTTATCAGGCAATCAAAGAAATCAACTATGATTTCAAACTTGCTGGTGAGAAGAGGTTATTTGATATTAGCTCACTTGATGAACGGAGAACCCGGGCCTATGAGAATGCCAAGTTGTTTAAGGAAAAAGTTAAGAGATGGCATGATAAAAGGATACAAAAGCATGAATTCAATGTAGGTGATCATGTCTTGCTATACAATTCTCGGTTAAGGTTTTTTGCAGGAAAACTTCTCTCTAAATGGTAAGGGACTTACATTGTCGAGGAAGTATATTGTTCTGGTGCCATCAAGATCAACAACGCCGAAGGCACAAATTCGAAGGTGGTAAACTAGCAAAGAATCAAACATTATATCTTAGGTACTCCCATAAATGTTGAAACCAATGTTATCAATACCATAACTCGAGAAGAGTATATTGGGGAGACCTACCGGAATGTTTCAGACTCTGAAAAGGAATAGGTATGTGGTACGGTAAGTAAACCGACTCCAAAACTTTCCCAATAGCAATTTTACTCAATTTCGGAATATTTAAAAAAAGGAAAAACAAAAGTAGTCTGAAAGACGCACGAGGAGATGACAAGCCTGCTAGGCGCGGCCACCCCTCCTGGCCGTGCCTAGCGGGCTTGCCACCACCCCGTGCACCCTCAGGACTCCGTTTTCTTGTGGTATACTCCTTTGGGTCAGCAAAAAATCATTATACAATCTCCCGAAGGTTTGCAGTTTTGTATCACGACAATACCTCCTGTTTTCTTTTGAGTTGTTTCTGCAGCAGATTTAGAGCAAGATGTCGTCTCAAGAGTCTGATGGGGAGAGCTATATATTGCATTATCTTGCCAATCCCAAGCTCTATGGGGACCTAGATCCTTATGGATTATTCTCGGAGGTGGAAGAAGAAACCAAGTATAGAGAAGAAAGCTCAGATGAAGAGGAGATTCCTCTGCCTCAACTGGGAGATTGATACATCTCCAACGTATCTATAGTTTTTGATTGTTCCATGCTATTATATTATCTGTTTTGGATGTTTTATATGCATTAAAATCCTATTTTATATTATTTTTGGACTAACCTATTAATCTAGAGCCTAGTGCCAATTTCAGTTTTCCCCTTGTTTTTAGGTTTCGCAAATAAGGAATATTAAACAGAGTCCAAACGGAATAAAACCTTCAGAATGATTTTTTCTGGAACAAAAGGAAACTACGAGACTTGAGAACCAAAGCAGAGGAGCCTCCATGAGGCCACAAGCCCTAGGGCCGCAGCTAGGGGGGTGGCCGCGCTGGGCAGGCTTGTGGGCCCATGGCTGCTCCCCTAACACTAATCTTCGGCCTATAAATTCCCAAATATTCCATCATTATCAGAACGAGCCACGAAAACACTTTTCCGCTGCCAGATGCCTCCGTTCCCGAGAGATCCAATCTTGGAGCCTTTTCCGATAATCTGTCGGAGGGGGATTCGATCACGGAGGGCATCTACATCAACTCCATTGCCCCTGCGATGATGCGTGAGTAGTTCACCACAGACCTACGGGTCCATAGCTAGTAGCTAGATGGCTTCTTCTCTCTCTTTTCTTCTCAATACCATGTTCTTCATGATCTTCATGGAGATCTATCCGATGTAATACTCTTTTGCGGTGTGTTTGTCGAGATCCGATGAATTGTGGGTTTATGTTCAGATTATCCATGAATATTATTTGAGTCTTTCCGGAATTCTTATATCCATGATTCCATATCTTTGCAAGTCACTTTGAGTTATTGGTTTGGTTTGGCCAACTAGATTGGTAATTCTTGCAATGGGAGAAGTGCTTAGTTTTGGGTTCAATCTTGCGGTGTCCTCACCCAGTGACAAAGTAGGGGTAGCGAGGCACGTATTGTATTGTTGCCACCACGGGTAAAAAGATGGGGTTTTCATCATATTGCTTGAGTTTATCCCTCTACATCATGTCATCTTACTTAATGCGTTACTCTGTTCTTCATGAACTTAATACTCTAGATGCAGGCAGGAGTCGGTCGATGTGTGGAGTAATAGTAGTAGATGCAGAATCGTTTCGGTCTACTTGTCACGGATGTGATGCCTATATGCATAATCATTGCCTTGGATATCTTCATAATTATTCACTTTTCTATCAATTGCTCGATAGTAATTTGTTCACCCACCATAATGCTTGCCATCATGAGGGAAGCCATCTAGTGAAACCTATGGCCCTCGGGTCTATTTTCCATATTATACTTTCTGATCTAAAACCAAAAATACCAAAAATACTTGCTGCCCTATTTTTACTTTTAGTTTTACTTTCCGTTCAAGCATCCTATTATATCTATCTCTATTAGATCTCATCCTTGCAAGTAACCGTGAAGGGATTGACAACCCCTTTATAGCGTTGGGTGCAAAAGTTTGATTCTTTGTGCAGGTATATCTATTGGTGACTTGCTTGTATCTCTTACTGGATTGATACCTTGGTTCTCAAAAACTAAGAGAATTACTTATCTACTTTGCTGCATCAAACCGCTCCTCTTCACGGGAAACCAACGCATGCTCGAGAAGTAGCAAGAAGGATTTCTGGCGCCGTTGCCGGGGAGATACAAGTCAAGTCAAGATAAGAACTCTCTCGTCAACTTGCCAATTTCTGGCACCGTTGCCAGGGAGGATACACATTAAGACTACCAAGTACCCATCACAAACTCATCTCTTGCGTTTACTTTATTTTCCATTTTCCTCTCGTTTTCCTCTCCCCCACTTCTAAAACAATTTTCATAAAATACCAAAAAGATTTTACTTTTTATTCACCCTTCTTTTGTTTGCCTTTCGTTTGCTTGTGTTGTCATGTGCCTTCTATTTGCTTGAATCTCTGCTTGCTAAAAATCTATCTATATGGATCCTCATACACTTGCTAATCTTTTCAAAATACCAAATTATGATGAACCAATTGCTAGTGAGTTGAGTGCACTTGATTATATCTATGAAGTTTTGTTTGAAAATCATGAATCTGAAAATTTTAGTGAAGTATTGGAATTAGAAATTTATAAGGAGATTCATGATAGTTCCTTGAATGAAAAGAATGATTGCCATGTTGTTAGTATGAATTCTCTTAATATCCATGATGCTAATGATATGCAAAACTAGAAGCTTGGGGATGCTATGCTTGATGAAGATGATATTTTTTGTTCCCCAAGTTTTGGTGATGACATGTATGCTATAATTGCTCATGAAAAGAATGCTTTGTGTGATAGTTATATTGTGAGATTCCTTCATTATGCTACTGAAATTTATTTTGAGGGAGTAACATATTCTTGTAGGAATTACAATAATATCAAGTTTCCTCTCTACGTGTTCAAAGTTTTGAAGTTATGCTTGTTTGGCCTTCCTATGCTAGTTGACTCTTGTTCCCATAAATTGTTTGCTCACAAAATCCCTATGCATAGGAAGTGGGTTAGACTTAAATGTTCGTGTCATGAGATTCATGATGCTTTCTTGCATGTTTCAAATACTACTTTTATGTGAGCATCATTTAAATCATTATGCCTAGCTAGGGGCATTAAACAATAGCGCTTATTGGGAGGCAACCCAATTTTATTTTGTTTTCTGATTTTTGCTTATGTTTTGGTGTGTTTGTCACATTATTACTGCTGTATTAATTGTGTTTTTGTGTTTTATTATTGTTTGAGCCAAGTAAAACCTTTGGGGGTGATCTATGGTAGTTGTCGATTTGATCCTGCTGAAAAACAGAAACTTTTGCGCTCAGTCCAGGAATTTTCCAAAAAATTTACAGTGTAAAATTGATCAGAAATTTTTACATAAGATTGATATACAAATTTCCCTGATTTAAATAATTTTGTAGAATTTTTAGAGTTCCATAAGCATTCTAAGTTTACACATTGCTACAGACTGTTCTGTTTTTGACACATTCTGTTTTCTTTGTGTTGTTTGCTTATTTTGATGTATCTATGGGTCATATCGGGGGGAGGGAAAGTTAGAATACAGTAGTTATTACACATATATAAATAAATAATGAGTTCACAACAGTACCTAAAGTGGTGATTTATTTTTCTGATACTAACAGATCTCATGAGTTTTCTGTTGAGTTTTGTGTTGTGAAGTTTTCAAGTTTTGGGTAAAGATTTGATGGACTATGGAATAAAGAGTGGCAAGAGACTAAGCTTGGGGATGCCCAAGGAACCCCAAGTCATATTCAAGGATACCAAAAACCTAAGCTTGGGGATGCCCCGGAAGGCATACCCTCTTTCGTCTTCAATCCATCGGTAAATTTAGTTAAGGCTATATTTGTATTCACCACATGATATGTGTTTTGCTTGGAGCGTCGTGTATGATATGAGTCTTTGCTTGTTAGTTTGCCACAATCATACTTGCTGCACACATATTTTGAGAGAGACACGCTGAATCATGAATTTGTTAGAATACTCTATGTGCTTCACTTATATCTTTTGAGCTAGGCAATGTTGCTCTAGTACTTCACTTATATCTTTATAGAGCATGGTGGTGTTATATTTTATAGAAATTATTGAACTCTCATTCCTCACTTATATTATTTTGACATTTTATTAAAACAGCATGGTAATTTGTTTAGGTTATGAATTTAGTCCTAATATAATGGACATCCAAGAGGGATATAATAAAAACTTCCATATTAAGTGCATTAAAAACTATGAGAAGTTTGATTCCTTGCATATAGTTTTGAGATAATAGGGATGGTAATACGAGATTCATGCTAGTGAGTAGTTGTGAATTGGAAGAGATACGTGTGTTAAAGCTTGTGATTCCCATAGCATGCACGTATGGTGAACCGTTATGTAACGAAATCGGAGCATGATTTGTTAAATGATTGTCGACCTTTGTGTGAGGGTCGGGTTCGCGCGATGGTTAACTCATACCAACCTCTCCCCTAGGAGCATGCATCTAATGCTTTCTTTGATAACTAATAGACTTTTGCAATAAGTATGTGAGTTCATTATGACTAATGTTGAGTCCATGGATTATACACACTCTCAGCCTTCCACCTTTGCTAGCCTCTCAAGTACCGCGCAACTTTCGCTGGTACACAAAACCCTCCTTACTCAAAACAGCCACCATATATTCCTCAAAACAGCCACCATACCTACCTATTATGGCATTTCCATAGCCATTCCGAGATATATTGCCATGCAACTTCCACCATGTAGTTTTTCTATGACTTGCATCATCACCTCATATTGCATATAGAGTTATATCTTGTCATAGGAATCGAGTTTAATTTTCTTTTTCTTTGAGTTATAAGTAAATAAAAGTGTGATGATTTTTCATTTATAGAGCATTGTCTCATGAGTGAAAAGGATGATGTAGGCTATGACTCCCTCACAAGTTCGGATGAGTATCCAAACTTTACAAAAAATAAAAGAGGCCAGCGAAGCCCAAACAAAAAATAAAAGAGGCCAAATAAGCCCACCAAAAAATGAGAGAAAGAGATAAGGGACAATTGCTACTACCTTTTCCACACCCGCGCTTCAAAGTAGCACCATGATCTTCGTGATAGAGAGTCTCCAATTTTGTCACTTTCACATAACTAGTGGATATTCATTTTGCACGACCACTTAGTTTTCTTTTTTGAGCTTTCATACACTTATAGCTCTAAGTGCATTTGTTGCATGGCAATCCCTTCTCACTCACATTGATATCTATTGATGGGCATCTCCATAACCCGTTGATACGCCTAGTTGATGTGACACTATCTTCTCCTTTTTCCCTTGCACCTCCTCCATATTTTATTCCACCTATAATGCTATATCCATGGCTCACGCTCATGTATTGCGTGAGAGTTGAAAAGGTTTGAGAACACCAAAAGTGTGAAAATATTGCTTGACTTGGTCATCGGGGTTGTGCATGATTTAGATACGTTGTGTGGGGAAGATGGAGTATAGCCACACCATATGATTTTGTAGGGATAACTTTCTAAGGCCATGTTATTTCGAAAGGACACGACTACCTTGTTGGTGTGCTCGAAGTATTACTGATTTTATGTTAATAATAGACTATTGTTTTGAATCTTACGGATCTGAATATTCATGCCACAATAAAGAATATTACATGGATAAATATGTTAGGTAGCATTCCACATCAAAAATTCTGTTTTTATCATTTACCTACTCGAGGAAGAGCAAGAATTAAGCTTGGGGATGTTGATACGTCTCCAATGTATCTATAACTTTTGATTATTCCATGCTATTATATTATCTGTTTTGGATGTTTTATATGCATTAATATGCTATTCTATATTATTTTTGGACTAACCTATTAATCTAGAGCCTAGTACCAGTTTCTGTTTTTTCCTTGTTTTTGAGTTTCGCAGATAAGGAATATTAAACGGAGTCCAAACGGAATAAAACCTTCGGAATGATTTTTTCTGGAACAAAAGGAAACTACGAGACTTAAGAACTAAGGCAGAGGAGCCTCCGTGGGGCCACAAGCCCTAGGGCCGCGACCAGGGGGTGGCCGCGCCGGGCAGGCTTGTGGGCCCACGACTGGTCCCCTAACCCTAATATTCGGCCTATAAATTCCCAAATATTCCATCATTATCAGAATGATCCACAAAAACACTTTTCCAACGCCAGAAGCCTCCATTCCCGAGAGATCCAATCTTGGAGCCTTTTCCGGTAATCTGCCGGAGGAGGATTTGATCACGGAGGACATCTACATCAACTCCATTGCCCCTCCAATGATGTGTGAGTAGTTCACCACAGACCTACGTGTCCATAGCTAGTAGCTAGATGGCTTCTTCTCTCTCTTTGCTTATCAATACCATGTTCTTCATGATCTTCATGGAGATCTATCCGATGTAATACTCTTTTGCGGTGTGTTTGTCGAGATCCGATGAATTGTGGGTTTATGTTCAGATTATCCATGAATATTATTTGAGTCTTTCCAGAATTCTTATATGCATGATTTCATATCTTTGCAAGTCTCTTCAAGTTATTGGTTTAGTTTGGCGAACTAGATTGGTAATTCTTGCAATGGGAGAAGCGCTTATTTTTGGGTTCAATCTTGCGGTGTCCTCACCCAGTGACAAAGTAGGTGTAGCGAGGCACGTATTGTATTGTTGCCACCACGGGTAAAAAGATGGGGTTTTCATCATATTGCTTGAGTTTATCCCTCTACATCATGTCATCTTACTTAAAGCGTTACTGTGTTCTTCATGAACTTAATACTCTAGATGCAGGCAGGAGTCGGTCGATGTGTGGAGTAATAGTAGTAGATGTAGAATCGTTTCGGTCTACTTGTCACGGATGTGATGCCTATATGCATAATCATTGCCTTGGATATCTTCATAATTATTCACTTTTCTATCAATTGCTCGATAGTAATTTGTTCACCCACCGTAATGCTTGCCATCATGAGAGAAGCCATCTTGTGAAACCTATGGCCCTCGGGTCTATTTTCCATATTATACTTTCTGATCTAAAACCAAAAATACTTGCTGCCCTATTTTTACTTTTAGTTTTACTTTCCGTTCAAGCATCCTATTATATCTATCTCTATTCGATCTCATCCTTGCAAGTAACCGTGAAGGGATTGACAACCCCTTTATAGCGTTGGGTGCAAGAGTTTGATTCTTTGTGCAGGTATATCTATTGGTGACTTGCTTGTATCTCTTACTGGATTGATACCTTGGTTCTCAAAAACTGAGGGAAATACTTATCTACTTTGCTGCATCAAACTGTTCCTCTTCACGAGAAACCAACGCATGCTCGATAAGTAGCAGAGATATGCATGTGGAGTTCAGCAAATCAAGCCTCCCAAAGTTCTATTTATTCCTTCTCGTTTTCTGCAGGAGAGTAAAGAAGATTTATGTCAAAGGATATTGAAGCTCGAGTAGGAAGTAGATGACATGAGGGAACAAAATTTTATGCTTAACAGGAAATTGGACAAGCTTCCAACCTCATAAACAACTTCACCACCATCACCTCCGAAGAAGTACATCTAAGCACATGGGTATGGGCACTCCCCTTGGCTTGTGCCAAGCTTGGGGGAGCCGCCCCGGTATCGTATCACCATCACAACTTTTTTTCCTTTTTCCTCTTTCTTGTTTTTGTTAGTTAGATCCTTTTTGTTTTTGTTTTGATCTAGTAGAATAAAAATTTAGTATTATATAGCTTTGAGTTTTTCTTTTTGCTCCCCTCATGTAAGCAAGTCCGAGAGTTATATAATAAAAAGTAGTTTTGAAGTGAGGGCTCTGCTAGCTTACTATGCTCTTGAGAGTAAAAAAAAAGAAGAATAGTATAAAAGCATAGAGTATTGTTGGAAATATGCCCTAGAGGCAATAATAAATTAGTTATTATCATATTTCCTTGTTCATGATAATCGTTTATTATCCATGCTATAATTGTATTGATCGGAGACTTAGATGCATGTTTGGATACATAGACAAAACCATGTCCCTAGTATGCCTCTAATAGACTAGCTCGTTGATCAAAGATGGTCAAGGTTTCCTAGCCATTGACAAGTGATGTCATTTTATAACGGGATCACATCATTAGGAGAATGATGTGATGGACAAGACCCAAACTACAAACGTAGCATATGATTGTGTCAATTTGTTGCTACTGTTTTCTGCATGTCAAAGTATGTGTTCCTATGACCATGAGATCATGCAGCTCACTGACATCGGAGGAGTACCTTGTGTGTATCAAACGTTGCACCATAACTGGGTGACTATAAAGGTGCTCTACAGGTATCTCCGAGGGTGTCTCTTGAGTTGGCATGGATCAAGACTGGGATTTGTTACTCCGTGTGACGGAGAGGTATCTCAGGGCCCACTCGGTAATACAACATCACAATAAGCCTTGCAAGCAATGTGACTAAGTGTTAGTCACGGGATCTTGTATTATAGAACGAGTAAACAGACTTGCCAGTAACGAGGTTGAACTAGGTATGGAGATACCGACGATCGAATCTCGGGCAAGTAACATACCCAAGAGCAAAGGGAACATCATACGGGATTAACTGAATCCTTGGCATAGAGGTTCGACCGATAAAGATCTTTGTAGAATATGTAGGAACCAATGTGGACATCCAGGTCCCGCCATTGGTTATTGACCATAGAGGTGTCTCGGTCATGTCTACATAGTTCTCGAACCCGCAGGGTCTGCACACTTAAGGTTTGGTGACGTTTCGGTAGTATAGAGTTATGTATGGTGGTGACCGAAGGTTGTTCGGAGTCCTGGATGAGATCCCGGACGTCATGAGGAGCTACTAAATGGTCTGGAGGTAAAGATTGATATATAGGAAGTCCCATTTTGGTCGCCAGAAAAGTTTCGGGCTAATCGGTAATGTACCAGGAGTGCCGGTAGTGTACCGGGAGACCACCGGGAGGGGTATTTCGACCCAAGAGGCTTCATGGGCTGTGGGAGAGCAAATACCAGCCTTTTGTGGGCTGGTGGAAGTCCCACACAAGGCCCATGCGGCTGGGAGAAAAAGCCCAAAGGGAAAAAGGTGGAAAAAGGCCCAAAAAAAGGAGGAATCCTAGTCCTACTAGGATTGGAGGAGGAGTCCTCCTCTCCTCCCCACTTTGGTCGACCCAAGGGCTGGCTTTTTGGCAGCCAAGACTCCTCCTCCTCTCCTCCTATATATACTAGAGGATTTTAGGGTTTTGGCACAGAATTTTCAGCCACGTGCTACCCGTTCCTCTAGTGCATAGTTTCTCCTCTAGATCGGTTTTCTGCAGTGCTTAGGCGAAGCCCTGCCGGAATTGCTCCACCACCATCGCCGGAGCGCCGTCACGCTGCCGGTGAACTCTTCTTCCTATCCAATTCCTCTTGCTGGATCAAGATCGTGGAGATTGTCATCAAGCTGCACGTGTGCTGAACGCGGAGGTGCCGTCCGTTCAGCGCTAGATCGGAAGGACCGTGATCAAGATCGCGAGACGGTTCGTGACGAGTTCGCGGGACGGATCGTGATGAGTTCGCGGGACGGATTGTGATCAAGATCACGAAACGGATCGTGATGAGTTCGCAGGACGGACCGTGATGAGTTCACAGGACGGATCGTGATGAGATCGCGGGACGCTCATCGATTTGGATCGCGAAGACGTTCGACTACACCAACCGCGTTTCTTAACGCTTCCCGCTTAGCGATCTACAAGGGTATGTAGATCCACTCTCCTTCTCGTAGATGCTCATCACCATGGATAGATCTTGCGTGCGCGTAGGAATTTTTTTGTTTCCCATGCAACGTTCCCCAACAGTGGCATCATGAGCTAGGTCTATGTGTAGATGAGATCTCGAGTAGAACACAAAAGGTTTGTGGGCGTTGATGCTTAGATTGCTTCCTCCCTTGGTCGGATTTTGGTTCAGCGGTATTGTGAGATGCAGCGGCCCGGACCAACATTACTCGTACGCTTATGAGAGACTGGTTCCCTGGACCGCAACTTGTTGCCTAGATGGCTTGCGGGTGGCAGTTTCTCCCACTTTAGTTGGACCGGATTCGACAAAGGCGGTCCTTGAGAAGGTTGAAAAGCAACTAGTGTATCACCGTTGTGGTTTTTGCGTAGATGAGAATTGTTCTTGCTAGATACCCGTAGCAGCCACGTAAAACATGCAACAACAATTAGAGGTCGTCTAACTTGTTTTTGCAGGGTATGTTGTGATGTGATATGGCCAATTACATGATGTGATATATGTGATGTATGAGATGATCATGTGATGTATAGAATTTCACGACTTGCATGTCGATGAGTACGGCAGCCGGCAGGAGCCATAGGGTTGTCTTTAATTATCGTATGACCTGCGTGTCAATCATTAAGCGCTATGTAATGCTTTACTTTATCGCTAAACGGTAGCAATAGTAGTAGAAGCATGCAGGTCATGACAACCCCAATGGCAACACGTTTATGGAGATCAAGATGATGGAGATCATGGTGTCGTGCCGGTGACGATGGAGATCATGCCGGTGCTTTCAAGATGGAGATCTAAAGCACAAGTTCATGGCCATATCATGTCACTTATGAATTGCATGCGATGTTAATCCTTTTATGCACCTTGTTTTGCTTAGTACGACGGTAGCATTATAAGGTGATCCCTCACTTAAATTTCAAGATAAATTGTGTTCTCCCTGAGTGTGCACCATTGCGAAAGTTCGTCGTGTTGAGACACCACGTGATGATCGGGTGTGATAGACTCTACGTTCACATACAACGGGTGAAAGCCAGTGTTGCACGCGCAGAACACTCGGGTTAAACTTGACGAGCCTAGCATGTACAGACATGGCCTCGGAACACAAGAGACCGAAAGGTCGAACCTGAGTCATATAGTAGATATGATCAACATGATGATGTTCACCATTGTAACCACCTCAACTCACGTGATGTTCGGACTTGAGTTGGTGAATTTGGATCATGTATCACTCGGATGACCGGAGGGATGTCAATTTGAGTGGGAGTTCTTAAGTAATATGATTAATTGAACTCATTATCATGAACATAGTCAGTAGTGTCTTTGCAAATTATGTTGTAGATTACTTGCTCGCGCTGTAGCTCCCTTGAATTTTTATATGTTCCTAGAGAAATAGAGTTGAAACTTGATGGTAGCAATATTGCGGATTGGATCCGTGATCTGAGGATTGTCCTCATTGCTACACAGAAGGCTTATGTCCTTAATGCACCGCTCGGTGCACCAAACCCTCTAGCGTTGTTTGTAGATGTTGTGAACATCTGACAGGCATGTTTTGATAACTACTTAATAGTTTAGTGCATCATGCATTACAACTTAGAATTGAGGCTCCAAAATGTTTTGAACGTCATGGAACATATGAGATGTTCTAAGAGCTGAAATTAAGATCTCAGGCTCGTGCCCGTGTTGCGAGATATGAGATCTCCAACAAGATTCTTTGCCTGTAAGATGAAAGAGAATAGCTCAATCGTTGAACATGTGCTTAGATTCTCTGGGTGCTACAATCGCTTGAATCGAGTGGGAGTTGATCTTCCAGATAAGATAGTGATTGATATAGTTCTCCAAGTCACTGTCACTAAAGCTACTAGAACTTGGTGATGAACTATAAAATGCCAGGGATAGAAATAATGATCCCTGAGCTATTCGCGATGTTTGACACCGCGAAGGTGGAAATCGAGAAGGAGCGTCAAAGTGTTGATGGTTAGTTAAAACCACTAAGTTTCAAGAAGGGCAAGAGCAAGGAGGGAAACTTCATGGATAGCAAGTCAGTTGCTGCTCCACTGAAGCAACCCAAAGTTGAACTCGAACTCGAGACTAAGTGCTTCGATTATGAGGAGAGCGGTCACTGAAGTGGAACAACCCTAGATACTTGGTAGATAAGAAGGCTGGCAACGTCAGCAGAAGTATATTTGATATACGTGTTATTGATGTGTACCTTGCTAGTACTCCTAGTAGCACCTGGGTATTGGATACTGGTTCGGTTGCTAAATGTTAGTGACTCGAAATAAAAGCTACGAAATAAATGGAGAACTAGCTAAGTGTGAGGTGACGATGTGTGTTGGAAATGTTTCCAAGGTTGATGTAATCAACATCGCATGCTCTCTATACCTTCAAGATTAGTGACGAACCTAAATAAATGTTATTTGGTGTTTTTGCATTGAGCATGAACGTGATTAGATCATGTTCATTGCAACACGGTCATTTAAGTTAGAGAATAATGGTTATTCTATTTACATGAATAATACCTTCAATGGTCATGCACCCAATAAGAATGGTTTGTTGAAACTTGATCGTAGTAATACACATGTTCATAACATTGATGCCAAAAAGATACAAAGTTAATAATGATAGTACCACATGCTTATGACACTGCCGCTAAATGTCATATTGGTATAAAGCGCATGAAGACACTCCATGCTGATGGATCTTTGGACTCATTCGATTTCGAATCGGTTGAGACATGCAAACCATGCCTCTTGGTCAAGATGACTAAGGACCCCGTTTTTGTTTTGATGAAGCGGGCAAGTGATTTATTGGAAATGATACATGTTGATGTATGCAATCCAATGAGTCTTGTAGCATGCGGTGGATATCGTTATTTTCTTACCTTCACTGATGATTTGAGTAGATATAGTGTATATTTACTTAATGAAACACAAGTTTGAATCGTTTGAAAGGTTCAAGCAAATTCAGAGTGAAGATTAAGATCATCATGACAAGAAGATAAAGATGTTTGCGATATGATCATGGAGGGGAATATCTGAGTTACGAGTTTGGCATACAACTTTAGACAATGTGAAAATTGTTTCACAACTCACGCCACCTGGAACACCATAGTGTGATGGTGTGTCCGAATGTCATAGTCGTGCTCTACTGGATATGGTGCATGCTATGATGTCTCTTATCGTTTTGTTACTATAATTTTGGGGTTATGCATTAGAGACAACTACATTCACTTTAAATAGGGCACCATCTAAATCCGTTGAGATGACATCGTGTGAATTTTGGTTTGATAGAAACCTAAGCTGTCATTTCTTAATGCTTGGGGCTACGACGCTTGTGTGGAAAATGTTTTCACCTAATGAGCTCGAACCCAAAGCGGACAAATGCATCTTCATAGAATACCCTAAGAACAGTTGGGTGAACCTTCTATCTCAGATCCAAGCATAAAATGTTTATTGCTAAAACTGGGTCCTTTCTCGAGAAAAGGTTTCTCTTGAAAGAATTGAGTGGGAGGAGGATAGAACTTGATGAGTTTATTGAACCTCTGCTTCAACCAGAAAGTAGCGCAGCATAGAAAGATGTTTCTGTGAAGCCTACGTCAGTTGAAGAGGAAGTTAATGATGATGATCATGAAGCTTCGGATCAAGTTACTATCGACCTACGAGGAAAATAGAACTTGATGAGGTTATTGAACCTTCACTTCAACCAGAAAGTGGTGCAGCGCAGAAAGATGTTTCTGTGAAGCCTACGTCAGTTGAAGAGGAAGTTAATGATGATGATCATGAAGCTTCGGATCAAGTTACTATCGAACTTCGTAGGTCGACAAGGATGTGTACTGCTACTGAGCGGTACGACAACCCTGTCTTGGAGGTCATGTTGTTGGACAATGATGAACCTACGAACTATGGAGAAGCGATGATGGGCCCGAAAACCAACAGATGGTTAGAGGCCATGAAATCCGAGAAAGGATCCATGTATGAAAACCAAGTATAGACTTTGGTGGACTTGCTTGTTGGACGGCAGGTCGCTAAGTACAAATGGATCTTTAAAATGAAGACAGACGCTGATGGTAAATGTTACCATTTGTAAAGCTTGACTTGTTGCAAAGTAGTTGACTGCGATGAGACTTTCTCACTCGTAGCTACGCTAAAGTCTGTTGGAATTATGTTAGCAGTTGCTGCATTTTTCAATATGAAATCTGGTAGATGGATGCCAAAACATCGTTTCCTTCCTTAAGGAAAGGTTGTATGAGATACAACCAGAAGGTTTTGTCAGTCCTAAGGTTGCTAAAAGGTGTGTGAGCTTCAGTGATTCTTCTATGAACTGAAGCAAGCATCTCGGAGTTGGAATATACACTTTGATGAGGTGATCAAAGTTTTTGAGTCTATACAAAGTTTACGAGAAACTTGTATTTGCAATAATGTGAGTGGGAGCACTATAGAGTTTCCGATAAGTATATGTGGATGACATATTGCTATTCGGAAATGATGTAGAATTTCTAGAGAGCATAAACGGTTGTTTGAAAAGAGTTTTTCAAAGGAAGACCTGGATAAAGCTACCTAATTGTTGAGCATCAAGATCTATAAAGATAGATCAAGATGTTTGATAAGACTTTCAATGAGTACATACCTTGACAAGATTTTGAAAGAGTTCAAAATGGATTAATCAGAGAGAAGTGTTCTCGCCTGCTTTGTAAGGTGTGAAGTTGAGTGAGACTCAAAGCTCGACCACGGCAGAAGAAAGAGAAAGGACGAATGTCGTCCCCTATGCTTTAGCCATAGGCTTTGTATAGTATGCCATGCTGTGTGTCGCACGTGTGTGTGCCTTGCCATGAGTCCGTCAAGGGGTACAAGAGTGATCCAGGAGTGGATCACTGGACAGCAGTCAAGATTATCCTTAGTAACTAAAAGGACTAAGGAGATGTTTCTTGATTATGGAGGTGATAAAGAGTTCGTCGTAAAGAGTCACGTCAATACAAGCTTTAACACCAATCCAGATGACGCGTAGTAGCAGTCTGGATATATATAGTGGAGCAGCCATTTGGAATAGTACCAAGTGAAGTGTGGTAGCAGTGTTTACGGTTTGACATAGAGATTTGCAAAAGTACACATGGATCTGAATGTTGCAGACCCGTTGACTATAAGACCTCTCTCACATGCACAATATGATCGAGCCCCAGAACTCATTGGGTGTTAGATTCATAACAATGTGAATCACATGGTGATGTGAACTAGATTATTGACTCTAGTGCAAGTGGGAGACTGTTGGAAATATGCCCTAGAGGCAATAATAAATTAGTTATTATCATATTTCCTTGTTCATGATAATCGTTTATTATCCATGCTATAATTGTATTGATCGGAGACTTAGATGCATGTGTGGATACATAGACAAAACCATGTCCCTAGTATGCCTCTAATAGACTAGCTCGTTGATCAAAGATGGTCAAGGTTTCCTAGCCATTGACATGTGATGTCATTTGATAACGGGATCACATCATTAGGAGAATGATGTGATGGACAAGACCCAAACTACAAACGTAGCATATGATCGTGTCAGTTTGTTGCTACTGTTTTCTGCATGTCAAAGTATGTGTTCCTGTGACCATGAGATCATGCAGCTCACTGACATCGGAGGAGTACCTTGTGTGTATCAAATGTCGCAATGTAACTGGGTGACTATAAAGGTGCTCTACAGGTATCTCCGAGGGTGTCTGTTGAGTTGGCATGGATCAAGACTGGGATTTGTTACTCCGTGTGACGGAGAGGTATCTCAGGGCCCACTCGGTAATACAACATCACAATAAGCCTTGCAAGCAATGTGACTAAGTGTTAGTCACGAGATCTTGTATTACAGAATGAGTAAAGAGACTTGCCGGTAACGAGGTTGAACTAGGTATGGAGATACCGACGATCGAATCTCGGTCAAGTAACATACCGAAGAGCAAAGGGAACATCATACGGGATTAACTGAATCCTTGACATAGAGGTTCGACCGATAAAGATCTTCGCAGAATATGTAGGAACCAATGTGGACATCCAGGTCCCACCATTGGTTATTGACCGTAGAGGTGTCTCGGTCATGTCTACATAGTTCTCGAACCCGCAGGGTCTGCACACTTAAGGTTTGGTGACATTTCGGTAGTATAGAGTTATGTATGGTGGTGACCGAAGGTTGTTCGGAGTCGAGGATGAGATCCCGGATGTCACGAGGAGCTCCGGAATGGTCCGTAGGTAAAGATTGATATATAGGAAGTCCCATATTTGTTGCCGGAAAAGTTTTGGGCTAATCGGTAATGTACCGGGAGTGCCGGTAGTGTACCGGGAGACCACTAGGAGGGGTATTTCTACCCAAGAGGCTTCATGGGCTGTGGGAGAGTAAATACCAGCCTTTTGTGGGCTGGTGTAAGTTCCACACAAGGCGCATGCAGCTGGGAGAAAAGGCCCAAAGGGAAAAAGGTGGAATAAGGCCAAAAAAAGGAGGAATCCTAGTCCTACTAGGATTGGAGGAGGAGTCCTCCTCTCCTCCCCACTTTGGTCGAGCCAAGGGCTGGATTTTTGGCAGCCAAGACTCCTCCTCCTCTCCTCCTATATATACTAGAGGATATTAGGGTTTTGGCACAGAATTTTCAGCCACGTGCTACCCGTTCCTCTAGTGCATAGTTTCTCCTCTAGATCGGTTTCTGCAGTGCTTAGGCGAAGCCCTGCCGGAATTGCTCCACCACCATCGCCGGAGCGTCGTCACGCTGCCGGTGAACTCTTCTTCCTCTCCACTTCCTCTTGCTGGATCAAGACGGTGGAGATCGTCATCAAGCTGCACGTGTGCTGAACGCGGAGGTGCCGTCCGTTCGGCGCTAGATCGGAAGGACCGTGATCAAGATCGCGAGACGGTTCGTGACGAGTTCGCGGGACGGTTCGTGACGAGTTCGTGGGACGGATCGTGATGAGTTCGCGGGACGGACCGTGATGAGTTCACGGGACGGATCATGATGAGATCGCGGGACGCTCGGCGATTTGCATCGCGAAGACGTTCGACTACACCAACCGTGTTTCTTAACGCTTCCCGCTTAGCGATCTACAAGGGTATGTAGATCCACTCTCCCTCTCGTAAATGCTCATCACCATGGATAGATCTTGCGTGTGCGTAGGAAATTTTTTGTTTCCCATGCAACGTTCCCCAACAAGTATACATAATGATCTTGTGGGGAGTCATGAATTCATATATAAAAAGTATTTCGATTGAAATTTGTTGGGAGTTAACAAACATAGTGATTGGTCATTGGTGCAATTGAAAAGGAAGTGGTAAAGAAAGAGAGATTCACATATAAATATATTATTTTGGACATCTTTTATGATTGTGACCACTCATTAAAATATTACATGCCAAGATGTTGATGTTGGACAAGGAAGATAACATTATGGGTTGTGTTTGCTTGCCTCCGAATAGAAGTTATATGGTTTTAGATCCTCCAACATGTAGTGCTTGCTTCCACCTCATATTAGCCAAAACTTCCACACCAAGTAGAGATACTACTTGTGCATCCAAACACCTTAACCCAGTTTTTCCATGAGAGTCCACCATACCTACCTATGGATTGAATAAGATCCTTCAAGTAAGTTGTCATCGGTGCAAAAGCCAATAAAAATTGCTCCTAAATATGTGTGATCTTTTATTGTAGGGGAAATAAGTGTTGTACGAACTGCGAAGGGCCTGTCTATTAATTTTACTTTTTAAGTATTTACCTTTATGCAAGAGTCATGGTGATCCTCACCACTTCCTATATTTCGTATCTCTCTTGGCAAGCATTGTGTGTTGGGGAATGATCTAGACGCATATATCCATTTGGATGTGGGTGAGCATGAGTTATTACTATTGACATCACCCTTAAGGTGAATAGTTGGGAGGCAAAACTATATGCCCCTATCTTTCTCTGTGTCCGATTGAAGCTTTGATCTCATGAGTACCGCGTGAGTGTCAGCAATTATGAAAGACTAAAAGATGATTGAGTATGTGGATTTGCTTTACAAGATCTTATATTGACTCTTCCGATGTTGTGATAAGTTGTCGATTGCTTCGACGACTAAGATCATAGTTTGTTGGTTGTCAATAGAGTTCTTGGTTCATACTTTATCTCGTGAATGAATTGTTACTTTAGCATAAGAAATCTTATACAATAAGTATTGTTGTCTTAAAGATGTTCATGGTGCCCTCATGTCCGTCTTGTATTTTATCGACACATCTACCTCTAAACATGTGGACATATTTATCGATCTCAGCTTTCGCTTGAGGGCAAGCGAGGTCTAAGCCTGGGGTAGTTGATACATCCATTTTGCATCATGCTTTTATATTGATATTTATTCCATTATGGGTTGTTATTACACGTTATGGTACCATACTTATTCATTTTCTTTCTTATTTTACAAGGTTTACATGAAGAGGGAGAATGTCGGCAGCTGGAATTCTAGACTGGAAAAGGAGCAAATCTGAGATACCTATTCTACACAACTCCAAAAGTCTTGAAAATTTACGAAGAATTATTTTGGAATATATAAAAAATATTGGGCGAAACAAATACCAGAGGGGGCCACCAGGATGTGGCAAGCCTGCCAGGCGCGGCCACCCCCTAGCCACGCCTAGCAGGCTTGTGACCCACCTGGCAGGCCCCTGATACCCATCTTTTTCTATATGGCGGGTTTTGACCTAGAAATAATCAGAAGGAAGCTTTCGGGACGAAGCACCACCGTATCTAGGCGGAACTTGGACAGAACAAATCTAGAGCTCCGGTAGGGTTATTTTGCCAGGGAAACTCCCCCCCCAAAGGTGGAAATCGAAGCCATCGTCATCACCAACAATCCTCTCATTGAGAGGGGTTCAATCTCCATCAACATCTTCACCAGCACCGTCTCCTCTCCAAACCCTAGTTCATCTCTTGTATCCGATCTTTGTCTCAAACCTCAGATTGGTACCTGTGGGTTGCTAGTAGTGTTGATTACTCCTTGTAGTTGATGCTAGTTGGTTTACTTGGTGGAAGATCATATGTTCAGATCCTTTATGATAATTAATACTCCTCTGATTATGAACATGAACATGCTTTGTGAGTAGTTACGTTTGTTCCTAAGGACATGGGATAAGTCTTGTTATAAGTAATCATGTGAATTTAGTATTCGTTCGATATTTTGATGAGATGTATGTTGTCTCTCCTCTAGAGGTGATATGTGAACGTCGACTACATAACACTTCACCATTATTTGGGCCTAGGGGAAGGCATTGGGAAGTAATAAGTATATGATTGGTTGCTAGAGCGACAGAAGCTTAAACCCTAGTTTATGCGTTACTTCGTAATTGGATCCAGACGTTTCATGCTATGGTTAGATTTATCTTAATTTTTCTTTTGTAGTTGCGGATGCTTGCGAGAGGGGTTAATCATAAGTGGAGGTTTGTCCAAGTAAGGGTAGCACCCAAGCACCGGTCCACCCACATATCAAATTATCAAACTAAGGAACTGGAATCAAATGATCATGATGAAAACTAGCTTGAAAGAAATTCCCATGTGTCCTCGAGGACGCTTTGCTTTATATAAGAGTTTGTCCAGGCCTGTCCTTTGCTACAAAAAGGATTGGTCTACCTTGCTTCATCTTTGCTACACTTGCTACTGTTTACTCGTTACAAATTATCTTATCACAAAACTATCTATTACCGATAATTTTAGTGCTTGTAGAGAATACCTTACTGGAAACCGCTTGTCATTTCCTTCTGCTCCTTGTTGGGTTCGACACTCTGACTTATCGAAAGGACTACAATAGACCCCCTATACTTATGGGTCACCACTCCTCTTTACGATTCTTGTGCATTAGGTTAAATCCATCGATAAGCCATAGTTTGCAAATCTTCCATACACAAGAAATATCCATTAGACTTGTTGAACAAAAAAATAGGTTGAGATTTCTGCAATTTGTGTCTCGGTGTCACCGAGTTGATACAAATCAGTATCACTGATTGAGAGTCTAGGGTTACTGAGAACATTCTTGGTGAGACCGAGTTTCTCTTTTTGGTGAAACCGAGAAGGGATGCCAAGTTTCTGTCATATGAGGATGTATGTCTCGGTGGCTCCGTAAACTGAAATAGGATGGATCCGAAATCCACTTAGCAGAAATCTAAGACTAAGATTCTGAGTTCAAAACTTGCAAAAACTTGTGTGTTTTGTGATGCTTATCCCCTTCACTCTTCTCTATATCTATTCATAGGGTCAGATTGGTAGCATGTCAGGCTCACAGGACAGTGACAATGATTTTAGAGAGCAGAGCATTGATCTGGATGCAGGAACTAGCCAAGAGGCTAGCACTTCTTCTGAAGACCCTGGCACACCAAGCTCTCATTGTCTTCCCAAGGCATCACACTAGGGCCAGGAGGAAGTTAAACTCAGATGAGGAGGACACAGACATTGTAAATGATGAGGTAACCTCCAAGAATTAACAAGAAAAGAAAGAGAAAGATGATGTCAAGAAAAACACTGTTGAGGCCACATCTTCTAAGAAGCCTATCAGAAAAGAGTATGCCAGTTTAGAGGCTGTGAGAGCTCTAGAGACTGCCAAGAGAGGGTTGACCATCAGTGAAAACCCTACATCTTGAGGGCATAAAATGTCCTTTGCTAATAAGGTAGGATAGAATAGGAAAGAAAGAAAGAGGATTTTTCATATCATTGGCAGACCCACTTCCATGTATGACCCAACTGAGCATGAGGAAGAGGAAGAGGAGGAAGAACCTGCTGCAAACCCTCCTTCCAATAAGAATAAGCTCTTGGTTGATGCTATGCCTAGCAAGCCTCCTTCCAAGGCCAAGCCAACTGCACCCAAGAATCAAGCTGCCCTGAAGCCCAAGAGGACCACCAGAGATATTCCTCTTACTGAGAAGAACAAGAGATCTTCCACCATTAAATATGAGGAAGACATTGTTGTGTTGAGAAATCTCCGACCTCACCTGCCAGAGCATAATGATGATCACCCAGTGGCAAAGGACATGAAGAAGAGGAAGGGCCAAGGGATGAGGAAATAGAGAGCAAATGATCCATATTCCATCAAGAGAAGGACTGCAGTAGATGCTCGCTTCCACACCAAGGAGAAACAAGATTTTTGTGAGACTGTCTTGTTAGACAAGAGTCCTGCAGTCAGTGACATGAGACATGTGGACTAGAAGTTCGTCAAGGAAAATGAGGATTACTTTCCTCATGTGCAGGATAACTTCAAGGCCATTAACATTGATGCATTTTTTGGCAGAGAGTTCACGGCTTGGAATGATGAGATGATTATGCAATTCTATTCCACAATTCACTTTTATCCAGATGGAAGAATTGTTTGGATGACTGAGGGTATTAGATACCAGTCTATTGTTGAGGAGTGGGAAACCATCTTAGGTGCCCCAAAGGTTGAAGGGAGAGATTTTGATGTTTATGTTGGGGCCAAGATGAATCACAACTCCATGGCGAACATGTATAAACCCATCCCCACTGCTTATCCAAAGACTCACAAGCTTGGCTTTGCCTACTTCTTGCAAGCAGGACTACCCACCACAAACACTATCATGAGATATTTTTTATACTTTGATGCCTAAGTCTAGAGATGAAAAGATGATTAGGGAGTAGTTGATAACCCACAAGTGTAGGGGATCACAACCATTTTCGAGGGTAGAGTATTCAACCCAAATTTATTGATTCGACACAAGGGGAGCCAAAGAATATTCTCGAGTATTTGTAGATGAGTTGTCAATTCAACTACACCTGAAAGACTTAATATCTGCAGCAAAGTATTCAGTAGCAAAGTAGTATGGAAGTAACGGTAACGGTGGCAAAAGTAACAGTAGTAGTTTTGTCGTGATTGTAATAGTAGGAACGGAGAAGTAACTTAGCAAAGATCAATATGTGAAAAGCTCGTAGGTAATGGATCAGTGATGGATAATTATGTCAGATGTCATTCATCATACAATAGTTATAACATAGGGTGACACAGAACTAGCTCCAATTCATCAATGTAATGTAGGCATGTATTCCATATATAGTCATACGTGCTTATGGAAAAGAACTTGCATGCCATCTTTTGTCCTACCCTCCCGTGGCAGCGGGGTCCTAATGGAAACTAAGGGATATTAAGGCCTCCTTTTAATAGAGAACTCAACCAAAGCATTAGCACTTAGTGAATACATGAACTCCTCAAACTACGGTAATCACCGGAAATAATCCCAGTTATTGTCACCTTGGGGGATGCGGATCATAACTCATAATAGGTGTCTACAACTTGCAAGACAGGATCAAGAACACATATATATTCATGAAAACATAATAGGTTCAGATCTGAAATCATGGCACTCGGGCCCTAGTCACAAGCATTAAGCATAGCAAAGTCATAGCAACATCAATCTCAGAACATAGTGGATACTAGGGATCAAACCCTAACAAAACTAACTCGATTACATGATAAATGTCATCCAACCCATCACCGTCCAGCAAGCCTACGATGGGATTACTCACGAACGGTGGAGATCATCATGGAATTGGTGATGACGGATGGTTGGTGATGACGATGGCGTCGATTTCCCCTCTCCGGAGCCCAAAACGGACTCCAGATCTGGTGTCCCAAGGAAGAACAGGAGGTGGCGGCGGCTCCGTATCGTGAAACACAATGAACTCTTCTCTCTGATTTTGTTCTCCACGAATAGGGTTATATGGAGTTGGATATGAGGTCGGAGGAGCCATAGGGGCCCCATAGGCCTGCTAGGCACGGCCAGGGAGTGGCCATGCCTAGTAGGCTTGTGGCCTGCAGATGGCCCCACTCTAGTTGATTCTTGCGCCGGTATTTTTTATTAAATCCAAAAATATTCTTCGTAAATTTCCAGGACAATCCGAGAACTTTTATTTCTGCACAATAATAACACCAAGGCAATTTTGCTGAAAATAGTGTCAGTCCGGGTTAGTTCCATTCAAATCATGCAAATTAGAGTCCAAAACAAGGGCAAAAGTGTTGGAAAAGTGGATACGATGGAGACATATCAACTCCCCCAAGCTTAACCCGTTGCTTGTCCTCAAGCAATTCAGTTGATAAAGTGAAAGTGGTAAAGAAAAACTTTTACAAACTCTGTTTAATCTCGTAGTTGTAAATACGTCTAACCGATGTTCAGATTATCAGCAAATTATCATGGACTAAGCACATTCACAATAGCATTTAGGTCTCTCATTTACTCATATCAATGGCATAATCAACTAGCAAGCAATAATAATAACTCTCGAATGGCAACACTTTTTCAAAACAATCATGATACAATATGATGAAATGATATCTCGCTAGCCCTTTCTAAGACCACAAAACATAAATGCAAAGCACCTCTAAAGAACAAAGACTAACTAGACATTGTAATTCACGGTGAAAAAGATCCCGTCAAGCTAATACTCAATATCAATTAGTAGCAAAGCATACAAATGATGGTGGTGCTCTCTAACTGGTGCCTTTTATAAGAGGATGATGAATCGACAATAAAGTAAGTGGAAAGGCCCTTCGCAGAGGGAAGCATTGATTTACAGAGGTGTCAGAGCTCGATTTTTTTAAACAGAGGTAAGTAAAGATTTTTGAGCGGTATGCTTTCATTGCTCATATAACGACCAAGAGGTTTTTAACATATTCCATGCTAGATACATTATAGGCAGTTCCCAAACAGAATGACAAAGTTTTTACCGCCCCTCCACCAATCAGTCACACTCCACGACGAGCCGAATCCACGGGTACCGTACATACAAACACAGTTCTGGGGAAGTTTTGTTTAATTAGATTTTGCTTTTATTTCGAGCATGGAACTAGGCATCCTAATTACCAGCCACTTTCTCGTGAATGATAGTGAATCAACACATATCGTGAGAATAACCCACCTAGCATGGAAGATACTAACAGCCCCCAGTCGCCACATGAGCGATTTGGGCATACAAAACAGAATGTTTTTTTGAAGGTTTAGAGTTTGGCACATGCAAATTTACTTGGAACGGTAGGTAAATAGCACATATAGGTAGGTATGGTGGACTCATATGAAACAACTTTGGGTTTGAGGGATTGGATGCACAAGTAATATTCCCTCTTAGTACAAGTGGAGGCTAGCAAAAGACTCGGGAGCGACCAACTAGAGAGCAACATAGTCATCAACATGCTTTGAGACTAACCAACATTGAATGCAAGCATGAGTAGGATACAAATCACTATGAACATAAATATGGTAGATGCTATGTTGATTTTTTTTCAACTACATGCATGAACATGTGCCAAGTCGAGCCACTTGAATTGTTTATAGGAGGATACCATCCCATCATACTACATCACAACCATTTTAATATGCATGTTGGCACCCAAAACAAACCATTATCCACTCTTAGCTAATTAAGCATGGCATGAATAACTATAATCTGTAATTGTCATTGGAAATATGTTTCACCCATGATGAACTGAATTCGGAATGATGATTTAATCATATCTACAAAAGCAAGATAGGTCGAGTTCATACCAGCTTTTCTCCATCTCAATCTTTTCATCAAATATCATCATTATTGCCTTTCACTTGCACGACCAAACGGTGTGGATAATAATAAGAGTGCACGTGCATTGGACAAGCTGGAATCTGCAAACAATAACTCAAAGGAGAAGACAAGGTAACATGGACTCTCTAATAGGTAAACAATAATGCATATGAGAGCCACTCGACATTTTCATTGTGGTCTTCTCCTTACGACCCAAAGAAAGAAAGATAAAAAAAGAACGAGAAAACTATTTACACGGGAGAGCTCCCAACAAACAAAAGAACAACGAAAAATCTTTTTTGGTTTTGTTTTAATGCTACAGCTAAGCAGCTAGAAGATAAATCTAGAACTATTTTTTTGTATTTTTCTCAGAGATAATTAAACACACAAGAAGAAAGCGAAACAATGAAATAAACTATCATGGATGGTACAATGAAAGAGTATGAACACCGACTACTTAGATGAGTGTGTGAACATGAATGTAAAGTCGGTGAGAAATACGTACTCCCCCAAGATTAGGCTTTTGGCCTAAGTTGGTCTATGGCCATGGCTAGAAAGATCTCTCTCTCGGATACTCAGGAGCTTCATCAGAGTTCCATTGGTTGGCGAACTCCTGTGGCTCCCACTGAAAAACTGTCTCTGGGTACAGATCAAGGGCTTGTGCCAGTTCTGGAGCTGGGGGTTGCATCAGACCCCAATATCTATAAATGTCTCCGAGCATAATGGTGTACCTACCTGAGCGAATATCGAACAAAGAAGAAGCAGGCAGAGTAATAATTTCATAAGTACCCTGGCTAAAAACTAAGTTGTAAAGCAGCCTCCTATCATCATTTTTCTTAATAACATCGTGAGCTAGCATACGGACATAATATAAAAACTTCATGGGTAGCAGCCTCTCATCTTTCTCGTTAAGCCTAAAGGGCATCTCAAAATGTTTGGCTAAACGAGATGCATAGATGACTCTGAATGTGGGTCCCTTCGAACGGTTGGTGTTCAACCGTTGGGCCACCATAGCGCCCAGACTAAAGGTTCTATCAACAAATGAAGCATGGCACAGAATGTCGTGGTCGGGGGCACTAAGACTTCCACTCTCCGAGTGACCAACTAAACATCTTCCCACAAATAAATAATAATAGCGTAGCATAGGAAAATGTAAACTAGCCGCTCTGGCCTTTGACACACCTCTCTCTTCCCCTACAGTGACTGCGGCAATAAAATCTTTCATGTCTCGAGGACCTGGTTCCCTAATGTTGCCCTCATAGGGTATTTTGCAAAAATTATAAAGGTTCATTTTCTTAGGCACGTCATATAAGTGAAATTCTACTGTAGGAGGGTCTTCCCTAGAATGAAAGTGAAAATTTTGCACAAAGGTATTCGTGAGCAAGAGGTACTGGTCACACTTATCGTTAAGGAAGTCGGTGATGCCTGCATTCTCGACCAAATAATAGAAATCTTCATAAATGCCGGCCACCCTCAAGAATGTGTCACACGGCCATTCACATGGTTGAAATTCTATGACACGAGGAAGATTATACTTGTGTTTCTCCCTCATCTCATTTTCATCTTCCTTAGAACTCTGGCTTGCAGAGCCTCTTAATAATCTCCTCAGCATTTCTTTCTCTGAAAAATTCTGAAATTTTTAGTGACTCAAAATAAAGGTGAACAAAACTCAACAAATCTCATAGCAACTACTCCCTCAAGTGCCTAGAGGCTATGTAATGCATCAAAACTACTTGGGACCTTACAAATTTGACATGCAAGCTCAAGAACAAGGTCACTGCAGCAGCAAAAATATGCAATATATAAAGCACTAGAACAAAAACTAATTGGGCCATTGGAGGCGTCACATACCGAGGAACAATCTCCCAAAATAGTTTTGCGCATGAAGCTTTGCACAGGGAGATCGAAAATGGCAACAAAATGAGCTAGAACACGGGTTTGAGCAATGATGGGATTTTTTTGGAGGAAGATGAAGTGGATGGGTGCTGGAATAAGTGAAGGGGGGCCACGCGGGACTCACAAGCCTGCTAGGCATGACTAGGGGGTGGTCGCGCCTTGTGGGCTTGTGGCCCACTGGTGCAACCCCCTGTAGTGTGCTCAGTGCTAGATTTTTTTTAAAATATTCCAAAAAAATCATACTCCATTTTTAGGACATTTTAAGAACTTTTATTTCCAGGTCACTTTTTTATTGTACAGGAAACTCAAAAAACAGAAAAATAATAACATTTTTACTTAATTTCATCTAACTAACAGAAAGTAAAAGTTGGGTACAGGAAGTTGTGCTTTCTAAATTCATCCATCTCATTCTCATCAAAAGGAATCCATCAATAAGGTTGATCAAGTCTTATTAACAAACATCTTTCGAATAACATGAAATCGAAGAATTTTTGAATAACACTAAGTTACCTCAATGGGGATATGCATGTCCCCAACAATAAGTATATCAAATTTCTTCTTGACAGTTGGAAGAGGGAATTCAAAGTCTCCAATAATAATGGTTGGAATTTTTTCAGTGGAGTTGATACTATGAACTTGAGGTTGTCTCTTCGGAAAGTGTACCGTATGTTCATTACCATTAATATGAAAAGTGACATTGCCCTTGTTGCAATCAATAACAGGCCCTGCAGTATTCAAAAAGGGACTACCAAGGATGATAGACATATTGTCGTCCTCAGGAATATCAAGAATAACAAAGTCCATTAAGATAGTAGCATTTGCAATGACGACAGGTACGTCCTCACAATTATCGATAGGTAGAGCAGTTGATTGATCAGCCATTTGCAAATAGATTTCAGTATGTGTCAACTTATTCAAATCAAGTCTACGATATAAACATAAAGGAATAACACTAACACCAGGTCCCAAAACACATAAAGCAGTTTTAACATAATTCCCCTTAATAGAGCATGGAATAGTTGGTATTCCTGGATCTCCTAATTTCTTTGGTACTCCACCCTTAAAAGTATAATTAGCAAGCATGGTGGAAATTTGAGCATCCGGTATCTTCCTTTTATTAGTCACAACATCTTTCATATACTTAGCATAAGGAGACATTTTCAGAATATCGGTCAAGCGCATACGCAAAAAGACAGGTCTAAGCATTTCAACAAAGCGCTCAAATCCTCATCATCCTTTTTCTTGGATTGTTTAGGAGGAAAAGGCATGGGTTTCTGAACCCATGGTTCTCTTTATTTACCATGCTTCCTAGCAATAAAATCTCTTTTGTCATATCTTTTATTCTTAGGATGTGGGTTATCAAGATCAACAATAGTTTCAATCTCCACATCATTGTCATTACTAGGTTGAGTATCAACATGAACATCATCATTAATATTATCTCTAGGCTCATGTTCATCACCAGATTGTGTCTCGGCATCAGAAACAGAAATATCATTTGGGTTTTCAGGTGTATCTATAACAGGTTCACTAGCAGCATGCAAAGTTCTATCATCATCCTTGTTCCTCTTATTACTGGAGCGACTAGGTGCATCAATATTACCCCTTTGAGAATCTTGCTCCATTCTCTTAGGGTGGCCCTCAGGGTTCAAAGGTTCTAGAGTCATTCTTCCACCTCTAGTCACAACTTTAACAGAATGATCATTGTTCCTACTATTCATCCCATTAAGCAAATCATTTTGTGCCTTAAGTACTTGTTCTACTTGAGTAGTTACCATGGAAGCATGTTTACTAATAAGTTTAAGATCATTGATAGTTCTAATCATATAATCACCTAAACGATCAAGCATGAAAGCATTATGTTGCAATTGTCTACTAACATAAGCATTAAAATTTTCTTGCTTATAACAAAATAATCAAACTCATCCAAGCATTGGCTAGCAGACTTATTATAAGGAATATCGCTTTCATCAAATCTACGAAGAGAATTTACCTCTACTACCTGTGTTGGGTTATCAAGACCATGTATTTCTTCAATAAGTGGCAGATTCTTAACATCTTCAGCTTTAATACCCTTCTCTTTCATAGATTTCTTTGCCTCTTGCATATCTTCAGGACTGAGAAATAGAATACCTCTTTTCTTCGGAGTTGGCTTCGAAGGTGGTTCGGGAATAGTCCAATCATTGTCATTGCTCAATATGTTATTCAATAGTATTTCAGCTTGTTCAATAGTTCATTCCATGAAAACACAACCATCACAACTATCTAGGTGGTCCCTAGAAGCATCGGTTAGTCCATTATAAAATATATCAAGTATTTTATTTTTCTTAAGAGGATGATCAGGCAAAGCATTAAGTAATTGGAGAAGCCTCCCCAAGCTTGTGGGAGACTCTCTTCTTCTATTTGCACAAATTTAAATATTTCCTGCAAGGCAGCTTGTTTCTTATGGATAGGAAAATATTTTTCAGAAAAGTGATAAATCATATCCTGGGGGCTACGCACACAACCAAGAGCAAGAGAATTAAACCATATCTTAGCATCACCCATTAACAAGAAAGGAAATAACTTAAGGAAATAATAGTAATGAATTTTTTCCTCACTAGTAAATAGGGTGGCTATATCATTCAGTTTAGTAAGATGGACCACAATCGTTTCAGATTCATAACCATGGAAAGGATCAGATTCAACCAAAGTAATTAACTCAGGATCAACAGAGAATTCATAATCCTTATCAGTAACAAAGATAGGTGAAGTAGCAAACTTAGGATCATATTTCACTCTAGCATTCAAAGATTTTTCTTTCCACTAGCAGAGTAATTTCTTAAGATCATCTCTATCATTACAAGAAAGATAGTTCCTAGCTACCTCTCCTTCCATAACATAACCCTCAGGAATATCAGGAAATTCATATCTAGGAGAACTAGGTCTAGCAGGTGTCTCAAGGTGTTCAGTTTCAGAAGTATCATAATTTTTAGCACTAACTCTAGCAATTTGTTCATCAAGAAATTCACCCAGTGGCATAGTATTATCAAGCAAAGTATCATCACAAGCATCATGCATAGCAGAAGCGGCATCATCAATTACTTGCGACATATCAGAATTGCTAGCAGGTGGTGGTGTCGCAAACTTACTCATAACAGAAGGTGAATCAAGTGCAAAGCTAGATGGCAGTTCATTAAATCTCCTAGTAGTAGAGGTATAGATTTTGGTTTTTGGATCTTTCAGATTCTTCATAGTGATCAACAGATATAAATCCCAAGTGACTCAGAGAATAGAGCTATGCTCCCTGGCAACAATGCCAGAAAAAGGTCTTGATAACCCACAAGTACAGGGGATTGCAACAGTTTTTTAGGGTAGAGTATTCAACCCAAATTTGTTGATTCGACACATGGGGAGACAATTCAATGCTGAGTTGTCAATTCAACCTCACTTGAAAGACTTAATATCAGCAACAAAGTATTCAGTAGCAAGGTAGTATGGAAGCAATGGTAACGGTGGCAAAAGTAACAGTAGCAGTGGAGAAGTCATTTAGCAAGGATCAGTATGTGGAAATCTCGTAGGCATTGGATCGGTGATGGATATTTATGTTGGATAGCATTCATCATGCAACAATTACAACATAGGGTGACACCAAACTAGCTCCAATTCATCAATGTAATGTATGCATGTATTCCATATATAGTCATACGTGCTTATGGAAAAGAACTTGCATGACATCTTTTGTCCTACCCTCCCATGGCAGCAGGGTTCTAATGGAAACTAAGGGATATTAAGGCCTCCTTTTAATAGAGAACCGGACCAAAGCATTAGCACTTAGTGAATACATGAACTCCTCAAACTACGGTAATCACCAAAAAGACTCCCAGTTATTGTCACCCTAGGGGATGCAGATCATAACTCGTAATTGGTCTCTACAAATTGGAAGATAGGATCAAGAACACATATATATTCATGAAAACATAATAGGTTCAGATCTGTAATCATGTCACTCGGGCCCTAGTGACAAGCATTAAGCATAACAAAGTGAAAGTGCGTTATATCGACTAGAGGGGGGGCGAATATGTGATTTTTACAAATTCATCACATGAGGAATTTCAACTTGAGGAATTTGAAATGTGATGAACAACTAGCAGCGGAATGAGTAATCAAGTGCATGAGAAACACATGAGTAGAATAGTCATCATGATGAAATAAAGCATGCACAGATTACAGGTAGTGTGATACAGGATAAGCAGGTGAGGAACAAGGTAACTTGAAGAATTTAAGGTGAGGAAATTGTGAAAGTGTTCAGTCAAATTCTTCAAACAGTAATGATCAATTTCATCAACAAGTATATGAGGAAATAGTGGGGTTGAGGAAATAGAACCAGGTAGCTCGATGAAGACAGTGGTTTGATGATCCAGTTTCAACTGTTGTGACAGTCGTACGACTGGTTTGGAGCGACCTGGTATTTAAACCTGAGGACACACGGTTCTAGGACACACAGTCCTTACCGTATTCTCCTTGAGCTAATGTCACAAAGTCCTCGCCCCAACACTTGTGGTAAGTCTTCAGGGTAGACTTCCAAAACCCTCACAAACTGGTCACCCGGCGATCCACAATTGACTGTTGGATGCTCTAGACGAAGGTCACTCCGTGATCCCCAATTGACTGCAGGATGCACTAGACCATCACGCCTAACCGTCTGGAAGATACACAGTCTTCAAAGGTAACAAGTGTCGGTTCCACACAAGAACAATCTCTTCAGTGATGCTCAATCATTATGGGTTTGGTGGTTTGGATTTGGGTTTTTCCTCACTGATGATATTCTCTCAAAGTCCTCGGAGGATGGGTTGCTCTCAAATGACAAGTGTTAGTCCTCTCTCGGAGCAGCCAACCAACTAGTGGTTATGGGGGTGGCTATTTATAGCCAGGGTGCAACCTACCATGATAAGACATAAATGCCC
This sequence comes from Hordeum marinum, assembly GCA_022496015.1. Taxonomy (NCBI): domain Eukaryota; kingdom Viridiplantae; phylum Streptophyta; class Magnoliopsida; order Poales; family Poaceae; genus Hordeum; species Hordeum marinum. The sequence goes on along the minus strand of CM039674.1, from coordinate 266,946,840 downwards.
CCAATGATATGACCGTTATGTGGATAAGATGACTGGGGACAGCGGGCGCTAAGCACAACAACGGTCAGAATTTCGAACTATGAAAGTCCTCTGGCTTATCATATTCCTCACTTTTAGGCAATTCGCACTGGCGAAATCCTAACTCCTTAGTCAGACCAATTTCCTCAGAGACCAGAAGAACTTCGTCTCTGTCACTAAAGAACTTGACTGAACTGTAAGAGATTTCCAAAGGCTTCACTGGAAGGATTGGAAAGGTTTAGGCTTGTGATTTGAGCATCAGTTGGAAATTTTCCTTAGTATTACCTCAGCCCCCTTTAACAGTACGGTGTTTCCTATGACTCAAAGAAAGGAAATGAAACAACGAAAACAAAAGTCTTCATGCTTCATAGTCCTCGTTCATATCTTCAAGGTCACACCAACTTCTTCATTTTCAAAGTCTTTAGGGAATACCAAAGTCTTCAGCAATGTCTTCACCAAATTCTTCAGTTGAAGACATACATTTTTAGGGGTCGATAATCTCTGAATATATCAAACTTCTCATTGACTTATAGAGCTTGTGTACACTCACAAAAACATTAGTTCCTTAACCTATAAGTCTTCAATACACCAAAATCAGTAAGGGGCACTAGATGCACTTACAATCTCCCCCTTTTTGGTGATTGATGACAAATAGGTTAAGTTTTCAACGGGGATAATAATGTGATGTGTAAGTACAAATTTTGAGGAATTTGATTGCAAGATATAGAAGAACTCCCCCTGAAGATGTGCAGATTTGAGGAATTTTGTTTGGACTGCAAATGCACATGGCAGGTTAAAAACATGGAGAACTCCCCCTATATCTTGTAATTCATACACACATTTGAACATCAGATATGAAGAATTTGAAATGCATGATGAAAAAGGTGTCTGGCGAAATTCAGCATGCATGCATTAAGGTACTTGAAGAAATAAGCATGCGGAAAGCAGTTCAAAAGTGTTAGACCACCATCGGACTTAAGTTTACAACTCAACCAACAAAAGCTTCAGAAGAGCGAGAGTTGTAACTTAACAAAAACAGACCATATATTTAGACCCTCTTGAAGACTAACTCAAATTTTCTCCCCCTTTGTCATCGAAGACCAAAAGGGACGAAATTGAGGACTAACGCCCCTTAAAGAATTTCATCTTGAGGGTGATGAAGGAGCCCCAGCGTTGTCAGGGTCATTTGTCGATGCAGGGCCCGCCGCAGTGTCGTCAATATCCTCAGCTTCATCTGTCTCGTGCGATGAAGAATATGAGCTTGTAACCAGCTGAGGAACTTGAACCTTCTTGAATTTCTTCTGAGGAGGATGAGCCCAGTCAAGATGTTGTTGAAGGTTCACCTCCCTTAGCTCTTCAGGAGTCTTGAGGTGAGACAGAATGGCCCAAGTGCGGTTGAAGACTTCATGGAGGTAGTATTGGTTCTTCCTCACAATGTTGTGCATGATAGTCATGTCTCGAAGAAGTGCACCAAACTGACGCTTGACCCATTTGTGGTTGCGATCAACCTTCTGATGAAGACTTATGAGAAGCTCACAATATGTCATCACACGAGGAGCAGACTCTTGAGGCTTTTGCATTGAGGCTTTTGCAGCAGAGTCTTGGGTAGCAGTGTCATCATTGGTGGAATAAGATGCAACTTTGCGAAATTGACCATCCAATGGATGAGTACCTTCATGTAACAGCCTGGGACCGATGCTTCCAGAAGATTCCCCTTTTATTCCATTCTCGTCTTGTGTTTCGTCTAGTTGTCGCATTCATCATTGCATCATTCGCATCATCAGCATAGCATCGGCACTCGTTTTCGAAAACTTGCATCCGTTCGTAGCTGCCATTTCTCTCCGTTCGTGTCATCGACCATTTCGAGACTGACCACACATGCACGCGCTCACGACATCGATAAAATATTGTTTTTAAAGTGCGTATAAAACTTTCTCGGATTGGGTTGAATGTTGGCATGCGGTATTGTTTTATTGTAGGTAGACCGCCTGCCAAATTTGTCGCGGTCAGAGGTCGTTTGGTACCCCAACGGTTAAATATATATAGCGGCACTAGCCGGTCAAATTATCAGACGTTTTCTCGGTGTTTCAAACCCATGTCACGGGCCAAAATTCCTTCTCTCATCCCCACCTAGCCCAACTACACAGCCCAATATCTCAACCTAGCTTGCCCCTCCGTTCGTGGTCATCGGATCGCGATCGGACGGACGAGGTCCAACCAACCCTAGTCCTTTCCCTATATATAAACCACCTTGTGGAGAGAGCCTCTCGCTCCACTAGGGTTTCCCCCTTGCCAAATTGCAGCCACCCCCCTCAAAACATCCACCTTCTAGCCCCACATCCCTCCAATCTCGAAACCCTAGCCCCAAGCCAAATCTGGCCCTCAGATCTGAAATTTGGGGCTCAGATTTCGTCTTCTAGCCCCGCACGGACATTGTCCGCCCCTGGCCGTATGTGTCCACCCAACCATAGGGACCGAGTCACCGCCGTAGCCGGACGCGTCCAGCGCCCGCAGCTCCATGCGTCCACCCGCCCGAGCCATCCGCCACCAACCGCCATCGTGTCGCCGCCCGCCGTGAGCTGCCGCCTCGACCTTCCTCGCTGGCGAGCCGCCGCCCCGCTGGACTACCGTGCCCCATCGTAGGTCGCCCTCCCTTGCCTCTCCTTCTTCCTCCTCTCCCCAAACCTCCCATCGACCCCCTCTCAGCTATAGGTCAACCCCGCGCCATGGACGCCCGACCTCGCCGCCGGACCTTGCTGTAGCCGTCGGCTTCGGAGGCCACAGACCAGATCTACCGGTTCCGGGTATTGCCGAACCTCGTAGTGCCTCCCTATCGGCTCCTGGCCTCATCCTCGCCTTCGTTGACCAGCGCCATGGTGGCCTCCCTTTTGTTCGTGTAGGAGCATGAGGAGGGCGAAGCCCCGCCTCGCTCGCCAGCGCCCTCGTGGGCCGCATCCCACGCCCCGACCCAGCACCTTCACCGACCTGGGCCGAGCCTAGCTATGTGAGGCCTCCCCCTCGGCCTATTTATTGCCCATGTACGCGAGATAGCTACCCATCGCTCTGTTTACATAAAATTAACTAAAATTGTGCATATTTATTTGTGGCACATTTTGTACAGCAACACATGCATATTATATATGTTTTCGGGGTAGAAAAATCCATGGGATTTATCTATGCATTTAGATTTGTCATTTGAGTACGTTCGTGTGCATGTTATTTTGCTGTGATGCCCATTTGCTATTTTCGTGTGATTAAATACATGCATAATATGAATTAGATTTGTACATGAGATATGCCCTTTGACATGAGCACTAGCCCCTGGACATTTTGTTTGCCATGATAATGCATGTTTGGGTGTGTTTTTTTCTTGTTGCCAGCATGCTATAAAATACTGCTGTTTTGAGATGCTAAAATATTTCCAAGTCTGGAATCTGTAACATTTTGTTGCTGTCTTGCCATGTGTTTTGCTAGTGATCTAGAACCCCTTTGGGCAGGTATAATGGAGTTATTCGTAATTGATAATGTCCTTTAGTATGCTGTTAAGTTTCATGCCATAATATGCACTGTAGTTTATAGTTTTATTACTGTCAATATGCCTTCATGATAAAAAAACTGCACTATCAAAAAACTGGGTTATTTTCACTATGTCTAAAAACTGCTTTGTTCAATATGCCATGTTGTGAGCTTCCAACCATGTGATCCATGCCTCTTTAGAGTATGATATGTGAAGATGAAATGAAGCATGTGTTATATACTACTGTCCCATGCTTATTTTGTGCATTTTAGAATCTTGTAAGTGCATCTAGTGCCCCTTACTGATTTTGGTGTATTGAAGACTTATAGGTTAAGGAACTAATGTGTTTTTGAGTGTACACGGGCTCTATAAGTCAATGAGGAGTTTGATATATTCGGAGATTATCGACCCCTAAAAATGTATGTCTTCAGCTAAAGACTTTGGTGAAGACTTTGTGAAGACTTTGCTGAAGACTTTGGTATTCCCTGAAGACTTTGAAAATGAAGAAGTTGGTGTGACCTCGAAGATATGAACATGGACTATGAAGCGTGAAGACTTTTGTTTTCATTGTTTCATTTCCTTTCTTTGAGTCATAGGAAACACCGTACTGTTAAAGGGGGCGAGGTAATACTAAGGAAAATTTCCAACTAATGCTCCACTCAAAATCCTCAACCTATCCAATCCTTCGAGTCAAGACTTTGGAAATCTCTTGCAGTTCAATCAAGTTCTTAAGTGACAGAGACGATGTTCTTATGGTCTCTAATGAAATTGATCTGACTAAGGAGTTAGGATTTCGCGAGTGTGAACTGCCTACAAGTAAGGAACATGATAAACAACCACCCCCCACAACCACTAGTTGGTTGGCTGCTCCAAGAAAGAACTGACACTTGTCATTTGAGAGCAACCCATCCTCCGAGGACTTTGAGAGAAAATCATCAGTGAGGAAAAACCCAAATCCAAACCACAAAACCCAAAGTGATTAAGCATCATGGAAGAAATTGTTCCTGTGTGGAACTGACGCTTGTTACCTTTCAGGACTGTGTATCCTCCAGACGGTTAGGCGTCATGGTCTAGTGCATCCTGCAGTCAATTGGGGATCATGGAGTGACCTTGGTCTAGAGCATCCAATAGTCAATTGTGGATCGTTGGGTGACCAGTTTGTGAGGGTTTTGGAAGTCTACCCTGAAGACTTACCACGAGTGTTGGGCGAGGACTTTGTGACCTTAGCTCAAGGAGAATCTGGTAAGGACTGTGTGTCCTGGAACTGTGTGTCCTCTGGTTTAAATACCAGGCCGCTCCAAACCAGACATACGACTGTCACAACAGTTGGAACTGGGTCATCAAACCATTGTCTTCATCGAGCTACCTGGTTCTATTTCCTCAACCCCTCTATTCCTCGTATACTTGTTGATGAAATTGATTGTTACTATTTGAGGAGTTTGACTGAAGACTTTCATAATTTCCTCACCTCAAATTCTTCAAGTTATCTTGTTCCTCACTTGCTTATCGTGTATCATGCTACTTGTAATCTGTGCATGGTTCATTTCTTCATGATGACTATGTTGTTGTTGTGATTCTCATGCACTTAAGTACTTAATCCGCTACTAGTTATCCATCACATTTCAAATTCCTCAAGTGATGAATTTATAAAAATCACCTATTCACCCCCCCCCCTCTAGTCGATATAACACACTTTCAATTGGTATCAGAGCAAGGTACTCCCTTGTTCTGTGTGATTTCGGTTTAACCACCTGGAGTTCTAGTTATGTCGACTGCAGGTATGATTAAGGTTTCCGTAGAATGTCCTACCTTTGATGGGACGGACTATCCCTACTAGAAGAACAAGATGTGCATGCATCTTGAGGCCATTGACAACGATCTCTAGTACTTGTGGAAAATGGTGTTCCTCGCATTTCTCCGACAGTCACTGCTAGTGATACGAAGAAATTCAAGCAACTCGATTCTCAAGCGAAGAATGTCATTTGTGGCCACCCGAGCAAAGGTCAGTATGGTAGAGTGAGTGCTTTGGAGTCTGCTAAGCTTATCTGGGATAGGTTATCCAAAGTCAACGATGGTGTTTCCACTCGACGTGACTCTCATGTTGATGTTCTTCGCAATCTCTTCAACTGCTTCAAGAGACTCGACAATGAAAATGTTCAGCAAACTTTTGATCGTCTCACTGATATCTCCAATGAGCTTCAAGCACTGGGTGCCACTGATATCACTGACCATGAAGTGGTGAAGAAACTGCTAAGATCTCTTGATTCCTCATTCGATACTATGGCTTTGATGATTCAAGAGAGTGGAGACTACAAGTCACTTGATCCTGCTGATATTCTTGAGAGACTCAATACTCATGAATTCCAACAAGCTGAGAAGAGAGACCTTTACGGGCCAAGCTATGGAAGATCTCGTGCTCTGAAGGCAAAAGCAATTTCCTCACCCGAAGGCGAATATTCTGATAGTAGCCTTGGTGATCCTGAAGAACTGAGTCAGGAGCTTGCAATGCTCGTGAGGAAATTCCAGAAGTTCTCAAGGAGAGGTGGATTTGGAAAGTCATCAAAAAGTGGTTTGAGGAAATCAGATTCCTCAGATGACTACAAGAAAAGAACTTGTCACAAATGCAAGAAATCTGGTCACTTCATCTCCGACTGTCCTCTCTAGGAAAAAGAATCAAAGAACAAGAAGAAGAAGTACAAGGACGACAATTCTGATGACTTGAAGAAAAAGAAGAAATCTTCAAAGTCCTCATCTGCAAAGTCCTCATCTTCAAAGTCCTCAATGCACAAGAAGAATGGTTCTAGAAAGGGTCGGGCTTTCATTGGCAAGGATGTAGCGACCCGACCTAAAAGGTCGAATCTCCGATGTTTCCGTACCATCCCAAGAACATGCTGGTACACACACGGTACATCAATTTATATATCAAAGGGAAATCACACAGCTTTATTAATCGAAAATCTCATATCGAGTTCTTTATTACAATCAAGATTACAATAAAGTGGCTGAAGGCCAACTCATGAGATAAACTAAACCAAAGTCTTGCGGAAGCTTCAAAGGTCGTTGAGTCCATCTGACTCCAAGGGCATCTCACCGAGCGTAGAGCGTATCCTCACTCCTAGTCGGAAAAATACTCTACAACATGATACGTTGCAGCCGTGTAGGTCAGCATATTGAATATGCTGGCAATGTCACAAAAGGGGGTAAAAGTAATCATCTATTCTATATGCATGTATGGCAGGTGGGGTAGTAAGTTTTTGCATAAAGCCAATTTTCCTACAACAAGAGAGGGCAAAGCAAAAGTTATTACTACATTGTTGGTTGATTAATGAGATGGTTCCACCAACCAATTCTCATACCCAAGTTGTCATTAATACCCACATCAATATAATACTTTGTGTTGAGAATTCCAGATAGTTTCAGTTCCTTTGGCTCAAGTTGTCCATGACCGTGGACACGGCTAATCGATTAGGTTTGGGTACTCTGCAGAGTTTTGCACACGTTCCCCACAATATTTGATCACCTCCGTTGAATTTCTAGCACTTTAGGGTGTTTGAGAAACGGATGACCAAAACATGGTCTTCTAAAGGGTTTCCCATAATGACTTGTGGCTGTGCAGGTAAGCCTTGGGTCTTGAAGCATCCATCCATCTCTTTGTTCCTGGGTGGACCTTTCCGCGTGAATAATGGCACTTCTCCAGCAACACCTAGGCTAACCACTGGCTTCTCTAGGGCGCCATTCAACCATCATCCACCCAGAGGTATGTTGAAAACTTGGAGTCTTGAAGTCTTGTTCATCAAGTAGGTCTTGTAATTATTATCTCACAACTCTCATGAGACACTCAACCAACCCCGTCTACTAATAGCATAGCAAAATGTAAATCAACGTTTCCTGGGGCCAAAGTGTCAAAGGGTGAGGCTGAAACCTACCACATGATACTACATCAAGTAACCAAGTTTCCAATTACCTACTTTGCATGCAATTGGGTAGATGGTAGAACTAATGCAATAAAACATGGGTAAATATGATCAAACTGACTTGCCTTGCTAACGATCCTCGTACTCAAGTGACTCTAGATAACAAGCTTCGCGCTCCGGATGATCTAACGAATCAAACCAAGCACACAATAAGCATAACCACAATACAATTCACTCAACAGCAAGGTAAACTAATAATACAACAACAATCAATAGCAAAATTAAAAGAAAGAAACCCAAAACAAAGTAGAAGACTCTAAAAGTTTTGGTGGTAAAATATCTACTAAGACATAATAAGACAGATTGGTTTTCAGCAATTTACCAATAGATAACAGAAAAGGAAATATAAATTTTTTATTAGAAAACAGGAAGTATTTCACTATAAAAATTTTGTGCAAAAAGGATTACTACAAAACATTTTTCTAAACAATACTAATGGTGAAAACAAGGTTTACCTATTTAAACTAGCGCACAAAACAAATAAAAATATTTTTTATTATTATCAGAAAATAATTCACATAATGTTGAACAACAGAACTAAATAAACTACAATAAAAATTTAAACAAAATCAAAGTAAACTAAAATAAAACAATTCAAATAAACACTAAGAAGAAACTAAACAGAATCTGTTTTTACTAAAAACCCTAATCTAAAATATCCTAAAAATTTCTCAAACAGTGTTGGATGATAGGACTGTCTATTACAAAGCAGTGGCAAAAAGAATCACTCAAAAATAAATTTCTAAACTCAAGTTATTCAAGTTTTAGTGATTTTCTCAATTTTAACAAAATTCAAATTTACAAGTTCAAATTTGAAAACTAAGACTACACACAGAAACTACATGAAATTTATGACATGTTACAAAAAGAATCAACAAAAACTCTAAATATTTTAGAAGATATAACAAAAATAAAAACAGAAATCATTTTGTTTTCTAAAACAGAAACAGAAAAAGAAAAAAATTATCTAGCGGTTAGGGGTGACGTGGCGGTTTCCTATTGGTCGCAAGCGTGTATGCGGGCGGGCGACCGAACGCTAGAAGAAAACGTTTCGGCGTTTAGAACTTCTAATCTGGATCGTTGATCTAGATCCAGCGGCTACGAACAGGGCGATGGCTTACAAAGGAGGAGGTCGGGGTCTCCTTCGATGTCGACGGCGGCCGAACGTCGGAGGTGGTTGGGGACGTCGATGCGGTGGTCGAGGGCAGCGTCAAAAGGGTCCAGACGACGGCGGCAAAGCTCCGGCGATGATTGGTGGCGTCGGTTGCGGCTGGGGGTGACAGGGGCGACAGCCACGAGCTCCGGTGGCTTCAGTTGAGAACCGAACTCCGGCGAGGTGGTGTGGTGGTATTCTGGTGAGGGCAGGGGCGACAGGGGGTGGGGTGGAGCGCAGCGAGGCTGGGGCTTCTTATAGGCGCGGCCCAGGGTCGGGAGATGGATAGGGCAACGAGATCCGGGGCGGGAGGGATCTCCGACGAGGTCGGGAGTGCGGGGAGGGAGATGAGCGCGGTTGGACGGTGGGGTCCGCTTGTCAGTGAGGGAGGGGGCGGTGTCAGTGGCATCGGTGACCGATCCGGAGGGATCTCGGGAAGTTAAGGCCTGTGGGCCGGCCGGTTTCTTAATTAAAACCTTAAATTCGTTTCCTTTTCTATTTTCATGAGAATTAAAATATCATTAAGGCATTCAAAACATTTCCAAAATTTGAAGATATATATCAAATTGATCAGGGGAATAAATGCTATTTAATGAACATTTTTCCACGGCCAAATGAATACTTTAGAAAATATATTTTCAGAAAATGCCTAAATTGATTTTAAATTCTTTTGCAATAAATTTTCAAATAACCCCCTGGTTTTATTGTTCTAATATTTCACAAGGATGCCCCTGGTGTGGAGTGTCATGTTACTCCTATCTTTTTATGAACATTTCCAAGGGTTTTTAAATAGGAGAAACAAGTATATGGAGAAAATGAAAGTGCCCTTTCAGAAGTTTAAAAGAAGAACTTCAACAATTCATTTCATTCAAACAATGTGATGATGATGCATAGCTATATTTCATAACATTCCAAAAATGGAATTTTTGGGATGTTACAAAGGAAATGGACTCAGAAGAAGAATTAGAAGAATATGAAGAAGAGGAAGAATCTGAGGTGAAATCTGAATCTGGTGTCGCTAGCCTTGCTCTCGCTACTGCCTTCAGCAAGTCCATCTTCAACGATGAAGAAAATGACTACTCCAACGACTCTAATGGAGTCAATGATGACTACGCTCCTACTTATTGTTTCATGGAAAAAGGCATCAAGTCAGTCACAGAATGTCCCAATCTTGATAACATTGAATATCCTAAGTGGAAGGTTCTGATGAAGAAGCATATGATGTCTATGAACAGCGAGCTATGGACTGTTACATAACTTGGACTGGCTGAACTTTGCAACATGGCAAATGCTAAGGAAATTCGTAAGTACACTCAACTTGATGCTCAGGTGAGGAACATCATCAGCTCAAGCCTATCAAGCGTCATGGTCAAGGGCATTTGTCATCTTCAAAATGCCAAGCTCACCTGGGATAGGATCATGGACATCAATGAAGGCTATCGCACTCGTCAAGACCCCATGTTCATCGAACTCAAGAAAATCCTCAAAACCCAGGAATCAGATCCTGATTCATCTTCCTCACTTTGTCTTATGGCAAAAGGTTCCAATGTACATAAGCATCACTCCTCCTTTGAATCAAGTGATTGTGAATCTGATGAATATGTGAAACCTAGCTATGCCAAACTTGCTAATATTGCCACTAAGCAACAAAGTGCACTTGAAAAGCTTCAGAAAATGCTAGACAAAAGCGATGATATGTTGAATGAGGAAGTGGATCGGACTCAAACTCCGTCTGACGATCTCAAAAGTCTTCAAACAAAGTATGATAACCTTCAGAGTCATCATAATGCTCTCTTAGCCGATCATGAGAATCTTTCTTATGAATTTCTTCAAAGAAAGCAAGATCTTGAGAAACTAAGGGTGTCACATGAGGATCTCCATAGGGAAAACGATTCCTTACTCGCTCAACAGATCAGTACCGCTCAGGAAGAATTTGTTCCACCTTGTTTGAAATGCATTGAACGTGGAACTGCTAATTCTTCACCTGAATATTCAAATGCTTCTATTGCTGCAAATTCTTCAACTATTCCAGTGGTCACAAATTTCTCATCTGAGGATACCACAAGTATCACTGACGAAAATGCAGGGTTGAAGGAATTGTATGTGACATGCATCTACAAAAGTCTCAAAGGGCATCAAACCCTTTGTGATGTCCTCAAAAAGCAGATTCTGAACAGGAACCCTAGGAAAGAGGGTATTGCCTTTGAGAGGAAACTCAACGCTGATGGATCCTACTGGACACCTGAGCAGTACCCCAAAACCTCATGGGTTGCTATGAAAGGACGTCCTATAGATCCATCCACTTTATCTGGCTTTACATGTGACACTTCATATTCCTCTGATGAGTCACTTGACTCCAACTACAAATTCTTCAAAAATCAGAAAGGTGAAGTATTTGCCAGATTTTTGGAACTAACTGTAGGAACGGTTCTCCTATGATGAAAATCTGGGTTCCCAAGAGCTACCTACAAAATCTTCAAGTGAATGTCCTCACGACACCACTCATGAAGAACATGAACCCTAGATCAAATTCCTCATATGGACCAAAGTCTTCACTTGGACCAAATTCCTCAAATGGTCAAAAATATCATTGTCGTGCTTATGCATCTGTTTCGTAGGGAAAATCTAAGAGTTCTGAATATGTGCATTATTCTTCAAATCATTATGTTCATAAGTCCTCGAAGAATTTCTCTGCTTATTCATATGATTACTCTAACCCTCGCCATGTGAAACAAAGCGCACTTGCTTCAATGCCTCCCGTCTCATATGGTGCTCGTAGAATGATGAACTCTTTGCCACCCCTCCAGATGTGGGTGGTGAAGAAATTAAACCAATTTCTTATGCAGGGTCAAGTCTCCAAATGAACTTGAACGTCTCATGAATTTGCTGGAGACATGAGGAAATGCTTGATAGGACGCAAGCTAATCATGTAGAAATGAATTCCTCATTTCTCAAGTCCTCACACTACTTGCTTACTATCTTGTGTGATGAGTTTTTGTCTGATGAAATTAATGTCATATTATTCGCTCTGAAGCATATGAGTTCGTAAGTTGTACTAATTCATCTACAAATGAACCTCCAAAAGCTACTAAGTGGGTCCTCGATAGTGGATGCACAAACCACATGACTAGTGACAAGAATCTACTGATGCCAGTTGCTCCATCTCATCTGAAGCATATCACCTACGCAGACAAAGGAAAAAAAATCAAGGTATTGGGTCTAGGTAAGTTTGCAATCTCAAAGGACCGAACCATGTATAAGGTGATGCTTGTTGAATCCCTCGGGTTCAACCTTATGTCTATCTCAATGCTTTGTGATCTTGATATGGTTGTCGTATTTGGAAAATATCATCATGTTGTCATCATGGAATCTGACAATTCCAAAGTCTTCGAAGGCTTTAGGAGAGGAGACTTGTATATTGTTGATTTCTCTACAGGTCCTCAGCCTGCCACATGCCTACTTGCAAAGTCCTCAGAAGGCTGGTTGTGGCATCGACGACTTGGACATGCTGGTATGAGGAACTTGCACACGCTTGTGGAAAAAAAAGCACGTCATTGGCATTCAAGGTGTCAAATTCCTCGAGGACCACCTTTGGGGTGCATGTGAGTCTGGGAAGATGACCAGATCCAAGCATCCCTCGAAGACAATCATGACCATGACTCGACCCTTTGAATTGCTTCACATAGATCTCTTTGGCCCCACTCATTACTCGACACTAAAAAATTCTTCAAGTTTGTATGGCTTTGTTATTGTTGATGATTACTCTTGTTACACTTGGGTGCATATTATTTTGTACAAGTCTGAAGTGCAGGATGTCTTCAGACGATTTTCTTCAAGGGCCTCCACGAATTTTGGCGTCAAAATCAAGCATACCAGGAGTGATAATGGGACTGAGTTCAAGAACACCAATCTTGATGAATATCTTGATGAACTTGGAATTACTCATGAGTTATCTGCCCCTTATACTCCTCAATAGAACAACATCGTGGAGCGCAAGAACAGGACTCTTGTTGAGATGGCCTGCACCATGCTTGATGAATACAAGACTCCTCGTCGCTTCTGGCCTAAGGCAATTGATACTGCATGCCACATCATCAACAGGGTATATCTTCACAAATTCTTCAAAAAGACTTCATATGAACTTATGACTACAAGAAACCCAATGTAAGTTATCTCAAAGTTTTCAGTGCAAAATGCTGGATTAGAGATCCTCACCATAGTTCTAAATTTAAACCGAAAGCACATGAAGGTTTTATGCTTGGTTACGGAAAGGACTCGCACACCTACAGAGTTTTCAACACCTACCACCACAAGGTTGTTGAAACTATAGATGTGCGGTTTGATGAAACTGACAGCTCGCAAAGAGAGCACCTCCCTTCTATGCTAGATGAAAAGTCTCCTGAAGAATCCATTAAGTTGAAGGCTACTGAAGAAATCATACCCATTGAGGAAGTCATTCCAACGAATGAAGACATTCATGCTGATACACCTCAAGAAAATGGTGGCGATGAAAATCCTCAGCCACATCAACCAACTCACCCAAGAGTTGCAAATGAAGTGTAGATTGACAAAATCATCGATGACATCAATGCACCAGATCCCCTCACTCGCTCAAGAGCTTCACATTTGACTAACTTTTGTGGTCACTTTGCTTGTGTCTCTATCATAGAGCCCACCAAAGTTGATGAAGCATTCAAGGAGCCTGAGTGGATTCAAGCTATGCAAGTGGAATTGCATCAATTCAAGCTCAACAACGTGTGGGAACTTGTCAATCGGCCAGATCCTCGCAAGCATAACATCATAGGTACCAAGTGGATCTACCGCAACAAGCAAGATGAAAATGGCCTTGTGGTAAGGAATAAGGCTCGTCTTATAGCTCAAGGTTACACACAGGTTGAGGGAATTGACTTTGATGAAACTTTTGCACCTGTTGCTCGACTTGAAGCTATTCGCATATTGCTTGCTTATGCTAACCATCATGATATCATCTTATATCAAATGGATGTGAAAAGTTCATTCCTCAATGGTAAGCTTGAGAAAGAAGTATATGTTGCTCAATCCCTAGGTTTTGAAGACCCTAAGCATCCCGACAAAGTCTTCAGACTCAACAAGGCCCTCTATGGCCTCAAGCAGCCCCTCGGGCGTGGTATGACACTCTGAAGGAGTTCCTCATGAAGAAGCTTCAAACCCGGTTCACTCGACCCAACTCTTTTCACAAAATCCTATGACAATGAACTATTCATATGCCAAATATACGTAGACGATATTATCTTTGGCTGTACTAACAAACATTACAATGATGAATTTGCCTATATGATGAGTGAAGAATATCAAATGTCTATGATGGGAGAGTTGAAGTTCTTCTTAGGTCTTCAAATTCGTCAGCAAGATAATGGCATATTCATATCTCAAGAGAAATACCTCAAGGATGTTCTGAGGAAATTCGACATGCAAGATTGCAAAGGTGTCAAAACTCCAATGCCTTCAAAAGGCCACCTCTGCACTGACAAAAATGGTAAAGATTTCGATCAGAAGGTATATCGCTCCATGATTGGCTCATTATTGTATCTATGTGCATCTAGGCCTGATATTATGCTGAGTGTGTGCATGTGTGCTCAATTCCAAGTAACACCAAAGGAATCACACCATAAGGCTGTGAAACATATTCTTCGATACTTAGCTCACACACCAACGCTTGGATTATGGTATCCCAAGGGCTCAAATCTTCACCTCGTCGGATACTCTGATGCTGACTATGCTGGAGATTGCGTGGATCGCAAGTCAACCTCAAGCACATGTCATTTCCTCAGACGATCCTTAGTCCGTTGGTCCTCGAAGAAGCAGAACTGTGTGTCACTATCTACTGCTGAAGCTAAGTACATTGTTGCAGGTTCATGTGGTGCTCAGTTGCTATGGATGAAGCAAACCCTCAAGGACTATGGCATCAAGTTGAAGAATGTGCCTCTCTACTATGACAACGAGAGTGCCATCAAGATTGCTTACAACCCAGTTCAGCATTCCAAGACCAAGCACATCCAGATTCGTCATCACTTTCTACGAGATCATGCACTCAAGGGCGACATCTCCATCGACCACATCCCCACTAAAGAACAACTAGTCGATATCTTCACAAAGCCCTTGGATGAAAAGAGATTTTGCAAGTTGCGGTGTGAGCAAAATATCTTAGAATCTTCGAATGTTCTTTGGAAAAGGACACACATCCTAACACTTATGCAAAATTGATGACTTAGATGTGTAACACACGAAGTAACGTTTTTCTTCAATCAATTAAGAATAACCCTCTAAGTGCAAAGAAATTAATGAAGAATTTGATTCTCAGAACCCTACGACAATTGTACGCGATGTCTGAAGTCATCATTCTTATACGGTGGGTCACTCCACCAACCAAAGTTGAAATTCTTCAAATTTGAGTTTTTCGTCATTTTGCAAATTCTTCAAATTCCTCAAGTTTGCAAATTCCTCAACTTTTCAAATTCATCACATTTTCCAATTTTTCAAACTATGAAACTCATCTTCTTCATTAACTATATATATATATGAGTTTTCAATGTCCTCAACAGCATTCACTTATTGCAAATTCTTCAAGTTGATTTTCATCTAAGTGAACGTGATCGGACCCTTCCCCCTCTATGCCAAACTCAAACCAGTCTATTCACAAATTCTTCATATGTGTTCTACTTTGAAACTCGTTCAAAGTCTTCACTATGTCCTTGACAGCTGAAGAATTTGCGAACGGGAACTTTAAAATTTTCACTATCAAAATTTTCGGCGTTCCCCGCTCAAATTGTTCAGATTCCCACGACTGGATAACCCACGATCCCCTACTATCACCACTTCTCAGTACGTGGGTGACACATGTCGCGTGGAGAGCAAGGGTTAGGGGCAATCTTGTCCAAAATCTTCGGACAGATTGGTTTTCACCTCCGCTATAAATACCCCTTCACTTTCAATGTGCTCGGTTACTCCTCACTTCTATTCTCTCCCGAGCTCAAACCTAGCTCTGCCGCTAAAATCATCGTCGCCGGTGTGGAAGATCTTCACTTCCTCGACCTCGCCGTTGCCGTACTCGCATTGGCCGCGAAAGTCTTCACCCTGCCGTCGCTGTAGCTATCGCCCTTTGCCAAGCTAGGGCGTGGGAGATCTAGACTGACGAACTTCCTAGATTTCTTCTCACAGTTCGTCGTGTTCTTCATCAGGGTAAATAAAAATCTATTTTTACTACCCTTGTTTGATCTTCAGTTATTCCTCAATTTTCTCAAAGGTGTTTATTCTTCAAGAATCTCATTCTAAAGCACCTTACATGTTCATACACTTGATGTTTTTCCCTAAGTTATGATTTTCTTCAAGATTCCTCAATTGTGTGAATCCTCAAAATTTGCACAACTCTGGAACCTAAGACAAAGAACACTTAGTGAAATTCCTCAAGACACCCATTGTCAAATTCCTCACACTTGATTTTATCAAAAAACTTCTGAGAACGCATATGACCTCTTCAAATTCCTCGCACCTATACTCTATTCATAGGTACAAACATGTCCGCTGATGAATCACTAGGTTCTCATCAACTTAACTCATTTGCAGAATTTCTTGAAGAAACATTGTGCACTTCTTCAGAATCTTCAAGAGTTCAGAATCCTCGGCCGAAGAAAATGACTGATGGGAAGAAGCCACGGAAAGGTGGAAAGAAACCTGATGTGCAGACTGCCTTTGAAATACCCGAGGACTTGTATGAGGAATATTGCATGTGTGATGAAGCAACTCATGGCAAAGAGACAACTAAGTAGAGAAAGGTTCGTCTGCAGAAAATTGAGAGAAGATGGGCAAAGGAGTGGAAGGAATATCGTTATGTCACTCCTAAGTATATGATGAAATTCATTGTGAAACCCCCTTGTAGCAGTCCACCCTTGGATCCCAACCAAATTATTGATCCCACTAGTCTCAAGACTGGTAATGACTTTCCTCGTGAATGGGAGAAACAGCAAGCCAAGCTGGCGAAGAGAGCAAAAGAGGCTGTGAAGAAATTCAATGAAGACTCTGCTGTTGCTGCCACTGTCGGTGCCTCTACAAGTGCTCTGAAGAAAATGATGATGAAGAAATCTGTTGTGAAGTCAAATTCTTCAACTTCAAAATCATCACAGCAAATTCCTCAAGCTCAGCCCTCAAAGGCCCCAGCCGCTGGTTCAGTAGCTGCTCAGTCTTGTGCTGCTGCTTGTAAGTCCTCAACTCCTGTGCATCTTGGATCATGCCAAAGGACCGAAGGATTCTCAATTGCTTCTAGGGCATCAGCAAGTTCTTCAGCCCAAGCACATTCCTCAAGCAGTCCTTCCCTGAGGAAGATGACAGCAACTGCTGGACGAGGCATTCGACCAAGTCCCCAACCCAAGAAGGTGGCATTCACAATACCATCAGATTCCTCAGATGAAGCTGATGATGAGGAACTAGCTGCAATAATTAGAAACAAGCAAGAACAAGTGGCTCAAGCAAAGGGCACTCAAATTCCACTTTTGCTTGATCCATAAATGGTGCTGAACTTCATTGACATCTGGCATAAGGATCCCAAAACGCCCATTAATGACTTGAAGGTGCCTCCTGGTCCTGATCATGTCCTCACAGCTTTCATAGCTGAAGACAAATGGGAGTACGAGAAGACCAGACAAACCAAGAAGGCTTAGTACAAGAAAGACCATTTCTTGAAGAAAAATGTTCTAAAGCTGTCTCTTGAGGAACTTGTGAAGATGCGGTCT
This sequence comes from Hordeum marinum, assembly GCA_022496015.1. NCBI lineage: Eukaryota > Viridiplantae > Streptophyta > Magnoliopsida > Poales > Poaceae > Hordeum > Hordeum marinum. Next base: position 266,929,413 of record CM039674.1, on the reverse strand, counting down.
GAGATCAAAGACCTCAGACAGGATTTTAATACATACTATGTTGATTGGCAAGGCCCCAAGGTTCACTTTGTTAACATAGCTGATAAAGTCATCAGTGATCACAACTCAAGGGTTGCATCTCGTTTGCAATCACAAATACCTCAGGCTGAAGAATCTGCTCAACCTACTGAAGAAACTGCCAGCGCTGGTGAAGAAAGTCAAACCGCTGAAGAACCTGCTAGGGCAACCTCCATTGCTGACCTTGATGAAATTGAACCCTCAAGGATGACTGCATCAGTCGTACCTGAAGTGAAGAAAACAAAGGTTGTTGAGAACAAGGCACTAAAACAGAAAGCATCAATTTTAGATTCCTCAGCTGCGAAGAAATTGAAGACACAGCCAAATTCTTCAAAAGAACCAGTTGATGCTACCCCAATCTCCTCAGCACCTGCCTATGAAATAGTGCCATTCGGTGTTGACTATGTCATCCCGAATGATGATCAAGAAGAAAAGGATCAATCTGCTGCTACCGCAGAGCGGATTGATGAAGAAATTGAAGTGGAAGCAAAATCTTCAACTCCACATGTATCATCGCCCCACGCCCAGTTAACTGCTAAAGAGGCCGGCGTTGAAGAAATTGATGAGGAACTGGACATTGGCAATACAACTCGTGTCATCAATGATGAATATTGGGAAGCTGCTCACCCAAATTCCCCAATGACCACCCCTCTATCACAGATTCCATAGTCCTCAGCCCAGGCTGAAGAAATTCACGAAGAATCTGATGACATGGCCGCTCCAGCCACTGAAGAAATTCCAGCTGCATCAGCTGATGACATTGCTGCTACAACTGCAATGGAGGTCAGTCTGAAGAAATTCCTCCTATGCCTAAGGAAATTAAGGGCCGCTTCAAGCCAAACCTTCAGCTGAAGCCGAGGATGCCATTCAAAGGCTTAAAGCTCCCCAAATTCCTCAAGTCCAATTTACTCAATGAGCACATTTTCTTCACTGGCCCTAATCCATATGACTCAGCAAGGGCTGGTCGCACCAGATTCTCGACTCCAACTTCGATGAATTTTTATACATCAGTACTGTTTGACAAGAAGAAAGTCTTCGAGCACCATCAAATTCCTCACGTTGATATGGAAACAATTCCATCCTTCACGTCGGTGCTCACAGTTCTTCACGATGCAGGACTTCTTCCCTTCTATGTGGACATCTGCGATTGGAATGAAGAGCTAATTCTTCAATTCTATGCCACTCTGCACATCAAGGTGATGCCTCTGACATCAACTCTTGGGTCTTGGACTGGATGACCGGATGTACTCACCTCACTGCTCCAGCATCTGAATTGCTTCGGTCATTCCCTGTCCCAATTCCTTCAGAAGAAGCACGCTGCCTATTTTATGAACCTACTCTACCCCACTAACTGATGCAAGTGTTGATGAAGCCGTTGGCTCTTGGAAAACCTCAACGGACAACCTTCCTTGTGAAGGATTTGCTCTATGTGCCCAGGACAGTCTACCGCATTCTCACCAACACCCTATGTCCTCAGAAGGGCCACAACTCTGAAGAAGAAGAAGTGGAGGGAGTCATGAAGAACATGCTATTCAACATTATTCATGGGATTCCCATCAACTTCCATGATTTCTTCATGAGGACATTGGCGAATGCAGCACTAGCCCCATTTGAACTAAAGCCTTATGCTCCCTAGATAATGAAATTCATCAGATCAAGGTCTTCAGTTCCCTTCAAGGCGGACTTCTAGAATCACTTCGGATTCTTGCCCTCGATTGAAGTCCTCAAGAGCACAATTGCCTCAGTTGAAGGAAAAGGCAAGGTTGTCATTGATGAAGGCACTCGTCCATTGGATGGTCAGTTTCGCAAAGCTGCATCTTACTCCACCGATGATGACACTTCAACCTAGGATTCTTCTACAAAGGCTCAGCACAAAAGCCGCAAGAGTCTGCCCTCGTGTGATGACAGATCGTGAGCTTCTCATAAGTCTTCATCAGAAGGTCGATCGCAATCACAAGTGGGTAAAGCAACAATTGGCTTCCATTGTTCAGAACATGACCGTGATGCAGAACTCTGTGAGGAAAAATCACTACTACGTGCATGAAATCTTCGATCGTGCATGGGCCATTCTTGCACACCTCAAGACTCCTGAGGAACTCAAGGACATGGACTTTCAGCAAAACTTTGACTGGTCTCATCCTCCTCGGAAGAAATTCAAAAAGTTTCAAGTTCCTCAGATGGTTACAAGTTCATATTCTTCATCGCGTGAGACAGATGAAGATGACGACGTTGACGACACTGCGGCAGGCCTAGCATCGACAAACGACCCCGATAACGCTGACGCTCCTTCCTCAGCAACACGATGAAATTCTTCAAGGGGCATTAGTCCTCATTTTTTCGTCCCTTTTGGTCTTTGATGACAAAGGGGGAGAAAATTTGAGTTAGTCTTCAAGCGGGTCTCTATATATGGGCTATTTTTGTTTAAGTTACAACTCTCGCTCTTCTGAAGCTTTTGTTGGTTGAGTTGTAAACTTAAGTCCGATGGTGGTCTGACACATTTGAACTGCTTTCCACATGCTTATTTCTTCAAGTACCTTAATGCATGCATGCTGAATTTCGCCAGACACCTTTTTCATCATGCATTTCAAATTCTTCATATCTTATGTTCAAATGCGTGTATGAATTACAATATATAGGGGGAGTTCTCCATGTTTTTAACCTGCCATGTGCATTTGCAGTCCAAAGCAAATTCCTCAAATATGCACATCTTCAGGGGGAGTTCTTCTATATCTTTCAATCAAATTCCTCAAAATATGTACTTACACATCATATTATTATCCTCGTTGAAAACTTAACCTATTTTTCATCAATCACCAAAAAGGGGGAGATTGTAAGTGCATCTAGTGCTCCTTAGTGATTTTGGTGTATTGAAGACTTATAGGTTAAGGAACTAATGTGTTTGTGAGTGTACACAGGCTCTATAAGTCAATGAGGAGTTTGATATATTCGGAGATTATCGACCCCTAAAAATTTATGTCTTCAACTGAAGACTTTGGTGAAGACTTTGTTGAAGACTTTGGTATTCCCTGAAGACTTTGAAAATGAAGAAGTTGGTGTGACCTTGAAGATATGAACGAGGACTATGAAGCGTGAAGATTTTTGTTTTCGTTGTTTCATTTCCTTTCTTTGAGTCATAGGAAACATCGTACTATTAAAGGGGGCCGAGGTAATACTAAGGCAAATTTCCAACTGATGCTCAACTCAAAATCCTCAACCTATCCAATCCTTCGAGTGAAGCTTTTGGAAATCTCTTGCAGTTCAGTCAAGTTCTTAAGTGACAGAGACGATGTTCTTATGGTCTCTGATGAATTTGATCTGACTGAGGAGTTAGGATTTCACTAGTGCGAAGTGCCTACAAGTAAGGAACATGATATGTCTGAGGACTTTCATAGTTCGAAATTCTGACCGTTGCTGTGCCTAGAGCCAGCTGTCCCCAATCATAGTATCCACATAACAGTCATATCATTGGGGGTCATTTATGTCTTATCATGTCAGGTTGCAACCTGGCTATAAATAGCCACCCCCCACAACCACTAGTTGGTTGGCTGCTCCGAGAGACAACTGACACTTGTCATTTGAGAGCAACCCATCCTCCGAGGACTTTGAGAGAAAATCATCAGTGAGGAAAAATCCAAATCCAAACCACCAAACCCGAAGTGATTGAGCATCACGGAAGAAATTGTTCCTGTGTGGAACTGACGCTTGTTACCTTTGAGGATTGTGCATCCTCCAGGCGGTTAGGCGTCATGGTCTAGTACATCCTTTTGGGGATCATGGAGTGACCTTGGTCTAGAGCATCCAACAGTCAATTGTGGATCGTTGGGTGACCAGTTTGTGAGGGTTTTGGAAGTCTACCCTGAAGACTTACCACGAGTGTTGGGCGAGGACTTTGTGACCTTAGCTCAAGTAGAATTCGGTAAGGACTGTGTGTCCTGGGACTTTGTGTCCTCTGGTTTAAATACCAGGCCGCTCCAAACCAGACGTACGACTGTCAGAGCAGTTGGAACTGGGTCATCAAACCATTGTCTTCATCGAGCTACCTGGTCCCATTTCCTCAACCCCTCTATTCCTCGTATTCTTGTTGATGAAATTGATTGTTACTGTTTGAAGAATTCGACTGAAGACTTTCACAATTTCCTCACCTCAAATTCTTCAAGTTATCTTGTTCCTCACCTGCTTATCCTGTATCACGCTACTTGCAATTTGTGCATGGTTCATTTCTTCATGATGACTATGTTGTTGCTGTGGTTCTCATGCACTTAAGTACTTAATCCGCTGCTAGTTATTCATCACATTTCAAATTCCTCAAGTTGAAATTCCTCAAGTGATGAATTTGTAAAAAATCGCGTATTCACCCCCCCCCCTCTAGTCGATATAATGCACTTTGAAATATATAGCTTGGTGCTTTCATGCGTGCAGAATGACATCTTGCTATTTTGGGCAGATTTGAAATAAAATTTTGTTGGTTGTTGTGGTTGAACCATAGCTCCATTTTGGACGTGCCATATATGAAACTTGCTTAGAATTTCATGTAGTATCATGATATCTATAACATCCCAAATTTTGTAATTTGGAATGTTAATAGGAATTATCTAGACTTTCTTGTGTTGCTTGCTATTTGCTGAATTTTTAGGATGATTTGAAACTTTTGGACTTTAATTAGAACATTCTAATGAGAGAGAATAAGACGACTTTCCCAAATTCCATCTGTCGATTTTATATTAGATATTGAAAATATTCAAAGCAACCATGATAGAAGAAAATATGACTTCTTCCTGTAGTTGTAAATGCTTTAAATTTTATTTGGATATTTTTCTGGAGTTGAAACATATTTTATGCAAGATTTATAAAGCCCAAAATAATATTTATAAACTTTATGTGTAATTTTGTGTGTATTTGGACTATAAATATGTTCACTATTTTATATAGAAGTAATAATGTTTTAATGTGTGTGCTGTTGATTTTAGGAAGTAATCTGCTATTTTAGTTTAGTAAAATACTTTGCTCTGTAAGTATATAACTTGCCAGGTTTTACTGTTCGCCCTTGGCCTCATAGTGCGTTGGACAGCAGCAGCTCGGCACGCAGTCGGGAGTAGGATGGCCCATTTTGGCGCAGCAACAGGCCACCCCGCATACTCCTCTCCCTCGGTTTGTTTTTTTCTCCACAGCCACTGATGGCAGGGTCCCGCATGTCATCCCTTTCCTCATCCGTGTTCTTCCTGGAGTCCAATCCCGATCCAAATCGTCGGTCGATTCGGCCTGGACCTTGTTCATCCCGAACTCCCACCTCCTTATATGTATTAACCTCCTCCTGCTCGTTCGATTTTTAGCGAAATCAAAAGCTCTCGTGCCCTTGAGCTTCTGTCCGATTTCGCCGGAGTTCCTTGTCCAAAAGCTCCCCGCCAGTCAATTTCATCGCCTCTCGAGGTTCCCAGACTCTCCTTTTGCTCCTAATGGCCTATACTAGATCTCCTATGTCCTTATGGATACTAATTCTGCGTAGGGGAGCACTGCAGTGACCCCATCAACCTCGATCAGAAGCTTCTCGCCGCCACCACCGCTACAGCCGCACGGTACCCTCGCGGGAGCAAGCCCTTGTCATCCCCGATGAGTTTTTCTCGTTCATCATCGCCTGTAGCACCTCGTTCCTTCGTCCCCGAGCTTAGGAGGTTTCCCCACAGACCACACGCTCCATGCACGTGCCACCCGTGCCGTTCTGCTCCAAGTCCGGCAGCCTCCCAGCTCTGATCTCCGGTGATTCTCTCGCTACCGTCTGATCTCACATGAGCGGATGAGATTAGATCCTGTTTTTCCCCTTTGAACCGGTATGCTCTCAGCCTCGCATATCCATTAGTTAGCAAAATCAGCCGACACTGCGGCCAGTCTGATCGCGCCACGTGGCAACGCCACAGTAGCCACAGCAACAGTAGCAGCAGTTTTTTTTTTCAGATTTGTGCATCATTTTCATTTGGCTATAACTTGGGATCCGTAAATCGAAGTTCATCGATTCTTTTTCCTATGAACTCATATTGATGACTAGAATACATTAGGACCAAAATTTCAAACTTTTTCATTGTTTAAATTTGAATTCAACCTTCCGGAGGCCATATCTTTCAAACTGCCCACTCAATTTAGTTGATCATTTTTGCTTTGTGATCCTACTAGCATATAGATAATAAATACCTACTGATATTTTTCTGTTATTGGAATTTTAATTGAGTTGTTTGTTGTTGACTTTATTTTAGTGTTATGTGAGTACGGTTTATTTATTGATGCCTATTTAAACATATAGACTGTCCGGAGTGTGAAGTGAATCAGAATCAAGCGTTAGAGGTCCTCAGTACCGTTGGAGGCAAGTTTGCACTTTTGATTATGCTCATTATTTTTACTATGCATGTGTTGTTTGTATGCTCTGACATATGCTTGGATTGCTATGGTATATGTAGTTGGGTGTTGATTTATTCGTTAAAGTGGCGAGCCTATGTGTTTATAGCTGTTGGTTCGGGGCTTTTGCTCGAGTGAATGCGTCACTAGCTGAGCGCTCTATTGTCCCTAGAGAATGCGTCGTGACTGAGTGCACTTGAGTTATCGGGATTGAAATCAGGTGAATGCGTCATTGGCTGAGCGCTCTATTGTCCATAGAGAATGCGCCATGACTGAGCGCACTTGAGACTTCTTGAAGATCTTTGTCATTTCATCATAGGTTGTGATTTCTCTTCTACGGGTTAATTGGTTATGGTGTGTGAATCTTGACCATTTAGTGAAGGTAGGTGAAGACATTCTCCTACAAACCAATTTGAGTGTTTTGTTTTTCATACCTTGCTTGTAGATGTAGGTTTGCTATATATCATTATGTGTGATTTGCCAATGCATTCAATGTATTGACCCTTTGTGGCTGCAACTTATCATGTTGCAGGATGTTCAGATGATCATTGAGATACAATAGGGGCGTGAGTCTTCATTCAATATTTTCACCAGTGGGATTGATGGGATTCATCGTTTGCTTATGCTACATTTCCGATGTTGTTATTGAATAAGCTAGTTATGTGCTACAAGATTGTAATATGATATAAATTCTGGATCATACTTTGTAGTAAACGATGCACTTGTTATTTGATATTCTTATGTACCGTGTGTGCTAGCGAATCGATCCAGGGACTAGCATAGTAAGCAAAGAGACTCAAATCCTTCGAGGTTTGGTCGTTACAAATGGTATCAGAGCAATGTGTTGACTGTAGATTGTGAACCTAGAAAAGAGAGTAGTAAAAGCCATAGGAGTGAAAAATTATTTTGCAACTTTAATCCACTTGTTAGCTTTTACTCTCATACTTATGCCTTCTCTTTTCAAGTGTAGATGGTCCATGTAGTTACATTAGTATCATCTGACAAGATTTAGTTAGAAGACTACCACTACTATGTTGAGTTTTATAAACAATTTATGCAAAGTATGATGGGATCATATCTCTTTGTGGATATGACCTTACCTGTAGGTTCTGCTTGTGTTTGTGTGGTTTGATTGATCCCATGTGCTCTTTGATTTGACTAGCTTAGGATTATTTGGTGATTTGTGGGAAATCATTGTTTTGGTCTAGATTTGGAGTTTTTATTGCTATCATGAGCATATGGGTAGTTTTTTCCCCTTGGGCCTGGTTCTATCTATATCTCATCTATGCTTACCCATCAGATGTCATCGAGACGTAATACTAGAGCCAGTGGTTCAGGAGACAACAACAATAATGATGTGCCACCATACATGCAACAGTTTCTTCAAGGGCAGGCTCAGTTGATCCGAATGCTCACTCAGAACATGGGGAACAACAACAACAATCCACCGCCACCGCCACCCCCAGTTGATGCACTTATCCGTTTTTGAGGTTGAATCCTCAGAGGTTTTCCACCACACCTGAACCTATCATGGCTGATGATGGCTTCGCTCAGTTAATAGGAGTTTGGAGACTGCTGGTTGCACTAATGCTAAGAGAGTGAGGTTTGCCTCACATTTGTTAGAAGGTCTAGTTGCTGCATGGTGGGCCAATTACTTGGTCACTTACCCTATTGAAATGATCACCTGGGCACAATTCCAGGAAGGTTTTCGCGCCGCACATGTGTCTGCTGGCGCCATGAGTCTTAAGAAGAAGGAGTTTTGCAGCTTGCGTCATGGAGATCGCAAATGTTAATGAGTATGTGGAGGAATTCAATAGACTTGCACGCTATGCCCCTAATGATGTTAACACTGACGCTGCTAGACAAGAGAAATTTCTGGAAGGTCTAAATGATGAGTTGGGTGTTCAGTTGATAGTGGCGACTTTCAGCAGCTGCCAGGAGCATATTGATAAGGCTATTATACTTGAAGGAAAATTTCAAGAGGCGGAGAATCGCAAAAGGAAGGCAAGCGACACCGAGTTCAACTTTGGAGGTCAGCAGAAGCACTGTAATTCATCAACATTTTCTAAGTACTATGATTGTGAAGTGGACATGTATAATGGTCATAACCACGATGTACATAATCATCACAATGGCAATGGGCACAACCACAATGTACATAGGAATGAGAACAACAACCACGATCCTCTAACGCCCACCAAGAAGGATATAAGTCAGTTACGTCGTTATAGGTGCAGAAACCTAGGGCATTATTCAAACAAATGTCCTATGTTGAAGGACATGAATTATGACAATGGGAGTTCCACAGAAGAGGGGTCTGATCACGTTGAAAGGGGACATGTGAACCATACGATGGAAGGAAGAGCCAATAATGTGTGAGCCTTTGGTAAGATTCTAATCAAGTCTTGTATCATCATCACTCCTGTAATATCGGTGCATCCCATTCATTTATATCAACATGATATTGGACACAAGCATGAGAATTTTGGAATATGGATTACATCGAGTACCCATGTTTAACCTTTGTTAGCCAACCCGAATCTCGAGGACGAGATTCATTCTAAGGGGGGTAGATTTGTAAAATCCCAAAATTTGTAATTTGGAATGTTAATAGGAATTATCTAGACTTTCTTGTGTTGCTTGCTATTTACTCAATTTTGAGGATGATTTGAAACTTTTGGACTTTAATTAGAATATTCTAATGAGAGGGAATAAGAGGACTTTCTCAAATTCCATCTTTCGATTTTATATTAGATATTGAAAATATTCAAAGCAACCATGAGAGAAGAAAATATGACTTCTTATTGTAGTTGTAAATTCTTTAAAATTTATTTGGATATTTTTCTGGAGTTGAAACATATTTTATGCAAGATTTATAAAGCCCAAAATAATATTTATAAAACTTTATGTGTAATTTTGTGTGTATTTGGACTATAAATATGTTCAATATTTTATATAGAAGTAATAATGTTTTAATGTGTTTGCTGTTGATTTTAGGAAGTAATCTGCTATTTTTGTTTAGTAAAATACTTTGCTCTGTAAGTATATAACTTGCCAGGTTTTACTGTTCGCCCTGGGCCTCATAGTGCGCTGGACAACTGCAGCTCAGCGCACAGTCGGGAGTAGGCCGGCCCATTTCGGCGCAGAAACAGCCCACCCCGCATACTCCTCTCCCTTCATTTGTTTTTTTCTCTCTCCGCAGCCACTGACGGCAGGGTCCCGCATGTCATCCCTTTCCTCATCCGTGTTCTTCCTAGAGTCCAATCCCGATCCAAATCATCGGTCGATTCGGCCTGGACCTTGCTCATCCCGCACTCCCACCTCCTTATATGTATTAAACTCCTCCTCCTAGATCAATTTTTCGCGAAATCAAAAGCTCTCGTGCCCTTGAGCTTCTGTCCGATCTCGCCGGAGTTCCTCGTCCAGAAGCTCCCCGCCACTCGATTTCATCGCCTCTCGAGGTTCCCAGACTCTCCTTTTGCTCCTAATGGCCTATACTAGATCTCCTCTGTCCGTATGAATACTAATTATGCATAGGGGAGCACCGTAGTGACCCCATCAACCTCGACCAGAAACTTTTCGCCGCCATCACCGCTACAGCCCCACGGTACCCTCGCGGGAGAAGCCCCGGTCATCCCCGAGGAGTTTTTCTCGTTCATCATCTCCTGTAGCACCTCGTTCCTTCATCCCTAAGCTCAGGAGATTTCCCCAGAGACCGCATGCTCCATGCCCGTGCCGCCCGCGCCGTTCTGCTTCAAGTCCGGCAGCCTCCCAGCTTTGTTCTCCGGTGAGCCTCTCGCTGCCGTCTGATCTCCCATGAGCGGTTGAGATTAGATCCTGTTTTTCTCCCCTTTGAACCGGTATGCTCTAAGCCCCGCGTGTCCATTTGTTAGCCAAAGCAGCGGAAACCGCGGGCCAGTCAGATGGCGCGTCGTGCCAACGCCATAGTAGCCGCAGCAACAGTAGCAGCAGTTTTTTTTTTTTCAGATTTTTGCATAATTTTCATTTAGCTATAACTTGAGATCCGTAAATAAAAATTCATCGATTCTTTTTCCTATGAACTCATATTGATCAGTAGAATACATTAGGACCAAAATTTCAAACTTTTTCATTGTTTAAATTTGAATTTGCTTAAATTTGAATTCAACCTTCTAGGGGCCATATCTTTCAAACCGTCCACTCAATTTAGTTGATTATTTTTGCTTTGTGATACTACTAGCATGTAGATAATAAATACCTACTGATATTTTTCTGTTATTGGAATTTTAATTGAGTTGTTTGCTGTTGACTTTATTTTAGTGTTATGTGAGTACGGTTTATTTATCGATGCCTATTTAAACATATAGATTGTTCGGAGTGTGAAGTGAATCAGAATTAAGCGTTAGAGTACCTCAACACCGTTCGGGCAAGTTTGCACTTTTGATTATGCTCATCTATTTTTAGTATGAATGTGTTGTTTGTATGCTTTGACATATGCTTGGATTGCTATGGTAGATGTATTTGGGTGTTGAGTTATTCATTGAAGTAGCGAGCCTATGTGTTTCTAGTTGTAGGTTCGAGGCTTTTGTTCGAGTGAATGTGTCACTGGCTGAGCGCCTCTATTGTCCCTAGAGAATGTGTCGTGACTGAGCGTACTTGAGTTATCGCGATTGAAATCAGGTGAATGCATCATTGGTTGAGCACTCTATTGTCCCTAGAGAATGCGCCATGACTGAGCGCACTTGAGACTTCTTGAAGATCTTTGTCATTTCATCGTAGGTTGCGATTTCTCTTTTGCGGGTTAATTGGTTGTGGTGGGTGAACCTTGACCATTTAGTGGAGGTAGGTGAAGACATTCTCCTACAAACCAATTTGAGTGTTTTGTTTGTCATACCTTGCTTGTAGATGTAGGTTTGCTATATATCGTTATGTGTGATTTGCCAATGCATTCAATCTATTAACCCTTTGTGGCTGCAACTTATCATGTTGCAGGATATTCAAATGATCATTTAGATAAAGTAGGGTAGTGAGTCTTCACTCAACATTTCGCCAGTGGGATTGATGGGATTCATCATTTGCTTATGCTACATTTCCGTTGTTGTTATTGAATAAGCTAGTTATGTGCTACGAGATTGTAATATGATATAAATTCTGGACCATACTTTGTAGTAAATGATGCACTTGTTATTTGATATTCTTGTGTACTGTGTGTGCTAGCGAATCGATCCTGCTCTTTTGTATGATGTTTGAATATGTTGTTATATTGATGTGATACTGATGTAGCTTGTGGCGAGTGTAAGCTAATTCCATATACTCATCCATTTGTATAAATGTACTTGTAATGATATCCATTCTTGCAACATGACGAGATGCGCTTCTATCCCTATCGAGGCCCTCATGCCAAAATAAGGATAAGATCACATCTTGGGCGTGACAAGTTGGTATCAGAGCCTGTACCGACCTAGGAGCCCCCTTGATTGATCGAACTTGGCCGAGTCGAGTCTAGTGAAAAACGGTTTTGAGTCTAGTTATATCGGAGAGTAGGATTCTTTTTACTTCTCTTCTGTACTCTCGTGAGGAATTACGACTTAGGGATTTTGATTCTACCCTCTTCTTACTCAAAATTTTTTAGAATCACACGGGTATTTTGGAAACTATATGATGCCGATGTGACGGAGTTCTGTCTTGGTGCCTCCTGTGTGACTTGATTTCTTCCGGGGAGTTGAGCTCCAGGGGATTCTTAGCACATCGTTATCGTTCAGTTTCCTTAGTATCTCAGGACGGAGGATGTTCAAAATTACTTCAATACTTTTCATGGCCAAATAAGATCGGAGTCACCCAGTACTGGGGAGGCGTCCGGGGTACTGCCATGTTTGGTATCGTTGTGTTTTCGAGGGTCCGAGATAGATGAGTTTCTGAGACCTCTGGTTATGTGTTGACGGATGTGTTACATTGGAGCATAGTATTATTGTTAGGAGTTGAGTGATGGATTTTGCTCCTTGTATCCGTGGACCTGATTGCATAACCGGAAGATTTTGGGAGTTCTTAGGTGGGAATTCAAGTAGTTACCTAGGTTATCTTCCAACATATCATGATGTGAGGTTTGGGTTCGACATCTAGTGGATTCGTTTGTTCATGGTCTTTCTTACAAAGGACAGTCTTGATATATGTCATCAGATATCCTTCATCAAGCCTTGTAGTTCGCTACGCCTAGGGAGCATATTCGAGCATCATTTCAATATGACAATCCAATGTACGATCGAGCCCGTGCGAACCTTACCACGAAAATATCGAGCGGAATCTCTGTCATGAATCTGTTTTGGCTTGTTTCGTAAGCCCCATCCTTTGTTTGTTTTGTATATGGTAATTGGTGTTGCTTCGATGTCAAGTGGTGATTTCATATCTTTTCTAAGTAGTGTTCTCATATTTTACGGGAATGCTAATCCTTTGTTCAACTAGTGTTGTCATGAAATTCTTTTCCTACCAGTGTGCTTCTCTTCAAGATAATTCAATCATCTCCAATATTTGCAAGATCAATCCTCATGTTTCTTCTGGAGTTCTTTTCATCCGTCCTAAGTTGTCCTTGTTTTAACCCCCACCCTCCCGCCCTTTTTCTTCAGTGATTAAATTCTCATCCAAGTGCCTTTTCTACTCATGTGATGCTTCCGCTATCTTTTCTCTCATATTGTTGCCGATGATCCCTTGTGGAGATTCTCAGGAGTTTCAATTTCAAGATCTATCCTCAAATTCTTGTTCTTGTTGTTATTCTTCCCCGGTGGATTCTATTCAACCTCTCCGTGTTCATCATATCCTTTTCAATCGCTAAAAGTTTTCCTTGTTGGTAATTTTGTCCAAGTATCTTTTGTTTTTCGTCTCTCTCTATTCTATCCGGAGTGCTGAAGATATCTCAGAAGACTTCCATTTCCATTCATATCCTCTTAAATTATTTTGAGGGCATCACCTCATCAAGTTCTTAATTGTACCAATGCAATCTCTCTTCTAAGCAATTGTTTCAATGGTGGTTTCCTTTCAATGGGCCCATAACCCACAGGTTTTTCCCCAGGATCTTACGTGGCTCTTCTAATCTTTCTAGAGATGTCCTCAAGTTCTTTTTAAAATATGACGCAAGAATGATTTTCATCAGTCATATTCCTTCTCCAAGATCGCTTCTAAATATTTTTCATCATTGGCTCAACCTTTCCTTATTCATTATTCTAGAGTATCTCAGTAATTCATGGTGTTGCTTCTCGTCATTATTTTCAGTATCGAAGACTGAAGGAGAGTTTCTCTTAATCTCGATCCATTCTTTTGAAGATTTGTCATCTCATCTTGATACTTACCTCTATAGTTGTTTCCATTCATGAGAAATTTCTCCCATATCTATCTGGTGCATTTCATATTGTTTTCATTTCTCGGTCCTCCGAAGGCCATCGTTTCAGAAGATTTCTTCGTTCACAACTTTGAACTTTCATTCTCAAATTCTTTTCAGGTGTTGTTACTTCGCTCGTATCTCAATTAAACCGGTGCTTCAATCCAGTTTTCTACTGGGTGGATTGTGATCTCTTCATTCTCATGTTTCTCCATTCATTCGTATTATCTTCATTAGTCGCAAATTCTCACCGGTGTTCCCGTTCAAGACTTCTTCAATTTTGTGTTCTATCACTCTCTTCAATCTTTTCAAGAAGAATAAGTTGTGTGCTAAATCTATTGCTTGTCATCAATTGAACTGGATGAAGGATAGGCATAACATACTTCTTATTATTTCCATCAAGGTGATTTCAATCCTTCTTCCGGAGTGTTCATGATATCAAATTATCGATCTCAAGTGTTCTTATCTTTATTTTCTGGAGTTCCAAGTTGCTCAAATACCTCTTTTCGAAGCTTCATCTATATCTTAGCAAGGCCTCAATCTTGTATTTTTGCATCCTTCAATTATTTTTTCTATCATCCTTTCATTCTGGAGTTCTTCCCGGTGGTTCTTCATGGTGGGTTGTTAAGGATGTAATTCTTGTCGAGGTGTTCTTCAAGATTCTTGTTGGAGGTGCTCAAGTGTTCTTTATCTTGGATTTCTAAGTTCAATTCCTTCTCCTTTGTCTTTTGAGATGGTATTATTAAATTCTTGATTATGAGGAGTCGTGAAGGAAGATTGTCAAGGATGAGATAAGTAAACCCATCCGAGTTATCTTGAGTTGGATTTCACCTAAAGCATTTCCTAAGGATTGTTGCTATCATGGTGTCATAAATGATCCAAGTTTCCTCCTCCTCTTGGTGAAAGAAGTTTTGCATATCTGTTGCTCTCAAGCAATCAATTGTTTTGTTGTGGCAGATTGTCACCTCATAATTTTGAGATGTTTTCCATAGGACCATAACAAGCTATTCTTTTCGTTGTCGATTCTCCATCAAACCCGTTCAACCATGCTTTTCAAATTCATTGGTGGTACTAGTTGCCATTTTCTTCTCCATTCTTTACCTTCCAATGATCTAGTTTCTATTCTTTTGTTCTAAAGGCATTGTGATGTTGCTCTCTTCGATCTCACATCTAGTGTGATTAAGATCATGTTCTTTCCTTGCTTATTCTTTTCACCGGAGTGTTGTGTTCTATGTTCAAGTTCCTTCCATCTTATGAATTTTGCTCCTCTATCCTACCGAAGTGCTGCCCAAATTTTTGGCAAATTCTTGCTTGTTCATCATATCATTCTTCATCTCATGGAAACCTTTAATGATCATTGGTTTCACTCATCTGTCAAAGAAGCAACTAAGTTTTACCTCTTCCTTTCCTCTTGCTCTTTCTCTTCCCCTTCTCATTCTTAGATCTCGGGACGAAATCCTCATGTAGTGGAGGAGAGTTGTGACAGCCTGAGACCGACGCTTCCAAAAGATTCCCCTTTTATTTCTCGTCTTGTGTTTCATCTGGTTGTCACATTCAGCATTGCATAATTTGCATCATCTACATAGCATCAACACTCGTTTTCGAAAACTTGCATCCGTTCGTAGCTACCGGTTCTCTCTGTTCGTGTCGTCGACCGTTTTGAGACCGACCACACATGCACGCGTCCGCGACATCGATAAAATATTGTTTTTATAGTGCATATAAAAATTTCTCGGATTGGGTTGAAAGTTGGCGTGTGGTCTTGTTTTATTGTAGATAGACCGCCTGCCAAATTTCGTCACGGTCAGAGGTCGTTTGGTACCCCAATAGCTAAATATATATAGCGGCACTAGCCGGTCAAATTATCAGACGTTTTCTCGGTGTTTCAAACCCATGTCACGGGCCAAAATTCCTTCTCTCATCCCCACCTAGCCCAACTACACAACCCAGTAGCTCAACCTAGCTTGCCCCTCCGTTCGTGGTCATCGGATCGCAATCAGACGGACGAGGTCCAACCAACCCTAGTCCTTTCCCTATATATAAACCACCTTGTGGAGAGAGCCTCTCGCTCCACTAGGGTTTCCCCTTTGCCAAATTGCAGCCACCCCCTCAAAACATCCACCTTCTAGCCCCACATCCCTCCAATCCAGAAACCCTAGCCCCCAAGCCAAATCTGGCCCTTAGATCTGAAATCTGGGGCTTAGATTTCGTCTTCTAGCCCCGCACGAACATTGTCCGCCCCTGGCCGGATGTGTCCGCGTGACCATAGGGGCCGAGTCACCGCCGTTGCCGGACACGTCCAGCACCCGCAACTTCACGCGTCCGCCCGCCCGTAGGGTCGCCCCCTCGAGCCATTCGCCACCAACCGTCCCCGTGTCGCCACCCGTCGTCAATCGACGCCTCGACCTTCCTCGCTGACGAGCCACTGCCCCGCTGGACTAACGTGCCCCGTCGTAGGTCGCCCATTCCTTTGCCTCTCCTTCTTCCCCCTCTCCCCTAACCTCCCATCAGCCCCCTCTCAGCTGCAGGTCAACCCTGCCCCATGGACGCCTGACCTCACCGTCGGACCTTGCTGCAGCCGTCGGATCCGGAGGCCACAAACCAGATCTGCCGGTTCTGGGTCTCGCCGGACCTCGCAGTGCCTCCCTGTCGGCTCCTGGCCTCGGCCTCACCTTTGTTGACCAGCACCATGGTGGCCTCCCTTCTGTTCGTGCAAGAGCACGAGGAGGGCGAAGCCCCGCCTCGCTCGCCAGTGCCCTCGTGGGCCGCATCGCACGCCCCGACCCAGCACCTTCACCGACCTAGGCCGAGCCTAGCTAGGTGAGGCCTTCCCCTTGGCCTATTTATTGCCCATGTATGCGAGATAGCTATCCGTCGCTCTGTTTACATAAAATTAACTAAAATTATGCATATTTATTTGTGGCACATTTTGTACAGCAACACATGCATATTATATATGTTTTCGGGGTAGAAAAATCCATCGGATTTATCTGTGCATTTAGATTTGTCATTTGAGTAAGTTTGTGTGCATGTTATTTTGCTGCGATGCCCATTTGTTATTTTTGTGTGATTAAATACATGCATAATATGAATTAGATTTGTACATGAGATATGCCCTTTGACATGAGCACTAGCCCCTGGACATTTTGTTTGCCATCATAATGCATGTTTGGATGTTATTTTTCTTGTTGCCAACATGCTATAAAATACTGCTGTTTTGAGATGCTAAAATATTTCTAAGTCTGGAATCTGTAACATTTTGTTGTTGTCTTGCCGTGTGTTTTGCTAGTGATCTATAACCCCTTTGGGGCAGGTGTAATGGAGTTATTTGTTGTTGATAATGTCCTTTAGTTTGCTGTTAAGTTTCATGCCATAATATGCACTGTAGCTTATAGTTTTACTGCATTCAATATGCCTTCGTGGTAAAAAAACTACACTGTCAAAAAACTGGGTTATTTTCACCAAGTCTGAAAACTGCTTAGTTCAATATGCCATGTTGTGAGTTTCCTACCATGTGATCCATGCCTCTTTAGAGTATGATATGTGAAGATGAAATGAAGTGTGTGTTATATGCTACTGCCCCATACTTAGTTTGTGCATTTTAGAATTTGTAGCTTGTTATTTTCATGCGTGCAAAATGCCATCTTGCTGTTTTGGGCAGATTTGAAATAAAACTTGTGTTGGTTGTTGTGGTTGAACCGTAGCTCTGTTTTGGACATGCCATATATGAAACTTGCTTAGAATTTCATGTAGTATCATGATATCTTGCTGCATTGATGATTTGAGACGTTTGTGGTTGTCATTTTCATGCATTTTGCATTCATGGCATATAATCTTGTGATTGTCATATAATTTAGACCATAACTCCTATTGAGATCTTCTATATATGTAAATCAACTAGAAATGACGTGTAGAATCTCATGCCACCCTTTATTTTGATGTTCAACCGATATAAAATATGGTTAGTTCAGATCTGGACCAAATTCATAATTTGCATATGGGGTTGTTTTGGAAATGCAATATGTTGCTTCCCTCCCCATTTAAATGCCTAGATGATGTAGTTGGTTGTGCTTCACCTCTTGCCATGTCTAACAACATTTAATATTGATGAGTACCTAAACGGGAGTGAACTAAATAATTTGAACGTGGAGTTTCGTCAATATGCAACTCGTTGTTGCATATTGAACTTCACTTAACGTGTAGTAGTTGGTTGTTGTTCTTGCCATGCCACGCGTTGCATATTAAACTGGACATGCATCATATTTGGTTGCACATCATGTCATGCATATGTTGTGGTATACCGTGTGTTGATTGTTGTTTTCGGATTGTTCCTTCTCGATAGAGTTCCGAAAGCATTCGGAGTGTGAGGATTCTTCGTCTACTTCACGGATCGTCTTCTTCATGGATTCATTCTTCTTCCGAGCGAGATCTCAGGCAAGATGACACATTTCCCTAGATACCACTACTATCATTGATATGCTAGTTGTCCCGCTTTTATCGTTATGTCATGCTACCTGCCACTTGTTTGACAAGCCTCCTAACATTTCCATGAAAGCCTCTAACCCTCCACCTTCCCAACAAACCTTTGTTTGGCTATGTTACCGCTTGCTCAGCCCTTCTTATAGCGTTTCTAGCTGCAGGTGCAATTGCTTCCATGTGTCAACATGGACATTCTTTTGTTATCACAATATTATTGCTATTTAATTTCATGCACATATATACTTGGTAAAAGATGGAAGGCTTGGCCTTTTGCTTGGTGTTTTGTTCCACTCTTGCCGCCCCTAGTTACTTGTGAACCGGTGTTATGTTCCATAATTGAGCACTCCTAACATTCTCGGGGTTATTATGGGGACCCCATTGATTTTTTTGGGATAAAACTTGTCTGGCAAGGCCCAAAATTGGTTTTACCATTTGCCTAATAACTAAAATTGCATAGGGACCCACCGGCACCCGCGGATCTTTAATCAACAACACGGGCCACTACTCCTCATGAGTGTTGGTCCACCTATCTAGCAGTCGGCGGTGCCACCTTGGGGCAACTCGAGGCATTTTCAGGTTACCGTCCACTTCGCATAGACGGATGATGCCCATGGATAGAGAGCGCACGGCTCTAGATGCGGATCTGGCTCACCGGGAGGCCTTGCTGGACTTGTTTTACCTTTCTTGAATGTCTTGCGTGAGGAACTTTGATCTTCTTCAGGCTATCTCGAGGTGTCGGATTTCCTTTGGAATTGCCTAGGATGATCACGAGATCCGTGGTCAAGGTTATTCCCGCGGCGTGTGGCCAATTTGTGATGGATGAGTTGGAGCACCCCTATAGGGTTAAATCTTTTGGAAAGTCGTGCCCGCAATTATGTGGCAAACTTGGAAACTTTGTTTAACACCCGGTCATAGCAAACTTGAAGTAAACTCAAAAAAATACACCAACTGTGTGTGTAACCGTGACTGTCTCTTCTCGTGAGTCCTTATCCGAGACAGAACACGATGGGGTTATGTTTGACGTAAGTAGGTGTTCAGGATCAGTTAGTGATCATTACTAGTTCACGTCCATTAGGCATAGACCACCATACCTTAATTTCTATATTCGTAAGTTAGCCACTCAAATAAATGCTTAGTCTCTTGCTGTAGCATCACCACTTAACCATACCTCACCCATTAAGCTTTAATAGTCTTGATACCCTTGGAAATGAGATTGCCGAGTCCCTGTGGGTCACAGATTACTACAACAATAGCTGCAGGTACAGGTAATGCGGTGCTTTCACATGAGATCGATGCTTGATTTGATTTGGAGTTATTATTCTTCTTCATCATTGATCTGGGATGGGTTCCAGGCGGCAGCCTAGGATAGCAAGGATGGATGTCATTTTGTCATTTGTTTTTCATCCGTAGACGGACCCTGCTCTTCTGAATGATGTTTGAATATGTTGTTATATTGATGTGATACTGATGTAGCTTGTGGCAAGTGTAAGCCAATTCCATATACTCATCTCTTCTGTAAATGTACTTGTAATGATATCCATGCGTGCAACACGACGAGATGCGCTTCTATCCCTGTCGAGGCCCTCATGCCAAAATAAGGATAACATCGCATCTTGGGCGTGACACTTCATCAATGACATATTTGCCTTTTCCTTCAACTGAAGCAATTGTGTGCTTGAGGACTTCAATAGGAGGTAGAAAGCCGAAGTGATTCTGGAAGTCAGCCTTGAAGGGAATTGAAGACCTTGATCTGATGAATTTCATGATCCAGGGAGCATAGGGCTTCAGTTCAAATGGGGCTAAAGCTGCATTGACCAAAGTCCTCATGAAGAAATCATGGTAGTTGATCAGAATCCCATGAATGATGTTGAATAGCATGTTCTTCATGACTCCCTCCACTTCTTCTTCTTCTTCAGAGTTGTGGCCCTTCTAAGGACCGAGGGTATTGGTAAGAATGCGATAGACTGTCCTCAGCACATAGAGCAATTCCTTCACAAGGAAGGTAGTCCTTTGAGGTTTTCTAGGAGCCAGAGGCTTCATCAGCACTTGCATCATGTGGTTGGGCAGAGCAGGTTCATCAAAGAGGCATCGTGCTCCTTCTCAAGGAATTGGAACTGGGACTAATCGAAGCAATTCTGATGTTGGTGCAGTGTAGTGAGTAGATCCAGTCATCTAGTCCAAGACCCATGAGTTGATGTCAGAAGCATCACTTGTGATGTGCAAGGTGTCATAAATTGAAGAATCGGCTCTTCATTCCAATCACAGATATCCACACAGAACAGAAGAATTCCTGCATCATGAAGAATTGCGAGCACCGGTGCGAAGGATGGGATCGTTTCCATATCTGCATGAGGAACTTGATGACGCTCGAAGACTTTCTTCTTGTCAAACAACACAGATGCATAGTAGTTCATCTGTGTGGTTGTCTAGAATCTGGTGGGACTGGCTCTTGCAGAGTCATACGGATTCGGACCAGTGAAGAAAATGTGCTCATTGAAGAAATTGGTCCTGATGAATTTGGGGCGCTTTGAGCCTTTGAATGGCATCCTAGTCTTCAGCTGAAGGTTTGGTTTGAAGCAACCCACAAGTTCCTTAGGCATCGGTGGAACTTCTTCATAGTGAGGAATTTGCACTATAGGTTCCTCTGTGGCAGTTGGAGCAACAATTTCCTTAGCTGATGCAGCTGGAATATCTTCAATGATAGTTGCAGCCAAGTCATCAGATTGTGTTTGAATTTCTTTAGTCTGGGCTGGAGACTAAGGAATTTGTGATAGAGGAGTGGTAACTCGTGAATTTGGGTGTGTAGTGTCCCAATATTCATCATTGATCAGAGGTGTTGTGTTTCCAATGTTCACCTCCTCATCCATTTCTTCAACGCCGGCCTCTTCAGCAGTAAGCTGAGGCTGGGGCGATGATACCAGTGGAGTTGAAGCATTTTCTTCCACTTCAATTTCTTCATCAATCTGCTCCGAGGTAGCAGCAGACTGATGCTTTTTTCTTGATCATCATTTGGGATGACATAGTCAAAACTAAGTGGTACTAGCTCATAGGCTGGCACGGAGCTGATAGGAGTTGCATCAAACGGCTCGATTGAAGAACTTGGTAGTGACTTCAATTTCTTCACTGCTGAGGAATCTGTTGTTGATGCCTTTCTCTGTAGTGCCTTTATCTCTGCAGCCTTAGTTTTCTTCACTTCTGATGCAGAAGGAAGGTTGGTGTTCTTCACCCTTGAGGATTTGCAGTTTCTATAGAGGGTGAAGGAGGAGAATTTTCTTCAGGAACGACTAATGTAGTCACCCTAGTGGTCTTAATTTCATCAGGCACAACAAAAGTTTCAGCTGTCCTGGCAATTTCTTCAGGCGCAGCAGTAGAGGTTGCCCTAGCAGGTTCTTCAGCAGTCTAAATTTCTTCATGTGCGGGAGCAGTTTCTTCAGCAGGCTGAGCAGATTCTTTAGCCTGAGGAATTTGAGGTTGCGATCGAGCTACAACCCTTTTGTTGTGGTCCTTGATGGCTTTATCAACCACATTTACAAAATGAACTTTGGTGCCTTGCCAATCAGCGTAGTATCTGTTGAAGTTATCACTGAGGTCCTTGATCTTAGACTGCATCTTCACCAGTTCCTCAGGAGAAAGCTTTAGAACGTTGTTCTTCACAAAGTGATCTTTCTTGGTTTGTATGGCCTTCTCATACTTCCACTTTTCTTCAGCGATGAAGGCAGTGAGAACATGATCTGGACTAGGAGGCGGCTTCAAATCATCAATTGGGGTGTTGGGATCCTTGTGCCATATATCAATGACGTGTAGCACCATTTTTGGATCCAACCACAGAGGAATCCGAGTGCCCTTTGCTTGAGCCACTCGTTTTTGCTTAATCCTGATGATTGCAGCCAGTTCCTCATCATCAACTTCATCTGAAGAATCTGATGGAATTTTGAGCACCACCTTCTTCAGTTGAGGACTTGGTCGAATGCCTTGTCCAACAGTAACTTTCATCTTCATCAGTGAAGGACTGGTTGAGGACTGTGCTTGAGCAGAGGAACTTGCAGAAACCCCTGAAGCAATTGAGAAGCCCTCGGTCCTCTGACATGTTGCAAGGTGCATAGGTGTTGAGGATTTTGAGGCAGCGGCTGATGATTGTGTAGCTACAGAAGGCATTGTAGAGGCCTTTGAAGACTTTGCTTGAGGAATCTGCAGTGAGGATTTTGAAGTTAAGGACTTTGACTTCATAGCAGACTTCTTCACAATAGTTTTCTTCGGAGCACTAGCGGAGGCTCCGGAGTGGCAGCAGCAACAGAGTCTTCATTGAATTTCTTCACAACCTCTTTTGCCTTGTTTGCCAACTTGGCTTGCTGTCTTTCCCATTCTTGAGGAAAGTCATCACCAGTTTTGAGGCTAGTGGGATCAGCAGTTTGGTTTGAAGCCAAGGGCGGCCTGTTGCATAGGGGTTTAACATCGAATTTCTTCATGTATTTTGGAGTGACATAGCGATATTCTTTCCACTCCTGTGCCCATATCCTCTCAATTTTCTGTACATGAATCTTTCACTGCTTTGTAGTTTCCTTGTCATGAGTTTCTTCATATGGAGTGCAATATTCCTCATACAGTTCATCGGGTATCTCAAAAGCAGTTTGTACTTCAGGTTTCTTTCCACCTTTCTGTGGCTTTTTCTCATCAGTCATTTTCTTCGCTAAGGATTCTGAACTTTTGAGGATTCTGAGGAAGTGTGCAAATTATCTTCAAGGAATGCTGCAAATGAGTTAAGTTGATGAGAACCTAGTGATTCATCAGCAGACATTTTGTACCTATGAACAGAGGATAGGTGCGAGGAGTTTGAAGAGGTCATATGCGTTCTCAGAAATTTTCAAAATACATCAAGTTGAGGAATTTTGACCATAGATGTCTTGAGGAATTTCACTAAGTGTTCTTGTCTTAGATTCCAAAGTTGTGCAAATTTTGAGGGTCCACACAATTGAGGAATCTTGAAGAAAATCATAACTTAGGAAAAACATCAAGAGTATGAACATGTAAGGTGCTTTGGAATATGATTCTTGAAGAATAAACACCTTTGAGGAAATTGTGGAAAACTTGAAGATCAAATAAGGGCAGTAAAATTAGTTTTTATTTACCCTGATGAAGAACATGACGAACAGTAAGATGAAATCGGGGAAGTTCGTCCGTCCACATCACCCACACCCTAGCTTGGTAGAGGGAGACAACTACAGCGGCGATGCAGTGAAGATTTCCGCGGCCGATGCGAGTACGGTGATAGAAAGGTCGAGGCAGTGAAGCTCTTCCACACCGACAACGATGATTTTAGTGGCGGCCATAGGTTTGAGCTCGGGAGAGAGTGGGAGTGAGGAGTAACCGAGCACAGTGAAAGGCAAAGGGTATTTATAGCGGAGGTGAAAACCAATCTACGCAAAGATTTTGGACCAGATTCCCCCTGACCCTTGCTCTCCACGTGACATGTGTCACCCATGTTCTGAGTAGTGGAGATAGTGGGGGATCGTGGGTTATCCAGTCGTGGGTCGGAACGCTTTGAGCGGGAAGCGCCGAAAATTTGGATAGAAAAAACTTTAAAGTTTTTGTTCGGAAATTCTTCAGCTGTCAAGGACATAGTGAAGACTTTGAACGAGTTTCAAAGTAGAACGCATATGAAGAATTTGTCAACAGTCTGGGTTGAGTTTAGCATAGAGGGGGAACGGGTCCGATCACATTCGCTTAGATGAAAATCAACTTGAAGAATTAGCAATAAGTGAATGCTGTTGAGGACTTTGAAAACTCATATATATATATATATATAGTTTTGAAGAACATCAGTTTCATAGTTTTGAAGAATTTGAAAAGTTGAGGAATTTGGCAAAATTTAAGAATTTGCAAAATGACGAAAAACTCAACTTTGAAGAATTTCAACTATGGTTGGTGGCATGACCCACCGTATAATAATGATGATTTCAGACACCGCGTACAATTGTCGTAGGGTTCTGAGAATCAAATTCTTCATTAATTTCTTCACACTTAGAGGGTATTCTTCATTGATTGAAGAAAAACGTTACTCCGTGTGTTGCACATCTAAATCATCAATTTTGCATAAATGTTAGGATGTGTGTCCTTTTTCGAAGATCAGTCGAAGATTCTAAGATTTATAGCTCACACCGCAACTTGAAAAATCTCTTTTCATCCAAGGGCTTTGCGAATATATCGGCCAATTGTTCTTCAGTAGGGATGTGGTCGATGGAGATGTCACCCTTGAGTACATGATCTCGAAGAAAATGATGATGAATCTAGATGTGCTTGGTCTTGGAATGCTGAATTGGGTTGTAATCAATCTTGATAGTGATCTCGTTGTCGCAGTAGAGAGGCACATTCTTCACCTTGATGCCATAGTCCTTGAGGGTTTGCTTCATGCACATCAACTAAGCGCAACATGAACCAGCAACAATGTACTCCGCTTCACCAGAAGATAGTGACACGCAGTTCTGCTTCTTTGAGGACCAACAGACTAAGGGTCGTCCGAGGAAATGACATGTGCCTGAGGTTGACTTGCAATCCACTCAATCTCCAACATAGTCAGCATCTGAGTATCCAACGAGGTGAAGATTGGAGCCCTTGGGATATCATAATCCAGACGTTGTGTGTGAGCTAAGTATCCAAGAATATGTTTCACAACCTTATGGTGTGATTCCTTCGGTGTTGCTTGGAATCGGGCACACATGCAAACACTCAACATAATATCAGGCCTAGATGCACATAGATACAATAAAGAGCCAATCATGGAGCAATATACCTTCTGATCGAAATCTTTACCATTTTTGTCAGTGCAGAGGTGGCCTTTTGAAGGCATTGGAGTTTTGATGCCTTTGCAATCTTGCATGTCGAATTTCCTCACTACATCCTTGAGATATTTCTCTTGAGAGATGAAGATGCCATTGTCTTGCTGACGAATTTGAAGACCTAAGAAGAATTTCAACTCTCCCATCATAGACATTTGATATTATTCACTCATCATATAGGCAAATTCATCACCGTAACATTTGTCAGTACAGCCAAACATAATATCGTCTACATATATTTGGCATATGAACAGTTCATTGTCATAGAATTTTGTGAAAAGAGTTGGGTTGAGTGAACTGGGTTTGAAGCCTTTCTTCACGAGGAATTCCTTTAGAGTATCGTACCACGCCCGAGGGGCCGGCTTGAGGCCATAGAGGGCCTTGTCGAGTCTGAAGACTTTGTCGGGATGCTTAGGGTCTTCAAAACCTGGGGGTTGAGCAACATATACTTCTTCCTCAAGCTTACCATTGAGGAATGCACTTTTCACATCCACTGGATATAAGATGATATCATGATGGTTAGCATAAGCAAGCAATATGCGAATAGCTTCAAGTTCAGCAACAAGTGCAAAAGGTTCAACAAAGTCAATTCCTTCAACCTGTGTGTAGCCTTGAGCTACAAGACGAGCCTTATTCCTTACCACAAGGCCATTTGCATCTTACTTGTTTTGGTAGATCCACTTGGTACCTATGATGTTGTGCTTGCGAGGATCTGGCCGCTTGACAAGTTCCCACACATTGTTGAGCTTGAATTGATGCAATTCCTCTTGCATAGCTTGAATCCACTCAAGCTCCTTGAATGCTTCATGAACTTTGGTGGGCTCTATGATAGATACAAAAGCAAATTGCCCACAAAATTTAGTCAAATGTGAAGCTCTTAAGCGAGTGAGGGGACCTGGTGCATTGATGTCGTCGACGATTTTGTCAATCTGCACTCCATTTGCAACTCTTGGAGGAGTAGGTTAACGTGGATGATGATTTTCTTCAGCACCATTTTCTTCAGGTGTATGAGCATGAATGTCTTCATTGGTTGGAATGACTTCCTCAGTGGGTATGACATCTTCAGTAGCCTTCCGCTTAATGGATTCCTCAGGAGACTATTCATCTAGCAAAGAAGGCAGGTGCTCTCTTTGCGAGCCGTCAGTTTGATCGAACCGCACATCTACAGTTTCAACAACCTTATGGTGGTAGGTGTTGAAGACTCTGTAGGTGTGCGAGTCCTTTCCGTAACCAAGCATAAAGCCTTCATGTGCTTTTGGTGCAAATTTATAACTATGGTGAGGATCTCTAATCCAGCATTTTGGACCGAAGACTTTGAGATAACTTACATTGGGTTTCTTGCCAGTCATGAGTTCATATGACTTCTTCTTGAAGAATTTGTGAAGATATATCGTGTTGATGATGTGGCAAGCTGTATCAATTGCCTCAGGCCAGAAGCGACGAGGAGTCTTGTATTCATCAAGCATGGTGCGAGCCATCTCAATAAGAGTCTTGTTCTTGCGCTCCATGACGCCATTCTGCTGAGGAGTATATGGGGCAGATAGCTCATGAGTAATACCAAGTTCATCAAGATATTCATCAAGATTGGTGTTCTTGAACTCAGTCCCATTATCACTCCTGATATGCTTGATCTTGACGCCGAAGTTCGTGGAGGCCCTCGAAGCAAATCGTCTGAAGACATCCTGCACTTCAGACTTGTACAGAATAATATGCACCCAAGTGTAACGAGAGTAATAATCAACAATAAAAAAGACATACAAACTTGAAGAATTTGTTAGTGTGGAATAATGAGTGGGGCCAAAGAGTTCCATGTGAAGCAGTTCAAAGGGTTGAGTCGTGGCCATGGTTGTCTTCAAGGGATGCTTGGATCTGGTCATCTTCCCAGACTAACATGCACCACAGAGGTGATCCTTGAGAAATTTGACACCTTCAATGGCAATGACATGCTTTTTCTTCATGAGCGTGTGCAAGTTCCTCATACTAGCATGTCCAAGTCATCGATGCCACAACCACCCTTCTGAGGACTTCTCTAGGAGGCACGTGGCAGGCTGAGGACTTGTAGAGAAAATAAAAATATACACGTCTCCTCTCCTAAAGCGTTCGAAGACTTTGGAATTGTCAGATTCCATGATAACAACACAACGATATTTTCCAAAGACGACAACCATATCAAAATCACAAAGCATTGAGACAGACATAAGGTTGAACCCGAGGGATTCAACAAGCATCACCTTATCCATGTGTCGGTCCTTTGAGATTGCAACCTTACCTAGATCCAATACCTTGATTTTTTCCTTTTTCAGCGTAGGTGATATGCTTCAGATGAGATGGGGCAAGTGGAAAATTCATCAGTAGATTCTTGTCACTAGTCATGTGGTTTATGCATCCACTATCGAGGACCCACTCAATAACTTTTGGAGGTTCATCGTGCAGATGAATTAGTACAAATTACGAACTCATATGCTTCAGAGTGAAGAATGTGACATCAAATTCATCAGGCAGAATTTCATCACACAATATGGTAACTAAAGCAGTGTGAGGACGTGAGAAATGAGGAATTCGTTTCTACATGATTTGCTTGCGTCCTTTCAAGCATTTCCTCAGGTCTCCAGCAAATTCATCAGATGTTCAAGTTCATCTGGAGACCTGACCCTGCATAAGATATTAGTTCAATTTCCTCACCACCCACATCTGGAGGGGTGGCAAAGAGTTCATCATTCTGCGAGCACCATATGAGAAGGGAGGCATTGAAGCAAGTGCACTTTGTTTCATAAGACGAGGGTTAGAGTACTCATATGAGTAAGCAGAGAAATTCTTCGAGGACTTATGAACATAATGATTTGAATAATAATGCACATATTCAGAACACATAGACTTTCCCTGTGAAATAGATGCATTAGCACGAGAATGATATTTTTGACCATTTCAGGAATTTGGTCCAAGTGAAGACTTTGGTCCATATGAGGAATTTGATCTGGGGTTCCTTTTCTTCATGAGTCGTGTCGTGAGGACATTCACTTGAAGATTTTGTAAGCAGCTCTTGGGAACCCAGATTTTCTTCATAGGAGAACCGTTCCTGCAGTTAGTTCCAACAAATCTGGAAATACTTCACCATTCTGATTTTTGAATAATTTGTAGCTGGAGTCAAGTGACTCATCAGAGGAATATGAAGTTTCACAAGTAAATCCAGATAAAGTGGATGGATCTACAGGAGGTCCCTTTGCAGCAACCCATGAGGTTTGGGGGTACTGCTCAGGTGTCCAATAGGATCCATCAGCATTGAGTTTCCTCTCAAATGCAATACCCTCTTTCCTAGGGTTCTTGTTCAGAATCTGCTTTTTGAGGACATCGCAAAGGGTTTGATGCCCTTTGATACTTTTGTACATGCTTGTCACATATAATTCCTTCAACCCTGAATTTTCGTCAGTGATACTTGTGGTATCCTTAGATGAGGAATTTGTGACCACGGGAGTAGTTGAAGAATTTGCAGCAATAGAAGCATTTGAACATTCAGGTGAAGAATTAGCAGTTTCATGTTCGATGCATTTCATACAAGGAGGAACAAATTCTTCCTGAGCGGTACTAATCTGTTGAGACAGTAAGGAATCGTTTTCCCTTTGGAGATCCTTATGAGACACTCTTAGTTTCTCAAGATCTTGCTTTCTTTGAAGAAATTCATAAGAAAGCTTCTCAAGATCAGCTAAGAGAGCATTATGATGACTCTAAAGGTTATCATACTTTGTCTAAAGACTTTTGAGATCATTAGACAAAGTTTGAGTGCGATCCACTTCCTCATTCAACAGATCATCACTTTTGTCTAGTAGTTTCTGAGGCTTTTCAAGTGCAATTTGGTGCTTGGTGGCAATATTAGCAAGTTTGGCATAGCTAGGTTTCACATATTCATCAGATTCACCATCACTTGATTCAGAGGAGGAGTGATGCTTATGTACCTTGGAACCTTTAGCCATGAAGCAATAGGTGGGAGCATAAACATCATTGCCGATGTCAGAGTCATTGGAGTAGTCATTTTCTTCATCGTTGAAGATGGACTTGCTGACGAAAGTAGTAGCGAGAGCAAGGCTAGCAACACCAGATTCTGATTCCACCTTAGATTCTTCATCTTCTTCATATTCTTCATATTCTTCTTCTGAGTCCATTTCCTTGCCAATGAAAGCCCGGGCCTTTCTAGAACCATTCTTCTTGTGTGTTGAGGACTTTGAAGATGAGGACTTTGAAGATTTCTTCTTTTTCTTCGAGTCATCAGAACTGTCGTCCTTGTACTTCTTCTTCTTATTTGATTCTTTTTCCTAGAGAGGATAGTCAGAGATAAAGTGACCAGATTTCTTGCATTTGTGACAAGTTCTCTTCTTGTAGTCGTCTGAGGAATCTGATTTCCTCAAGACACTTTTTGAAGATTTTCCAAAGTGGCCTCTCCTTGAGAACTTCTAGAATTTCCTGACGAGCATTGCCAGCTCCTGACTCAATTCTTCAGGATCACCAAGGATACTGTCAGAATCTTCGCCTTCAGATGACGAAATTGATTTTGCCTTCAGAGCACGAGATCTTCCATAGCTTGGCCCGTAGAGGTCTCTCTTCTCAGCTTGTTGGAATTCATGAGTATCGAGTCTCTCAAGAATATCAGCATAATCAAGTGACTTGTAGTCTCCACACTCTTGAATCATCAAAGCCAAAGTATCGAATGAGGAATCAAGAGATCTCAACAGTTTCTTCGCCACTTCATGGTCGGTGATGTTAGTGGCACCCACTGCTTGAAGCTCGTTGGAGATATCAGTGAGATGATCAAAATTTTTCTTAACATTTTCATTGTCGAGTCTCTTGAAGCGGTTGAAGAGATTGCAAAGAACATTAACACGAGAGTCACGTTGAGTAGAAACACCTTCGTTGACTTTGGACAACCTATCCTAGATAAGATTAGCAGACTCCAAAGCACTCACTCTGCCATACCGACCTTTACTCAGATGGCCACAGATGATATTCTTTGCTTGAGAATCAAGTTGCTTGAATTTCTTTGTATCAGCAGCAGTGACAGTCGGAGAAGTGCGGGGAACACCATTTTCCACAATGTACCAGAGATCGTTGTCAATAGCTTCAAGATGCATGCGCATCTTGTTCTTCCAATAGGGGTAATCCATCCCATCAAAGGTAGGATAGCCTGCGGAAACCTTGATCATACCTGCAGTCAACATAACTAGAACTCCAGGTGGTTAAACCAAAATCACACAGAACAAGGGAGTACCTTGCTTTGATACCAATTGAAAGTGCGTTATATAACCTAGAGGGTGAATAGGCGATTTTTACAAATTCATCACATGAGGAATTTCAACTTGAGGAATTTGAAATGTGATGAACAACTAGCAGCGGAATGAGTAATCAAGTGCATGAGAAACATATTAGTAGAATAGTCATCATGATGAAATAAAGCATGCACAGATTACAGGTAGCATGATACAGGGTAAGCAGGTGAGGAACAAGGTAACTTGAAGAATTTGAGGTGAGGAAATTGTGAAAGTCTTCACTCAAATTCTTCAAACAGTAACGATCAATTTCATCAACAAGTATACGAGGAAATAGAACCAGGTAGCTCGATGAAGACAATGGTTTGATGACCCAGTTCCAACTGCTGTGACAGTCGTACGTCTAGTTTGGAGCAGCCTGGTATTTAAACCAAAGGACACACAGTCCTAGGACACAGAGTCTTTACCGTATTCTCTTTGAGCTAAGGTCACAAAGTCCTTGCCCAACACTCGTGGTAAGTCTTCAGGGTAGACTTCCAAAACCCTCACAAACTGGTCACCTGTCGATCCACAATTGACTGCTGGATGCTCTAGACCAAGGTCACTCCGTGATCCCCAATTGACTGCAGGATGAACTAGACCATGACGCCTAACCGTCTGGAAGATACACAGTCTTCAAAGGTAACAAGCATCGGTTCCACACAGGAACAATCTCTTCAGTGATGCTCAATCACTTTGGTTTTGGTGGTTTGGATTTGGGTTTTTCCTCACTGATGATATTCTCTCAAAGTCCTCGGAGGACGGGTTGCTCTCAAATGACAAGTGTTAGTTCTCTCCCGGAGCAACCAACCACCTAGTGGTTGTGGGGGTGGCTATTTATAGCCAGGGTGCAACCTGACATGATAAGACATAAATGCCCGCAATGATATGACCGTTATGTGGATAAGATGATTGGGGATAGCTGGCGCTAAGCATAGCAACGGTCGGAATTTCGAACTATGAAAGTCCTGTGGCTTATCATATTCCTCACTTGTAGGCAATTCGCACTGGCGAAATCCTAACTCCCCAGTCAGACCAATTTCCTCAGAGACCAGAAGAACTTCGTCTCTATCACTAAAGAACTTGACTGAACCGTAAGAGATTTCCAAAGGCTTCACTGGAAGGATTGGAGAAGTTGAGGCTTTTGATTTGAGCATCAGTTGGAAATTTTCCTTAGTATTACCTGCACCCCCTTTAATAGTATGGTGTTTCCTATGACTCAAAGAAAGGAAATGAAACTACGAAAACAGAAGTCTTCACGCTTCATAGTCCTCATTCATATCTTCAAGGTCACACCAACTTATTTATTTTCAAAGTCTTCAGGGAATACCAAAGTCTTCACCATAGTCTTCACCAAAGTCTTCAGTTGAAGACATACATTTTTAGGGGTCGATAATCTTCAAATATATCAAACTTCTCATCAACTTATAGAGCATGTGTGCACTCACAAACACATTAGTTCCTTAACCTATAAGTCTTCAATACACCAAAATAACTAAGGGGCACTAGATGCACTGACACAAAGTCATAGTAACATCAATCTCAGAACATAGTGGATTCTAGGGATCAAACCCTAACAAAACTAACTCGATTACATGATAAATCTCATCCAACCCATCACCGTCTAGCAAGCCTACAATGGGATTACTCACGAACAGCAGAGTGCATCATGTAATTTGTGATGAAGGATGGTTGGTGATGACGATGGCGTCGATTTCCCCTCTCCGGAGCCCAAAACGGACTCCAGATCTATTCTCCCGTGGATGAACAGGAGGTGGTAGCGGCTCCGTATTCTGAAATGCGATGAACTCTTCTCTATTTTTTCCCACGAATAGGGTTATATGGAGTTGGATATGAGGTCGGAGGAGCCATAGGCGGCCCACAAGCCTGCTAGGCGCGGCCAGGGGTGGCCGCACTTAGCAGGTTTGTGGCCTGCAGGTGGCTCCCCTCTGGTTGATTCTTGTGCCAGTATTTTTTCTTAAATCCAAAAATATTCTCCGTAAATTTTTAGGACAATCCGAGAACTTTTATTTCTGCACAAAAATAACACCAAGGCAATTCTGTTGAAAACAACATTAGTCCGGGTTAGTTCCATTCAAATCATGCAAATTAGAGTCCAAAACAAGAGCAAAATAGTTTGGAAAAGTGGATATGATGGAGATGTATCAGTACTCCATCAACATGTTGCACCACGTAGACACCCACACCATATTTAGGGTGACAGATCTGATTATCAAGACAATCAAGAGGATAGCTGCTGACCAAAAGAGGTCATGTGGATATGCACCTTATATTTAGGTGCTCATAAATTCCAATGTTGGAAAGAGCCAATATGCACTTGATCATCCACACCTACCAATCTAGCTAGACTTCAAGGAAAACGTTGTGGTGATGGATCCTTCACATCCCACTTTAGCTACTGCACATGCGAAGGCAAAGGCGGAGGCAGAAGCAGCTAGAGCCAGTAGTGCTCAAGTTCCTAGGACGAAGAGAGATCAAATGTCCTATCTTATCAATGTTGTCCAAGGGATAGAGAAGTATGTGTCTTGGATCCTCAAGAACCAGAAGAGTCTTGAGACTATTGTGGACACAAAGCTTCATGCTCTAGATAACAAGGTGGATGAGCTGCAAAAGACTGTCACAGAGTTGAAGCGGGAAGTGGATGCAGTGCCTAGTCCCCACTCCAGTGATGATGATGATGATTGTTCTCCATAGCATCACACTCCGTTCAGGACACATGCTAGATTGTCTTCCGTGCCAGCTCTAGAGAAGATACCTTCTTCATCAGCACCAACATCAGCACCATCAGTTCCTCCAGCACCTCCCGCGTCTACACCTCCACCTTCCCGGGCATTAGTTGAAGCCTTCTCGGCACGGTTCTCTCAACTCCTTCATCGGCTATAGGAGGAGGTCATGCCCAGAGCGATGCTTAGCTCTATATATTTTGAACTTTTTGATAACTTGTTGCGGAAGGGGGAGAAGCGTATAGATCATAGGGATTCGAGAGAGAGTTTTGGCTTTTGTTTAGCTCTTCTTGCTTTGAAACATTTGGTTTTTCGTTCGTTTGTCTTAAACTTCGTCGTATGTGATCATATGCTTTGATTGATGATGCTACTATTTCCTACGGATGTGATGTTTATACTATGATCACTCACTCATGATTGGTGTTATGTGCATTTTTACACACTTATATCATTTATGCGCACCACTAAGATGTATGTGGCATGTAATAGTGACCCATGATCCTAATCGATTGTGCATTTGCATTCAAACTCAAATTTAAAAAAAGTGCACAAATTTAGGGGGAGCTCTTGCTGATCACATACTCCTCAAAGCGATAATGCTATTCATTGACTATATTTTGTTGAAGCTTTGATCTATATGTTGTCATCAATTACCAAAAACGGGGAGATTGAAAGCACAACTTCTCCCTAGGTGGTTTTGGTAATTAATAATAACATATATT
Source organism: Hordeum marinum (assembly GCA_022496015.1). NCBI lineage: Eukaryota > Viridiplantae > Streptophyta > Magnoliopsida > Poales > Poaceae > Hordeum > Hordeum marinum. The sequence goes on along the minus strand of CM039674.1, from coordinate 266,895,552 downwards.
TCATTGGACTAATGTTTCCACCAACTATATTACAGGAAAAGTTCAATGATGGATTGGCAAAGGATTGCGAGGAGATTCCCAAGGTGCAACGAACACCCATTGGCAACAAGTTCGAGACTCTACATTTTACATTTTGTGAGAAATAACACTTGATTCCATAGGAAAGCCAATACTATTAAAAGGGGATGAGGTAAATATGATGATATGGTTTCTCAATCCTTAGAGATTAGCCACCAAAAATACTTATCCATTCTCCCACAAATATTATGTCCAAACCTTAAAATGTCCAAAATTTGGTGCCACCAACTTTCTCATTCGGCTCTACCGAGTTTTGCCCTAGACAAATCCCATGCCCAACCCTAGCTTCTCGGTGCTACCAACTTTCGATTTGGTGCAACCGAAATCAGTGACCAACCTTCTGTTGTCCCATTACTAAAAATCAGAATTTCCGAGTTTTCGGAATCCGTGAAACTGAGATTTGGATACTTCCTGGGTCACCCATATCGGTCCCACCAAGATTTAGTCTCACTCAAACGCCAAAAGTTGCCACATTTTACACTAGTCACTACAACCGAGTTTTCACTTTGGTTTATCAAGTTGGCCAATAATGTTGTGATGGTTGGATTTTTAGTGATGCCTATATATACCCTTCCACCACCTCTCACTTGCAACAGAAGCACTTAGAACACACCAACACTTGCCTTATCCATTTTTTCTGAGAGAGAGCCACCTACTCATGTGTTGAGATCAAGATCTTCCATTCCAATATGAATCTTGATTTCTAGCCTCCCCAAGTTGCTTTCCACCCAATTATCCTCTTCTACCAAGCCAAATCTATGAGAGAGTGGCTAAGTGTTGCGGAGACTATCTTTTCAAGCACAAGAGCAAGGAGTTCATCATACTACCACATCTATTACCTTTTGGAGAGTTGTGTCTCCTAAATTGGTTAGGTGTAACTTGGGAGCCTTCGTCTTTGTTTGTGGAGTTGAACCAAGAAGTTTGTATGGGCAAGGAGAGTGCCTACTTCGTGAAGATTTACCCATTGTGAGGCCAGTCCTTTGTGGATGGAAGCTGTGGTGGAATAGACAAGGTTTCTACTCTGTGGACCCTTATGGGTGGAGCCCTCCATGGACTCTGCGACCGTTACCCTATGTGGGTTGAAGTCTCCATGAGCATGGACGTATTATAGCACCACCTATCAGAACCATGGCAAAAATCTTCGTGTCTACAATTACGTTTGATATTCCTATCCCTTCCCTCCACATTCATGTGCTTGTCTTTACTTTCCGCTGCTATACTCTTTGCCAAACTTGCCTACAACTAAAATTGGGAAAAGGCTAGAATTTTTATTTGGGAAAGTAGTCTAAGCACCCCCCTCTAGACATACTTTGGAGATGCAAAGGTGCCAACAATCTCATCAACAAAGCCGGAGACTATGGCTCGTGAGGACTCGGCTCTCCTACTTTGCCCAAGGGGCTTCACCAAATCCACAAACGGAAACGTGGGTTCTATAAGATGAAGATTCTCAAGAATGCGCTCCTCGACCAGCATGGAAGAAGTATATGTTACTCAACAAGCATGGAAGCCTTTGTTCTTAAGGAATTCCTTCAACGTGTCATACCAAGCCCGTGGGGCTTGCTTGAAGCAACAGAGGGCCTTGTTGATACTTTTTCAATGTTCTCTGGGTCTTGAAACCTGGGGGTTGAGAAACATTTACTTCTTCCTCGGGCTTACCATTGAGGAATGCACTTTTCACATCCATTTGATATAAGATGATATTATGATGGTTAGCATAAGCAAGAAGTACATGAATAGCCAAGTCTAGCAACAAGAGCAAAAGTTTCATCGAAGTCAATCCCTTCAACCTGTGTGTAGCTCTGAGCTACAAGACGGGCCATATTCCTCACCTCTTGGCCATGTTCGTCTTGTTTGTTACGATTTTTTATAGATCCACTTGGTGCCTATGACAATCTCCCACACATTGTTGAGCTCGAACTGATGCAATTCCTCTTGCATAGATTGAATCCACTCACACTCCAGAAATGCTTCAACGACTTTGGTGGGTTCTGAGATGGAGACAAAAGAGTAGTGCCCACATAAGGTATCAAGATGTGAAACCTTTGAGCGAGTGTGACGAGCCAGTGAGTTTATGTTGCTGATGATTTTGTCGAGTTGCCCTTCATTTGTCACTCTTGGATGGGTAGGGCGACGGCCTTGTTGTTGTTGAGCATTTTCATCAGCACCATTTTCTTCAGCATCATTTTCTTCATCATCATGAATATCTTCATGATTTGGGACAACCAGTTCTTCAGATCAAATAGATTCTTTAGTGGGTCTGATGTCATCGGTATCCTTGAACCTAATAAATTCCTCAGGAGGCATTTCATCTAGCACATGAGACAGGTGCTCTCTTTGCGAGCAGTTAGTTTCATTGAAATGCACGTCCACAGTTCCAACAACCTTGTTGTGATAGGTGCTGCAGACTGTATAGGTGTGCAAGTTCTTTCTGTAACCAAGCATAAAACCTTCATGTGCTTTTGGTGCAAATTTGAAATTGTGATGAGGATCCCTAATCCAGCATCTAGCAACGAAGACTTTGAAATAACTTACATCTGGTTTCTTGTGAGTGAGGAGTTCATATGAAGTCTTCTTGAGGAATTTGTGAAGATAGACCCTACCAATGATGTGGCAATTAGTACCAACTGCTTCAAGCAAAAAATGACGAGGGGTCTTGTATTCAGAAAGCATGGCGCGTGCAATCTTAACAAGTGTCTTATTCTTGCACTCCAAGACGCCATTCCGTTGAGGAGTGTAGGGGGCAGATAGCTCATGAATAATTTCTAGTTTTTCAGGATAGTCGTCAACACTTGTGTTCTTAAACTCGGTCCCATTGTCACTCCTAGTGTCCTTGATCTCGATGCCATAGTTCGTCGTGACCCTTGAAGAAAATTGTCTCAAGATTTTTATACATGATAATGTGCATCCAGGTGTGATGAGAAAAGTCATCAACTATGACGAAGCCATATAGAGATGAAACATTGGTTGGTGTGGCACAATGAGTGGGGCCAAAGAGGTCCATATGAAGCAATTCAAAGGGGTGGGTGGTAGTCATGATAGTTTATGAGGGATGCTTGGATCTGGTCGTCTTTCCAGACTAAGAAGCCGCACACAAATGATCCTTGAGGAACCAGACACCCTCTATGCCGATGACATGCTTCTTCTTAGAGAGTGTGTTCAATGTCACGCCCAAGATGCGGTCCTATCCTTATTTCGGCACGAGGGCCTCGACAGGGATAGAAGCGCATCTCGTCATGTAGCAAGAATGGATATCATTACAAGTACGTGTACATAAGAGATGAGTATATGGATCTGGCTTACACTCGCCACAAGCTACATCAGAGTCACATTAATACAACATGATACTCAAACATCATACAGAAGAGCAATGTCCGACTACGGACGAAATCAAATGATAAAATGACATCCATCCTTGCTATCCTAGGTTTCCGCCTAGAACCCATCCTATATTGATGATGAAGAAGAAGAAGAACTCCAAATCAAACAAGCATCGTGCTCACGTCAAATCATCACATTACCTGTACCTACTGTTGGGGAACGTCGCATGGGAAACAAAAATTTTCCTACGCACACGCAAACCTATCCATGGTGATGAGCATCTACGAGAGGGAGAGTGGATCTACATACCCTTGTAGATCGCTAAGCGGGAAGCGTTAAGAAACGCGGTTGGTGTAGTCGAACATCTTCGCGATCCAAATCGCCGAGCGTCCCGCGATCTCATCACGATCCGTCCCGCGATCCAATCACGATCCGTCCCGTGAACTCATCACGATCCGTCCCGCGATCTCATCACGATCCGTCTCATGATCTTGATCACGATCTGTCCCGCAAACTCATCACGATCCGTTCCGCGATCTCATCACGAACTGTCTCGCGATCTCGATCACGGTCCTTCCGATCTAGCGCCGAACGGACGGCACCTCCGTGTTCAGCACACGTGCAGCTTGATGACGATCTCCACCGTCTTGATCCAGCAAGAGGAGGTGGAGAGTAGAGAGAGTTCACCGGCAGCGTGACGGCGCTCCGGTGATGGTGGTGGAGCAATTCCGGCAGGGCTTCGCCTAAGCGCTGCAGAAAACCGATCTAGAGGAGAAACTATGCACCGGTGGAACGGGTAGCACGTGGCCGGAAATTCTGTCCAAAAACCACCCAATCCACTAGTATATATAGGAGGAGAGGAGAGGAGAGGCAGCCAAGGCCTTTGGGTCGGCCGAAATAGGAGGTGGGAGCAATCCTACTTCACCTCCAATCCTAGTTGGAGTAGGATTGCCTCCTATTGGCTGATTTTCCACTTTTTGCTTTAGGACTTTCTCTCCTGCGCCATGGACCTTTGTGGCTGTTTTCCCAGCCCACTAAGGGCTGGTTATTATTCTCCCACAGCCCATGGACCTCTTGGGGTCGAAATACCCCTCCCGGAGGTCCCCCGGTACACTACCGGCACTCCCGGTACACTACCGATACTCCCGGTACACTACCGATGAGGCCGAAACTTTTCCGGAAACCAAACTGGGACTTCCTATATATGAATCTTTACCTCCGGACCATTCCGGAGCTCCTCGTGACGTTCGGGATCTCATCCGGGACTCCGAACAACCTTCGGTCACCACCACACATAACTCTACACTACCGAAACGTCACCGAACCTTAAGTGTGCAGACCCTGCGGGTTCGAGAACTATGTAGACATGACCGAGACACCTCTACAGTCAATAACCAATGGCGGGACCTGGACGTCCACATTGGTTCCTACATATTCTACGAAGATCTTTATCGGTCGAACCTCTATGTCAAGGATTCAGTTAATCCCGTATAACGTTCCCTTTGTTCTTCGGTATGTTACTTGCCCGAGATTCGATCGTCGGTATCTCCATACCTAGTTCAACCTCGTTACCGGCAAGTCTCTTTACTCGTTCCATAATACAAGATCCCGCAACTAACAATTAGTCACGTTGCTTGCAAGGCTCATTGTGATGTTGTATTACCGAGTGGGCCCTGAGATACCTCTCCGTCACACGGAGTAACAAATCCCAGTCTCGATCCATGCCAACTCAACAGACACCATCGGAGATACCTGTAGAGCACCTTTATAGTCACCCAGTTACGTTGCGACGTTTGATACACACAAGGCACTCCTCCAATATCCGTGAGTTGCATGATCTCATGGTCATAGGAACATATACTTGACATGCAGAAAACAGTAGCAATAAACTGACACGATCATATGCTATGTTTGTAGTTTGGGTCTTATCCATCACATCATTCTCCTAATGATGTGATCCCGTTATCAAATGACATCTCATGTCCATGGCTAGGAAACCTTAACCATCCTTTGATCAACGAGCTAGTCCATTAGAGGCATACTAGGGACATGGTTTTGTCTATGTATCCACACATGCATTTAAGTCTCCGATCAATACAATTATAGCATGGATAATAAACGATTATCATGAACAAGGAAATATGATAATAACTAATTTATTATTGCCTCTAGGGCATATTTCCAACAGTCTCCCACTTGCACTAGAGTCAATAATCTAGTTCACATCACCATGTGATTCGCATTGTTATGAATCTAACACCCAATGAGTTCTGGGGCTCGATCATGCTTTGCATGTGAGAGAGGTCTTATAATCAACGGGTCTTCGATATTCAGATCCGTGTGTACTTTGCAAATCTCTATGTCAAACTGTAAACACTGCTACCACACTCCACTTGGTACTATTTCCAAATGGCTGCTCCACTATACGTATCCAGATTGCTACTACTAGTCATCCGGATAGGTGTTAAAGCTTGCATCGACGTAACTCTTTACGACGAACTCTTTATCACCTCCACAATCAAGAAACATTTCCTTAGTCCTCTGGTTACTAAGGATAATTCCGACCGCTGTCCAGTGATCCACTCCTGGACCACTCTTGTACCCCTTGACAGACTCATGGCAAGGCACACATAGGTGCGGTACACAACATGGCATAATATAGGGCCTATGGCTAAGGCATAGGGGACGACGTTCGTCCTTTCTCTTTCTTCTGCCGTTGTCGAGCTTTGAGTCTCACTCAACTTCACACCTTACAAATCAGACGAGAACTATTTCTCTGGCTGATCCATTTTGAACTCTTTCAAAATCTTGTCAAGGTATACACTCATTTAAAGTCTCATCAAGCATCTTGATCTATCTCTATAGATTTTGATGCTCAACAATTAGGTAGCTTTATCCAGGTCTTCCTTTGAAAATCACTTTCCAAATGTCCGTTTTATGCTTTCCAGAAACTCTACATTATTTTTGATCAACAATATGTCATCCACATATACTTATCAGAAATTCTATAGTGCTCCCACTCACTTTTTTGCAAATACAAGTTTCTCGTAAACTTTGTATAAACATCAAAACTTTGATCACCTCATCAAAGCGTATATTCCAACTCCGAGATGCTTGCTTCAGTCCATGGAAGGATCACCGAAGCTTGCACACCCTTTAGCATCCTTAGGCCTGACAAAACCTTCTGGTTGTATCACATACAACCTTTCCTCAAGTAAACCGTTAAGGAAACGATGTTTTGACATCCATCTGCCAGATTTCATAATTGAAAACACAGCAACTGCTAACATAATTCCAACAGACTTTAGCACCACTACGAGTGATAAAGTCTCATCGTAGTCAACTCCTTGAACTTTTCACAAACATCTTTGCAACAAGTCGAGCTTTACAAATAGTGACATTCACCATCAGTGTCTGTCTTCATTTTAAAGACCCATTTGTACTCAACGACCTGCCGTCCAACGAGCAAGTCTACCAAAGTCTACACTTGGTTTTCATACATGGATCCTATCTCGGATTCATGGCCTCTAACCATTTGTTGGAATCCGGGCCCATCATCGCTTCTCCATAGCTCGTAGGTTCATCGTTCTCCAACAACATGATCTCCAAGACAGAGTTGTCGTACCACTTAGGAGCAGTACACATCCTTGTCGACCTACGAAGTTCGATAGTAACTTGATCCTGAAGCTTCATGATCATCATCATTAACTTCCTCTTCAACTAACGTAGGCTTCACAGAAACATCTTTCTGCGCTGCGCTACTCTCTGGTTGAACAAAGGTTCAACAACCTCATCAAGTTCTATCTTCCTCCCACTCAATTCTTTCGAGAGAAACATTTCCTCGAGAAAGGATCCGTTTAAGCAACAAACATTTTGCACTAGGATCTGAGATTTAAGGTTCACCCAACTGATCTTAGGGTATTCTATGAAGATGCAATTTGTCCGCCTTGGGTTCGACCTCATTAGGTGAAAACATTTTCCACACAAGTGTCACATCCCAAAATATTAAGAAATGACAGCTTAGGTTTCTATCAAACCATAATTCACATGGTGTCATCTCAACGGATTTAGATGGTGCCCTATTTAAAGTGAATGTAGTTGTCTCTAATGCATAACCCCAAAATTATAGTAGTAAAACGACAAGAGACATCATATTACGCATCATGTCCAATAGAGCATAACTATGATGTTCGGACACACCATCACACTATGGTGTTCCAGGTGGCGTTTAGTTGTGAAACAACTTTCACATTGTCTTAAGTTGTATGCCAAAGTCGTGACTCAGATATTCACCTCCACGATCCTATCGCAGTCATTTTTATCTTCTTGTCACGATGATCTTTAAACTTCACTCTGAATTTGCTTGAACCTTTCAAACGATTCAGACTTGTGTTTCATTAAGTAAATATACACTATATCTACTCAAATCATCAGTGGGTAAGAAAATAACGATATCCACTACACGCTACAAGACTCACTAGATTGCATACATCAACATGTATCATTTCCAATGAATCACTTGCCCGCTCCATCCAACGGGGTCCTTTAGTCATCTTGCCCAAGAGGCATGGTTCGCATGTCTCAACCGATTCAAAATCGAATGAGTCCAAATATCCATCAGCATGGAGTTTCTACATGTGCTTTATACCAATATGACATTTAGCGGCAGTGCCACAAGTATGTGGTACTATCATCATTAACTTTGTATCTTTTGACATCAATGTTATGAACATGTGTACTACTATGATCAAGATTTCAACAAACCATTCTCACTGGGTGCATGACCATTGAAGGTATTATTCATGTAAACAGAATAACCATTATTCTCTAATTTAAATGAATAACTTTATTGCAATAAACATGATCTAATCATGTTCATGCTCAACGCAAAACACCAAATAACATTTATTTAGGTTCGTCACTAATCCTGAAGGTAGAGAGAGTGTGCGATGTTGATCACATCAACCTTGGAAACACTTCCAACACATATCGTCACCTCACCCTTAGCTAGTTCTCCCTTTATTCCGTAGCTTTTATTTCGAGTTACTAACATTTAGCAACCGAACCGGTATCCAATACCCAGGTGCTACTAAGAGTACTAGCAAGGTACACATTAATAACTCGTATATCAAATATACTTCTATCAATGTTGCCAGCCTTCTTATCTACCAAGTATCTAGGGTTGTTCTGCTTTAGCGACCGCTCACCTCATAACAGAAGCACTTAGTCTCAGGTTTGAGTTCAACTTTGGGTTGCTTCACTGGAGCAGCAACTGACTTGCTATCCATGAAGTTTTCCTCCTTGCTCTTGCCCTTCTCGAAACTAGTGGTTTGATTAACCATCAACACTTGACGCTCCTTCTTGATTTCTACCTTCGCGGTGTCAAACATCGCGAACAACTCAGGGATCAACATTTCTTTCCCTGGTGTATTATAGTTCATCACTAAGTTCTAGTAGCTTTAGTGATAGTGACTTGGAGAACTATATCAATCACTATCTTATCTGGAAGATAAACTCCCACTTGATTCAAGCGATTGTAGTACCCAGACAATCTGAGTACATGCTCAACGATTGAGCTATTCTCCTTCATCTTATAGGCAAAGAATCTTGTTGGAGATCTCATATCTCGCAACACAGGCACGAGCCTGAGATCACAATCTCTACTCCTAGAACATCTCATATGTTCCGTGACCTTCAAAATGTTTCGGAGCCTCAATTCTAAGCCGTAATGCATGACGCACTAAACTATCAAGTAGTCATCGAAACATGCGTGTCAGATGTTCACAACATCTACAGACGACGCTAGATGGGGTGGCGCACCGAGTGGTGCATTAAGGACATAAGCCTTCTATGCAGCAATGAGGACAATCCTCAGATCACGGACCCAGTCCGCAATTTTGCTACCAACATCTTTCAATTCTATTTCTCTAGCAAAATATAAAAAATACAAGGGAGCTTACAGCGCGAGCTAGTAATCTACAACATAATTTGCAAAGACACTTTGACTATGTTCATGATAATGAGTTCAATTAATCATATTACTTAAGAACTCCCACTCAAATTGACATCCCTCGGGTCATTCGAGTGATACATGATCCAAATTCACCAACTCAAGTCCGATCATCACGTGAGTTAAGGTGGCTTCAATGGTGAACATCATTATGTTGATCATATCCACTATATGACTCATGCTCGACCTTTCGGTCTCTTGTGTTCCGAGGCCATGTCTGTACATGCTAGGCTCGTCAAGTTTAACCTGAGTGTTCTGCGCGTGCAAATCTGGTTTGCACCCGTTGTATGTGAACGTAGATTCTATCACACCCGATCATCACGTGGTGTCTCAACACGACGAACTTTCGCAACGGTGCACACTCGGGGAGAACACAGTTCATCTTGAAATTCAAATGAGGGATCACCTTATAATGTTACCGCCGTACTAAGCAAAACAAGGTGCATAAAAGGATTAACATCTCATGCAATTCATAAGTGACATGATATGGCCATGAACTTGTGCTTTTGATCTCCATGTAGAAAGCACCGGCATGATCTCCATCGTCACCGACATGACACCATGATCTCCATCAACGTGTCGCCATCGGGGTTGTCACGCCCTGCATGCTTCTACTACTATTGCTACCGTAGCGATAAAGTAAAGCATTACATCGCGCTTAATGATTGACACGCAGGTCATACAATAATTAAAGACAACCCTATGGCTCCTGCCGGTTGCCGTATTCATCGACATGCAAGTCGTGATAATCTATACATCACATGATCATCTCATACATCACATATATCACATCATGTAATTGGCCATATCATATCACAACATACCCTGCAAAAACAAGTTAGACGTCCTCTAATTGTTGTTGCAAGTTTTACGTGGCTGCTACGGGTATCTAGCAAGAATGATTCTCACCTACGCATAAACCACAACGGTGATACATAGATTGCTTTTCAACCTTCTCAAGGACCGCCTTTGTCGGATCCGATCCAACTAAAGTGAGAGAAACTGTCACCCGCAAGCCATCTAAGCAACAAGTTGCATCGAGGGAACCGGTCTCTCGTAAGCGTACGAGTAATGTTGGTCCGGGCCGCTTCATCTCACAATCTCGCTAAACCAAAATCCGACCAAGGGAGGAAGCAATCTAAGCATCAACGCCCACAAACCTTTTGTGTTCTACTCGAGATCTCATCGAACCATCAACCTAGCTCATGATGCCACTGTTGGGGAACGTCGCATGGGAAACAAAAATTTTCCTACGCACACGCAAACCTATCCATGGTGATGAGCATCTACGAGAGGGAGAGTGGATCTACATACCCTTGTAGATCACTAAGCGGGAAGCGTTAAGAAACGCGGTTGGTGTAGTCGAACATCTTCGCGATCCAAATCGCCGAGCGTCCCGCGATCTCATCACGATCCGTCCCGCGATCCAATCACGATCCGTCCCGTGAACTCATCACGATCCGTCCCGCGATCTCATCACGATCCGTCTCATGATCTTGATCACGATCTGTCCCGCAAACTCATCACGATCCGTTCCACGATCTCATCACGAACTGTCTCGCGATCTCGATCACGGTCCTTCCGATCTAGCGCCGAACGGACGGCACCTCCGCGTTCAGCACACGTGCAGCTTGATGACGATCTCCACCGTCTTGATCCAGCAAGAGGAGGTGGAGAGTAGAGAGAGTTCACCGGCAGCGTGACAGCGCTCCGGTGATGGTGGTGGAGCAATTCCGGCAGGGCTTCGCCTAAGCGCTGCAGAAAACCGATCTAGAGGAGAAACTATGCACCGGTGGAACGGGTAGCACGTGGCCGGAAATTCTGTCCAAAAACCACCCAATCCACTAGTATATATAGGAGGAGAGGAGAGGAGAGGCATCCAAGGCCTTTGGGTCGGCCGAAATAGGAGGTGGGAGCAATCCTACTTCACCTCCAATCCTAGTTGGAGTAGGATTGCCTCCTATTGGCTGATTTTCCACTTTTTGCTTTAGGACTTTCTCTCCTGCGCCATGGACCTTTGTGGCTGTTTTCCCAGCCCACTAAGGGCTGGTTATTATTCTCCCACAGCACATGGACCTCTTGGGGTCGAAATACCCCTCCCGGAGGTCCCCCGGTACACTACCGGCACTCCCGGTACACTACCGATACTCCCGGTACACTACCGATGAGGCCGAAACTTTTCCGGAAACCAAACTGGGACTTCCTATATATGAATCTTTACCTCCGGACCATTCCGGAGCTCCTCGTGACGTTCGGGATATCATCCGGGACTCCGAACAACCTTCGGTCACCACCATACATAACTCTACACTACCGAAACGTCACCGAACCTTAAGTGTGCAGACCCTGCGGGTTCGAGAACTATGTAGACATGACCGAGACACCTCTACAGTCAATAACCAATGGCGGGACCTGGACGTCCACATTGGTTCCTACATATTCTACGAAGATCTTTATCGGTCGAACCTCTATGTCAAGGATTCAGTTAATCCCGTATAACGTTCCCTTTGTTCTTCGGTATGTTACTTGCCCGAGATTCGATCGTCGGTATCTCCATACCTAGTTCAACCTTGTTACCGGCAAGTCTCTTTACTCGTTCCATAATACAAGATCCCGCAACTAACAATTAGTCACATTGCTTGCAAGGCTCATTGTGATGTTGTATTACCGAGTGGGCCCTGAGATACCTCTCCGTCACACGGAGTAACAAATCCCAGTCTCGATCCATGCCAACTCAACAGACACCATCGGAGATACCTGTAGAGCACCTTTATAGTCACCCAGTTACGTTGCGACGTTTGATACACACAAGGCACTCCTCCGATATCTGTGAGTTGCATGATCTCATGGTCATATGAACATATACTTGACATGCAGAAAATAGTAGCAATAAACTGACACGATCATATGCTATGTTTGTAGTTTGGGTCTTATCCATCACATCATTCTCCTAATGATGTGATCCCGTTATCAAATGACATCTCATGTCCATGGCTAGGAAACCTTAACCATCCTTTGATCAACGAGCTAGTCCATTAGAGGCATACTAGGGACATGGTTTTGTCTATGTATCCACACATGCATTTAAGTCTCCGATCAATACAATTATAGCATGGATAATAAACGATTATCATGAACAAGGAAATATGATAATAACTAATTTATTATTGCCTCTAGGGCATATTTCCAACACCTACAACTGTTGTTGTAGTAATCTGTGAGCCACAGGGACTCAGCAATCTCATTTCCAAGGGTAGCAAGACTATTAAAGTTTAATGGGTGAGGTATGGTTAAGTGGTGAGGCTGCAGCAAGCGACTAAGCATTTATTTGAGTGGCTATCTTACGAGTACAGAAAGTAAAGTATGATGGTCTACGCATAACGGACGTGAACTAGTAATGATCACTAACTGATCCTGAACACCTACTTACGTCAAACATAACCCCACCGTGTTCTCTTTCGGATAAGAACTCACGAAAAGAGACAATCATGGTTACGCACACAATTGGTGTATTTTATTAGAGTTTACTTCAAGTTTGCTATGACCAGGTGTTAAACAAAGTATCCAAGTTTGCCACATAACTGCGGGCATGACTTCTCAAAAAGATTTAACCCTGCAGGGGTGCTCCAACTCATCCATCACAAACTAACCACACGCAGCGGGAATAACCTCAACCACGGATCTCGTGATTTTCCTAGGCAATTCCAAAGGAAATCCACCACCTCGAGATAGCCCAAAGAATAATCAGAATTCCTCACTCAAGACGTTCGAGAAAAGTAAAACAAATCCAGCAAGGCCGCCCGGCGTGTCGACGATCCCGATAGGAGCCGCGCATCTCGTTCTCAGGACAGGACGGATGAGCGATGGTTACCACGCCAAACACCAAGTTGCCCCGGGTAGCATTAATAAGCTGCTCTGGGTTGGACCAACACTCATGAGGAGCACTGGCCCGGGGGTTGATTAAATTATCCGCGGGTGCCAGCGGGTCCCTATGCAATTTTATTAATTATTAGGCAAATGTAGTACCAATGTTGGGCCTTGCCAGACGAGTTTTATCCCAAAACGAAAATCAAGGGGGTCCCCATAACAACCCCGAGCATATTAGGAGCGCTCAATTATGGAACATAACACCGGTTCACAAGTAACTAGAGTGGCAAGAGTGGAACAAAACACCGAGCAAAAGGCCAAGCCTTCCACCTTTACCAAGTATATAAGTGCATTAAATTAAGTAGCAGTAGTATTGTGATATAACAAAAGAATGTCCATGATGACACATGGAAGCAATTGCACCTGCAACTAGAAATGCTATAAGAGGGGCTGAGCAAGCGGTAACATAGCCAAACAAGGTTTGCTGGGATGGTGGAGGGTTAGAGGCTTTTCATGGCAATGTTGGGAGGCTTGACAAACAAGTGGTAGGTAGCGTGACATAGCAATAAAAACGAGACATCTAGCATGGCAATGATAGTAATGGTATCCAAGGAAATGTGTCATCTTGCCTGAGATCCCGCTCGGAAGAAGATCGAGTCCATGAAGAAGATGAGCCAACGTAGTCGAACGAATCCTCACACTCTGGACGCTTTCGGAACTTTATCGAGAAAGAACAATACGGAAACAAACAATCAACACAAGATAGACCACAACATATGCATGATATGATGCGCAAGCAAATATGATGCATGCCGGTTTGAATACGCAAGGCATGACAAGCAAGAACAACAAACACTACTCCACATTAAGTGAAGTTCAATATGCAACGAGTTGCATATTGACGAAACTCCACGTTCGGATTATTTAGTTCACTCTCGTTAGGTACACGGCAATATTAAATGTTGTCAGGTATGGCAAGAGGTGAAGCATGAGTAAACTACAGTATCTAGGCATCTTAAATGAGGTCGGAAATAACTTATAGTATTTCCGAAACGACCTGATATGTTAATTTCGAAATTGGTCCAGATCTGAACAAATCATATTTTATATTTGGTAAGCAACAGAATAAAGTATACCATGTCATTCTACATGTCATTCTAGTCAATTTACATATATGGAACATCTCAAACGGAGCTACGGCCTAAAAGATACAAGCAACACAAAATGCACATGTCATGAATGCAAATGCATGAAAATTACCATCACAAACATTTCAAATCATTAATGCAGAAAGTTATTATGAAACTACATGAGATTCTAAGCAATTTTCATATACAACACGTTCAAAACGGAGCTACGGTTCAACAAATACGACCAACACGAGTTTTAGTTGAAATCTGCCCAAAACAGCAAGATAGCATTTGCACGCAAGAAAACAACAAGCTACAAGATCCTAACATGCACAAACTACGCATGGGGCAGTAGTATATAACACACACTTCATGTCATATTCACATATCATATTCAAAACATGCATGGATCACATGGTAGGAAGCTCACGAGGTAGCTACTTGAAAACAGTTTCACACTTAGTGAAAATAGCAGTTTTTGACAGTGCAGTTTTTATCACGAAGGCATATTGACAGCAGTAAAACTATATGCTACAGGTCATATTATTTCATGAAACTTAACAGAATAATAAAGGACATTATCAACTACAAATAACTCCATTACACCTACCACAAAAGGACTCTAGATCACTAGCAAAACACATGGCAAGACAGCAACAAAATATTACAGATTCCAGACTTGGAAATATTTCGGACCCTCCAAACAGCAGTATTTTATAGCATGTAGACAACAAGAAAACAACAGCTAAACATGCATTTCTATGGCAGACAAAATGTCCAGGTGCTAGGACACATATCAAAGGGCATATCTCATGTTCAAAATTATTCCAAATCATGCATGGATTAAATCCCACAAAATTAACAAAAGGGCATCACAGCAAAAATGACATGCACACAAAATTCTCAAATGACAAAACTAGATGCACACATAAATTATATGGATTTTTTCTACCCTGAGAACATATATAATATGCAAAGGTTCATGTGAAAAAATAATCACAATTAATTATGCAAGTTATGGCATAATTTATTAGCAAGTCATTTTATGTAAAATAAGTGCAAACTCCATGTCAACATTTTTATCATGCATGAAAATGCAATATTATGAAACTCCACCCAATTCTACACATTTTACATAAAGGGTTCGATTAATTCGGGGCACGTTTAAACATATATGTGCAAATGCAAAATATGGCAATTATGCAATATGATGCAAATAGCGAGCTTAGTCATTTATATCATGGATGAAAATGACATATAATTAATCTACACATTTTTCTAAGCATTTTTCATATATAAAATATTTTTATACGACATACAATTTTTTTATATCTATTAACGTATTAAAATAAGCAATTGGGCCTACACACGAAAATAAATAAAAACGCGCAGGGAGGGGAAGGCTGGGCTCACCAGGTGTGACAGCCAAAGTGATGTCCCTACCTTTTATGGCATGTAACTATTGTATAAACCTTGTGTCATGAGCTTATTAATGTTTTGAAACTTGTCATCCATGTGTGGTTGTACATTCATGCATCATTTCATCCATCATAGCGTTCATCTTGCCTTGCTTGTTTTCATGTGTCTTTGAATGGTGTGGTGGATGAGAGTGTGACTTGTGTTGTGATGTGATTTGAGTGTTTGTGGAGTTCATGTGTGCAACCTCCTTCATCTTCCCCTCTCTTTCTTTCATCAAATACCCCAACCTAATGCCTTTCATTCGCATGTTATTTTCATAACAGAATTAACTTGCAAATTAAAATGCTTAAAAATGTTCAAGAGGTAGCCCTATATGTATATTTAATTTAGAGTGTGGTTCTTTTGGATGTTGGAGTGGTATGCTTTTGTGCTTTAATAAAACAGGGGCTGTTATTTTAAAAGGAATTAAAATTACTTGTCCTAAAAAATTAACTTAATATTTTTATTAAATAGTGAATTATTTAGTGAGTCCCAATCTATTTTGTTTTCACAAGATCTTTTTCCAGCTGTCTCCTTTTGGCTTGTGTTGCTGTTGTTTAAAAAAATAAAGAAAGCCTTTTTGTGAGAGGGAGAGAACTGTCCCCTAGCTGGGCCTCTCCCGGCCTAGCAGCAGCGAGGCCGAGCACTAGCGCAGCCCAGCCGGCCTCCCAACGCGCATGTTCGTTCTCCTGTGTACGACAACACATCCACAGTAGCCACGTCGCCAACTCTGGTGATTTGACGGCCGTCCATCGACCCTAGCCCCTTTATAAGGTGTCCTCGACCTAGCCCTAGCATCCCTAACCCCATTCAGTCCCTCTCCCACCTCGCGCCGCCGCTCAGGTAAGATCCCATGCCATAGCCGTCGCCTGTCTGTCATGCTCCGGTCGAGCTGGAGCATGTGCTCGGGGTAGATCCTCTGCATCGTCCTCTTCCTCCCCGACAGCGAGGATCGACGCCCCGGAGTCCCTAAAGTCTGCTTCATCTACGCACGCAACGCCATCAACCCTGGAGCACCCTCATCGTCGGTGTCTTCTTCCTCGACGTCTTGGAACAGGAGTGTGTCAGAGTTCTTCGACTCACAACCGTCGCTCCATCGTCTCCCGCGCCTCCTATCCATGTCCTAGGTAGTGGAGGTATACCCCTCCTTCCATTCCTCTCGCCCGCTTTGTTGTTAGCCTCATATACACGTAGTTTCGTCCATGTCAACTTCGCGCTCTCGGTGCTCTGCCCTTAGATGCAGTATGTGTACTATTTTTTTGCCCTTCCATTCTTGCTCCCCGCGCGTCGGGTCCTTGTCCCTCGCACTCCTAGGGGAATTCCGTACCCCCGCCAGTGTTCCGCCTTGCCGGAGATGGCCGGAGCTAGCCTCGTGCTGCGCCGTTGCTCTACCAGAGTGTGTGTGCGGTTAAGTTCATCAGATAGTTAGTGCATGTGTGTGCTTAAGATAGGCAGAGCGCCCACTTTGTTAGCAAACACAGCGATAGCAGAGTGGTTGGTTCGTGGGGTAAGACCCAGGAGGTCTTGGGTTCGAGCCCAAGTACCTCCCCTTTTTTTTTTTTTCTTTTGTTTCTTTTTCTTCCTTGCTTTATATGTGTGTATATGCAGAATTGAGCAAGTGTAGGTTTTCTTTCTGTTTTCTTTTGTGATTTGTAGTGTGTGGTGTGCTTGGTGCGTATATATGTGTGTGTGTGTGAGTTTTGTGCCTAGTGCTAATGCATATATTGCCATGTGAGTAAGTATGTGGATGAACACCCCCTCTTGGGTGGTATGGTCATGAGTGAGCTTGTGCTCATATGCCCTTAGGCATATGAAGCATGTGTGTGTGTGCTTTGTAGAGTGTGTGTGGTGTAGAGTGTATGTGTGTGTGTGGGTGACTAGTGGGCTTCCCACTTGACTCACACCTTGTTGATTATATGCATGTGGTATTTGTTAGCTCATTTCCATCTCTAGCTAAGATTCCAATCTACGTTGCTCATATTTGCTCATGTTCAATTAGAGTACGAACCACTTATGTGAATAGGTGATTGTTTTTGCTATCTTGTTGTGCCTTGTTGTTTCACATGAACATATGAGTATGACACATGTATTTGAGGTAGAAAGAGCCAATGAATCCATTGGTGCTTTCAGATTCCACTTTTGAGCAAGTTCATAAAACTGTCATTTTCAGCTGTGTTGCTACTTTGTCATTTTTGCATGATTTAATCCTTACTTGCTTTGGGGAATGTGCCAACATGAAAGTGCTAGTGTTTTATATCTATTATGCCATGGTATTTTTGTTTAACATGAGAATTATCCATATAAGCGGGAACCATGCTGTTAAGTAGCCAACTTAATGTTTCTGTTTCAGCATGCTAAAAAAAAGTACTAAGTCTGAGAATATGCTGTTATTTTTATGCCATCTAGAGAGGATGGTATCTTGTGATGTGTTGTGAATTTGAGCATGATCAGCGTCAGCTATTTGTAGTAGATGCTGTTTACTACCATCCTGGTAAATTTCATGCCAATAGGATCTCTCTAGCATATTTAACTACTGCTGTCAACTTGCTACTTTATAATCTCAGATTCCAGAAAACTGGAATTTTCACTAAGTCCCAGAAAACTGTCAACTTGACAGCTTCATGCTTATTAATGTGTGCCTCCGTTGCTGATTGTGTAGTTGGATAAGTTGATGTATATATCATGTATGTTCTGTCAATATCTTGTTTGTGGATGTAGGGTTCCTGTAGCTCCAGTTATGGGCTGTGTAAATTGCTATGTTGCTGTTTTGTGGCAGATTGTTATTTTATTGTTTTGTGACTTGTGGGAGCTATACTCCATGGAATTGATTGATTTTTGAGTCTATTGTGGTTGGTTTTTCGTGGCCTAACCAGTGGCTACCTTGGAATGCCAAGAATTAGCCCATGGCATTGGTTGTCTTGTGTTTTGCCTTCGTACATTGTCATGAGCGTATCATGAGAACCGTAACTCCGTTTCTTGCGTTCCTTATATGCATTTCTATCGAATTTGCATGCTGCATCCATATTTTACATGTTCATGCATGTCCAAATAACTTAACATGAGGTTCTGTCCAGATTCATTAATAAACAAACTTTGCATGTGAAACCTGACTAGTTTTGGATTGCCATGTTAAATTCTTCTAAACGGATCATGCATCATCTTGTTTGTGCATTGCACCTTGGTTGGATGTTTATTGTTGCTTTTTCTCTTGGGTAGATGCGATTGTTGATACTGAGTACGAGGACCCAGGAGAGTACCACTACGAGGATCCCGCTACTTGTATCACTGAAGAACCAACAGGCAAGATGGTCATACCCGCATCCCGAAACTATTTTCGCTTGCTAGTTTCTCGATGTTATCATTACAATTGCGCTACCTACCACTTGAATATCAGCCTCCTACTTGCCATGAAAGCCTCTAACCCTCCACGTCGTAGCAAACCTTTGATTGGCCAAGTTAGCGCTGCTCAGCCCCTCTTGTAGCGTTCTTAGTTGCAGGTGCAGGTTGTTCCATGTGATAACATGGATTTGGATATGACAATATTATCTGTTATTTAATTTAATACACATATATATCTTTGCATTGGTGGAAGGCTTGGCCTTTTGCTAAGTGTTTTGTTCCGTTGTTACCGCCATAGATTCTTGTTACCGGTGTTATGTTTTCCATATTTTGCGCTCCTAACACGCTCAGGGTTGTTATGGGGACCCCCTTGTTTATTCGGTTGAGATTAAAAATTGTCTAGCAAGACCCAACATTGGTACTACATTTCCTTAACTACTTAATAAAATTTTCATAGGGTCTTGCAAACCCGTGGATAATTAATCAACCCCCGGGCCAGTGCTCCTCATGAGTGTTGGTCCAAACTAGAGCATTATGCGGGGCCAACCCAGGGCAACTTGGGAGATTTCTATCAGGCCTCCGTACGCGTCGCTTATCCATCGTGTCCTGAGAACGAGATATGCGGCTCTTATCGGGTTCGTTGACACGTCGGGTGGTCTTGCTGGATTTGTTTTACCTTTATCGAGTGTCTTGCGTGTGGAGTCTGACTTTCTTCGGGTTTTCTCGAGGTGTTGGAATTCCTTTGGAATTACCTATGATGACCGCGAGATCCATGGTCAAGGCTATTCCCGCGAAGTGTGGTTATTTGTGATGGACTAGTTGGAGCACCCGTGCAGGGTTAAAAACTTTTCGAGAAGCCGTGCCCGCAGTTATGTGGAAACTTGGATATTTGTTTAACACTCGGTTATAGTAAACTTGAAGTAAACTCTAAATAAAATACACCAACTGTGTGAGTAACCGTGATCATCTCTGCTCATGAACATGATCTGAGAGAGAACACGATGGGGTTATGATTGACGTAAGTAAGTGTTCAGGATCTCATAGAGATCATACTCGATTCGATCGTTCATCGTAGGCCACTCATATTTATTTCATGTTGCGTAAGTTAGCCACCATATATGCTCAGTGCTGCTGCAAACTAAACACATACCACATCCCAACCTTTAAGCTTGAATAGTCTCGGTACCCGGGCGCTTGATTGCTGAGTCCTTATGGCTCATAGATTACTACAACCCTCCAGGTACATGTAGAGATGAGTACGTGCGGGATGATGTTACCCATCTCTAGTGGGAATATGATGAGGAAAGAGGCAGGATGTATGTGAGTTACCCAGATGAGTAGAGGACCATGGTCGTGATCTTTGGGATAGCGAGATAGTATCATTTGCATCTGTTTTTATCGTTTGATTTCGTCCATAGGCGGACCCTGTCTTCATCTTGATGATTTGAACTCTGAGTGAATTGTAATTTAGCATGTGGCGAGTGTAAGCCAATCTTGTATACTCATCTTTTCAGTACTATATGATGTGATGATACTATACTTGCTAACGGCAAGATGCGCCTCTATCCCTTGCGGGGCCCTCGTGCCTTAAAAAGGATAGGCGCGCATCTTGGGCGTGACAAGTTGGTATTCAGAGCCATACAACCATAGGAGCCTTTTCTTGATCGAACTTGGCCGAGTCAAGTCTAGTAAAAACTATTTGCAGTCTAGTTATATCGGAGAGTAGGATTCTTTTTACTCCTCTTCTATGCTCTGGTGAGGTATTCGACTTAGGAATTTTGATTCTCCTCCTCTTCTCGCTCAATTTTTTTTAGGATCATGCAGGTATTTTGGAATCTATATGATGCCGATGTGATAGGGTTCTGTCTTGGTGCCTCCTATCTGACTTGATTTCTTCCGGGGAGTCGAGCTCCAGGGAATGTTGGCACATCATTATCATTCAACTTCCTTGATATCTCAGGACGGAGAGTGTTTGGAATTACTTCAATACTTATCGTGGTGAGATAAGGTCGGAGTCACCCAGTACTGGGGAGGCGTCCGGGGTACCACCATGGTTTAGTATCGTTGTGAGTTCGAGGATTCGAGATTAGATGATTTTGCGAAAGCCTCTAGTTATGTGTTGAAGGATGGATACAGTTGGGGTGTAGGATTGCTAGTTGTGTGAGATATTTCCTCCTTGTATCCCCCACACCAGATTGCATAACCAGAAAGTTTTCGGAAGTTCATAGGTGGGAAATCTTGTACTCATCTAGGATCATCTTCTTTAGATGTATATGGGCATGTACATTTGTTCCGAGTGCTTAGCTCAATACTTTTGTGTTATTGCAAGTGGCTTCTAATTTCTGATGATGTTATCATAAACCTAAGAAGCATTCTTAATAATTTTTCAGTAGGAAGGTTGTGTTGTTATTTGTTCAATTTTCTTCAAGCTCTTGATTCAGCTTTGTTTCATCTTTCAATGAGGTGCTGATGCGTTTTGTCCATCTTCAAGATGGCTCCACCAACTCGCAGCAATCTGGGTTGTGGTGAGGAGCAGAATGATGTTCCACCACCACCCCCGTCACCGCCACCTCCGCCTCATCGTCCAGAAGCTTGGCAAGCTATGATGGCCACAACCAATGCGAACACTCAGATGTTGCTCAGGCTGTTGCAAGAAAGGGAGCAGGGTCAGCAAGATTTTCAAGGGAATTTCTAGAATCAGCTTCAATTTGCGACACTCAATCAGTTCCTTGCCAACCAGCCCAAGTCTTTCACCTGTTGTGAGAAGCCTCTTGATGCTGATGATTGGCTTCGTGATATGAGTAAGCATTTTGAGTGCAGCAATGTTAGGCCAGAGGACTTTGTCAGATTTGCATCGTTCTAGCTCAAGGGTCAAGCAGCTGATTGGTGGCAGCAGTACAAGGATTCCGGGGGCGATCATGTTGTTACTTGGGACGATTTCCGTCGTGACTTCAGGGCTCATCACATTCCGACAAGATTTGCCGAGGAGATGCGTGAGAAGTTCGGGCACCTGAAGCAGGGAAGCAAGTCTGTCTACCAGTACAACGTCGAGTTCCAGAATCTAGCCCGTTATGCTAAGCAAGATGTTCCAGATGACAAGGCTATGATCTATCAGTTCAGAGGTGGTCTCAAGGATGAGCTTTTGCCAGGCCTAGTTCTTCAAGAGCCTCGTGAGTTTGATCAGTTCTATAACATGGCTTTGAAGGTCGAGGCAACTCAGCTCAAGTTGGAGAACTCTAAGAAGCGTTCAAGGGATTCATATTCTTCTTCTTCCAGCTCTCAAATGGTTCCCAAGCAGCAGAAGTATTGGGCGCCAAACCCTCCTCCATTTCGTCCTCCTCAGCAACAGAAGCAGTTTGGTGGTCATGGTTCTTCCCACCCACCCAACCCAGGATTCCAGCAGAGAACCCAGGCATCCAAGGGAGTTCTTGTACCTCCTCCAAGCAATGTTCGTCCGCTTTCTGAGGTAACTTGTCACAAGTGTGGCTAGAAGGGTCACTATGCAAACAAGTGCTACCAGCGGCGTCTTCCGCCTCCTCCTCCTGTCAAACCTCTAGGCAATTCTATGGTGAAGCATAACCCCAAGACTACAAGAGTGAATATGGTGAATGCAGCAGAGGCTGGGGATTCTTCTCAAGTGATCATGGGTAATCTCTCAGTTAATGATTTTCCTGCAAAAGTTTTGTTTGATTTGGGAGCATCGCATTCATTCATGTCTAAAGTATTCTTCGTCAAGCATGATTTTGATTCCGAATTTTTGAGTAAGGCTTTGCGTGTTGTTTCGCCTGGCACTCTCATGAGTGCTAACAAGGTGGTTCCGGATGTTTCTATCAAGTTGGGAAATTATTCTTTTCTGGCTTCTCCAATTGTTCTCGGTAATTCCGACATTGATCTCATTTTGGGCATGGACTTCTTGGCTATGAATAAGGCTCATATTGATTGCAAAGCAAAAGAAGTCAAGCTGACTCATTCTTCAGAGACGTGATTATTTTCGTGGCTCGCGATGACACAATCCGTCTCTTTGCTCTAAATGAGAAGGGTGAAATCTCGGCGATTTCTCAAATTCTGGTGGTTTGTGATTATGAAGATGTCTTCACAGAAGAATTGCCAGGAATGCCTCCGCACCGGCCAGTCGAGTTCGTGATTGATCTCGAGCCCGGAACTGAACCGGTCTTGAAGCGCCCGTATAAACTTGGCCCCGAAGAGCTGAAAGAGTTGAAGAAGTAGCTAGATGAGCAAGAACGTCTTGTCTGATCAGACCAAGTTCTTCTCCATGGGGTTGTGGTGTTTTGTTTGTCAAGAAGAAAGATGGCACGGATCGTCTTTGTGTTGTCTACCGTCCATTGAACAAGAAGACAATCAGAAACAAGTACCCACTTCCCGACATCATTGAGTTGTTTGAACAACTGAAAGGTGACAAGGTTTTCTCGAAGCTTGATCTTCGCATGGGTTATCATCAAATTCGCATTCGTGAAGAAGACATTCCCAAGAACGCTTTCAGGACGAGTTTTGGCTCGTATGAGTACACCGTCATGTCATTTGGTCTTGCTAATGCTCCTCCAACCTTCTCAAGAATGATGCATTTCATTTTCTCTCCTTTCAAGAATGAATTCATCTTGGTCTATCTGGATGATATCCTTGTGTTCTCGGAGACAGAAGAAGAGCATGCAGAGCATCTCCACCTTGTGCTTGACAAGTTAAGAGAGCACCGATTCTATGCCAAGTTTTCCAAGTGTGAGTTTTGGCTCAATGAAGTGGTGTACCTCAGGCATGTCATCTCTGCCGAGGGAATTAAAGTGCACCCTGAGAAAGTTGAGGCAATCTTGAAGTGGGAACCTCCTCAGAATGTGAAGCAGCTTCGGAGTTTCCTCGGGCTTGCTAGCTATTGCACAAGATTCGTGGAGAACTTCTCTCAAATTGCTAAGCCTCTGTCCAATCTCCTCTAGAAGAGTGTCAAGTTTGTTTGGTCTCCTGAGTGTGATGTGGCGTTCAATACGCTCAAGCAGAGACTGACTTCAGCTCCAGTTCTTGTTCCTCCTGAGCAGTCTAAGCCTTTCCAAGTTTTCTGTGATGCTTCTCTCAAAGGCCTTGGTGGTGTTCTCATGCAAGACAAGAAGATTGTTGCTTATACCTCGCGTTAGTTGAAGCTTGCCGAGAAGAACTACCCCACTCATGATCTTGAGTTGGCGGTAGTTGTGCATGCTCTAATGACTTGGAGGCATTTGTTGTTGGGTAGACCAGTTGAGGTGTACACCGATCACAAGAGCTTGAAGTACATTTTCACTCAACCCAATCCTAATCTTCGGCAGTTTCATTGGGTGAAATGCTTGAAGACTTTAATCCAAGCATTGAGTATACTCCTGGGAAAGCAAATGTCATTGCAGACACGCTCAGTCGTAAGGCGTACTGCAATAGTCTCATCTTGAAGCCTCTTCAGCCCGAGCTTTGTGAAGCATTCCGCAAGATCAACCTTGAGATGATTCTGCAAGGATTTCTTGCAAATCTTCAAGTCTCTCCGACTCTGGAAGAGCAGGTTCGCCAAGCGCAGCTTCTTGATGCTATGGTGAAGAAAGTGAAGAAAGGTGTGGCCAAGAGCATTTCGAAGTATATGTGCTTTCGTGTTGATGACAAAGATACCTTGTTCTTTGAGAACCGTCTTGTGGTTCCAAAAGGTGATCTCAGAAAGGTTATCATGGACGAAGCACATAATTCTCTTCTATCCATTCATCCAGGCAGTTCCTGTTGGAAATATGCCCTAGAGGCAATAATAAAATGGTTATTATTGTATTTCCTTGTTCATGATAATTGTCTATTGTTCATGCTATAATTGTGTTAACCGGAAACCATAATACATGTGTGAATACATAGACCACAACATGTCCCTAGTGAGCCTCTAGTTGACTAGCTCGTTGATCAATAGATGGTCACGGTTTCATGGCCATGGACATTGGATGTCATTGATAACGGGATCACATCATTAGGAGAATGATGTGATGGACAAGACCCAATTCTAAGCATAGCACAAGATCGTGTAGTTCGTTTGCTAAAGCTTTTCAATGTCAAGTATCGTTTCCTTAGACCATGAGATTGTGCAACTCCCGGATACCGTAGGAATGCTTTGGGTGTGCCAAACGTCACAACGTAACTGGGTGGCTATAAAGGTGCACTACGGGTATCTCCGAAAGTATCTATTGGGTTGGCATGAATCGAGACTGGGATTTGTCACTCCGTGTGACGGAGAGGTATCTCTGGGCCCACTCGGTAAGACATCATCATTATGAGCTCAATGTGACTAAGGAGTTAGTCACGGGATGATGTATTACGGAACGAGTAAAGAGACTTGCCGGTAACGAGATTGAACAAGGTATGGGGATACCGACGATCGAATCTCGGGCAAGTATCATACCGATAGACAAAGGGAATTGTATACGGGATTGAATGAATCCTTGACATCGTGGTTCATCCGATGAGATCATCGTGGAGTACGTGGGAGCCAACATGGGTATCCAGATCCCGCTGTTGGTTATTGACCGGAGAGGTGTCTCGGTCATGTCTACGTGTCTCCCGAACCCGTAGGGTCTACACACTTAAGGTTCGATGACGCTAGGGTTATAGGGAAAAGGTATACGTGATTACCGAAGGTTGTTCGGAGTCCCGGATGAGATCCCGGACGTCACGAGGAGCTCCGGAATGGTCCGGAGGTAAAGATTGATATATAGGAAGTCCAGTTTTGGTCACCGGAAAGTTTTCGGGCTCATCGGTAGTGTACCGGGAGTGCCGGGAGGGTGCCGGATAACCCCCGGGAGGGGTGTGACGACCAAAGGACCACATGGGCTGTTAGATAAAGTGTGCCAGCCCTTATTGGGCTGGGCAAGACTTTTGCTAAAGGCCCATGCGGCTGGAGATAAGGAGATAAGGCAAAAAGGATTTAAAAGGAGGAGATCCACCTCCCTTGTGGGAGGTGGACTCTCCCTTTAATTCGGCCGGCCATCTCCTCTTTGGAGTAGAGGCCAAGCCAGCCCTCCACGTCCCTCCTCCTATATATACTTGAGGTTTTGGATGTTTTGAGATAAGATTTGATCTCTCTCTCTCACGGCGAAGCCCTACCTCTCTTCTTCCTCCTCCGCAGCGCTTAGGCGAAGCCCTGTCGGAATACCTTGCTACTCCACCACCACCATGCCGTCGTGCTGCTGTTGGAGCCCTTCCCCAACCTCTCCTTCCTCCTTGCTGGATCAAGGTGTTGGAGACGTCACCGGGCTGCACGTGTGTTGAACGCGGAGGTGCCGTCCGTTCGGCACTTGATCGGATCTACCGCGATCTGAATCGCTGCGAGTACGACTCCATCAACCGCGTTCTTGTAACGCTTCCGCTTAGCGATCTTCAAAGGTATGAAGATGCAATCTCTCCCCTCTCGTTGCTGGTTTCTCCATAGATAGATCTTGGTGAACGTAGGAAAATTTTGATTTACTACTACGTCTCCCAACAGTTCCAAGATGTATCAGGATCTCAAGCAAACCTTCCGGTGGACTCGCATGAAACGTGAAATTGCTCAGTTCGTGAACGAGCCTGATGTTTGTCGGAGAGTGAAGGCGGAGCATCAACGTCCAGCGAGTCTTCTTCAGCCTTTGCCTATCCCAGAGTGGAAATTCGATCATGTTGAGATGGATTTTGTCACTGGGTTTCCCAAGTCCAAGAGAGGCAACGATGCCATCTTTGTGGTTATCGACAAGCTGTCAAAAGTTGCTCATTTCTGACCAGTCAAAGAATCTATCTCCACATCTCAGCTTGTAGAGTTGTATACGTCAATGATAGTGTCTTTGCATGGTATTCCTCAACTCATCTCTTCTGACCGTGGAAGTCTCTTTACTTCTAAGTTTTGGGAGTCCTTCCAGACTGCTATGGGTACAAAGATCCGTTTCAGCACTGCGTTGCATCCGTAGACAAGTGGTCAAGTTGAGAGAGTCAATCAGATCCTTGAAGATATGCTCAGAGCCTGTGTGATTTCGTTCAGCATAAAATGGGAAGACTGCCTTCCATATGCTGAATTCTCATACAACAATAGCTTTCAAGCTAGTTCAGGCAAGGCCCCTTTCGAGATTCTCTATGGCAGAAAGTGTCATACCCCCGCTTAACTGGTCTGAAACTGGTGAGCGTCAGATATTGGGCAATGACATGATCACTAAAGCAGAAGAAATGTGCCATGTTATTCGTGAGAACCTCAAAGCATCTCAGTCCCGACAGAAGAGCTATTACGATAGCAAACATCGCGATGTTTCCTTCCAAGTGGATGATCTAGTCTATCTCAGAGTCTCTCCCATGAAGGGCACTCAGTGGTTTGGAATTAAAGGGAAGCTAGCTCCTCATTTTGTTGGTCCTTTCAAAGTTGTTGGCAAGAGAGGTGGTCTTGCATATCAACTAGAGCTTCCTCCGAATTTCGCGAATGTGCACGATGTCTTCCATGTTTCTCAGCTCCGGAGATGCTTCAAGACTCCTGAGCGAACCATTGACCTCCAAGACATCGATCTCCAAGAAGATCTCTCTTATCGTGAGCATCCAGTTGCAATTCTTGAAGAAACTGAGCGTAAGACTCGCAACAAGTCTATCAAATTCCTCAAGGTGAAGTGGTCTCATCATTCCGACAAAGAAGCTACTTGGGAACGCGAGGACCTTCTCCATTCGGAATTTCCGGACTTCTTTCGTTCCTAGATCTCGGGTCGAGATCCTCTTGTAGCGTGGGAGAGTTGTGACAGCCCAAGTGTTGTCCCTACCTTTTATGGCATGTAACCTATTGTTTGAACCTTGTGTCATGAGCTTATTGATGTTTTGCAATTTGTCATCCATGTGTGGTTGTGCATTCATGCATCATTTCATCCATCATAGCATTCATCTTGCCTTGCTTGTTTTCATGTGTCTTTGAATGGTGTGGTGGATGGGAGTGTGACTTGTGTTGTGATGTGATTTGAGTGTGGGTGGAGTTCATGTGTGCAACCTCCTTCATCTTCCCCTCTCTTTCTTTCATCAAAAACCCCAACCTAATGCCTTTCATTCACATGTTATTTTCATAACAGAATTAACTTGCAAATTAAAATGCTTAAAAATGTTCAAGAGGTAGCCCTATATGTATATTCAATTTAGAGTGTGGTTCTTTTGGGTGTTTGGAGTGGTATGCTTTTGTGCTTTAATAAAACAGGGGCTGTTATTTTAAAAGGAATTAAAATTACTTGTCCTAAAAAATTAACTTAATATTTTTATTAAATAGTGCATTATTTAGTGAGTCCCAATCTATTTTGTTTTCACAAGATCTTTTTCCAGCTGTCTCGTTTTGGCTTGTGTTGTTGTTTAAAAAAATAAAGAAAGCCTTTTTGTGAGAGGGAGAGAGCTCTCCCCTAGATGGGCCTCTCCTCGCCCAGCAGCAGCGAGGCCGAGCGCTAGCGCAGCCCAACCGGCCTCCCAGCACGCACGTTCGTTCTCCTCTGTACGACAGCACATCCACAGTAGCCATGTGACCAACTCCGGTGATTTGACGGCCCTCCGTCAACCCTAGCCCCTTTATAAGGTGTCCCCGACCTAGCCCTAGCATCCCTGACCCCATTCAGTCCCTCTCCCACCTCGCGCCGCCACTCAGGTAAGAGCCCACGCCATAGCCGTCGCCTGTCTGCCATGCTCCGGTCGAGCTCGAGCACATGCTCGGGGTAGATCCTCTGCATCGTCCTCTTCCTCCCCGGCGGCGAGGATCGACGCCCCGGAGTCCCTAAAGTCTGCTTCATCTATGCACACGATGCCATCAACCCTAGAGCCCCCTCATCGTCGACATATTCTTCCTCGACGTCTCGGAACAGGAGTGTGTCAGAGTTCTTCGACTCACAGCCGTCGCTCCGTCGTGTCCCACGCCTCCTATCCATGTCCTAGGTAGTGGAGGTATACCCCTCCTTCCATTCCTCTCACCCGCTTTGTTGTTAGCCTCATGTACGCGTAGTTTCGTCCGTGTCAACTTCGCGCTCTCGATGCTCTGCCCTTAGATGTAGTATGCATACTATTTTTTGCCCTTCCATTCTTGCTCCCCGCGTGTCGGGTCCTTGTCCCTCGCACTCCTAGGGGAATTCCGCACCCCCACCGGTATTCCGGCTCGCAGGAGATGGCCGGAGCTAGCCCCGTGCTACGTCGTTGCTCTGTCAGAGTGCGTGTGCGATTCAGTTCGTTAGATAGTTAGTGCATGTGTGTGCTTAAGATAGGAAGAGCGCCCCCTCTGTTAGCAAACGCAGCAATAGCAGAGTGGTTGGTTCATGGGGTAAGACCCAAGATGTCTTGGGTTCGACCTCAAGTACCTCCCCTTTATTATTATTAGTTTCTTTAGTTTCTTTTTCTTCCTTGCATTATATGTGTGTATATGCAGAATTGAGCAAGTGTAGGTTTTCTTTCTGTTTTCTTTTGTGATTTGTAGTGTGTGGTGTGCTTGGTGCGTATATATATGTGTGTGTGAGTTTTGTGCCTAGTAAACTTGTGAGAGTGTGTGTGTGTGTGTGAGTTTTGCATATATGGCCATGTGAGTAGGTGTGTGGATGAACACCCCCTGTTGGGTGGTATGGTCATGAGTGAGCTTGTGCTCATATGCCCTTAGGCATATGAAGCATGTGTGTGTGTGCTTTGTAGAGTGTGTGTGGTGTAGAGTGTATATGTATGTGTGGGTGACTAGTGGGCTTCCCACTTGACTCACCCCTTGTTGATTATATGCATGTGGTATTTGTTATATCATTTCCATCTGTAGATAAGATTCCAATCTGCCTTGCTCATATTTGCTCATGTTCAATTAGAGTATGAACCACTTATGTGAATAGGTGATTGTTTTTGCTATCTTGTTGTGCCTTGTTGTTTCACATGAACATATGAGTATGACACATGTATTTGGGGTAGAAAGAGCCAATGAATCCATTGGTGCTTTCAGATTCCACTTTTGAGCAAGTTCATAAAACTGTCGTTTTCAGCTGTGTTGCTACTTTGTCATTTTTGCATGATTTAATCCTTACTTGCTTTGGGGCATGTGCCAACATGGAAGTGCTAGTGTTTTCTATCTATTATGCCATGGTATTTTTGTTTAACATGAGAATCACCCATATAAGCAGGAACCATGCTGTTAAGTAGCCAACTTAATGTTTTTGTTTCAGCATGCTAAAAAAACTACTGTCTGAGAATCTGCTGTTATTTTTAGGCCATGTAGAGAGGATGGTATCTTGTGATGTGTTGTGAATTTGAGCATGCTCAGCATCAGTTATTTGTAGTAGATGTTGTCTACTACCATCCTGTTAAATTTCATGCCAATAGGAGCTCTCTAGCATATTTAACTACTGCTGTCAACTTGCTACATTATAATCTTAGATTCCAAAAAACTGGAATTTTCACTTAAGTCCAAGAAAACTGTTTGTTCATGTCAACTTGATAGCATCATGCTTATTGATGTGTGCCTCCGTTGCTGATTGTGTAGTTGGATAAGTTGATGTATATATCATGTAGTTTCTGTCAATATCTTGTTTGTGGTTGTAGGGTTCCTGTAGCTCAAGTTGTGGGCTGTGTAAGTTGCTATGTTGCTGTTTTGTGGCAGATTGTTGTTTTATTGTTTTGTGACTTGTGGGAGCTATACTCGAAGGAATTGATTGATTTTTTTTGTCTATTGTGGTTGGTTTTTCGTGGCCTAACCAGTGGCTACCTTGGAATGCCAAGAATTAGCCCATGGCATTGGTTGTCTTGTGTTTTTCCTTCATACCTTGTTGTGAGCGTATCATGAGAACCGTAACTCCGTTTATTGCGTTCCTTATATGCATTTCTATCGACTTTGCATGTTGCATCCATATTTTCCATGTTCATGCATGTCCAAATAACTTAACATGAGGTTCTGTCTAGATTCGTTAATAAACAAACTTTGCATGTGAAACCTGACTAATTTTGGATTGCCATGTTAAATTCTTCTAAACGAATCATGCATCATCTTGTTTGTGCATTGCACCTTGGTTGGATGTTTATTGTTGCTTTTTCTCTTGGGTAGATGCGAGTGTTGATACTGAGTACGAGGACCCAGGAGAGTACCACTACGAGGATCCCGCTACTTGTATCACTGAAGAACCAACAGGCAAGATGGTCATACCCGCATCTCGAAACTATTTTCGCTTGCTAGTTTCTCGATCTTATCATTACAATTGCACTACCTACCACTTGAATATCAGCCTCCTAATTGCCATGAAAGCCTCTAACCCTCCACGTCGTAGCAAACCTTTGATTGGCCAAGTTAGCGCTGCTCAGCCCCTCTTGTAGCGTTCTTAGTTGCAGGTGCAGGTTGTTCCATGTGATAACATGGATTTGGATATGACAATATTATCTGTTATTTAATTTAATACACATATATATCTTTGCATTGGTGGAAGGCTTGGCCTTTTGCTAAGTGTTTTGTTCCGTTGTTACCGCCATAGATTCTTGTTACCGGTGTTATGTTTTCCATATTTTGCGCTCCTAACACGCTCGGGGTTGTTATGGGGACCCCCTTGTTTATTTGGTTGAGATTAAAAATTGTCTAGCAAGACCCAACATTGGTACTACATTTGCTTCACTACTTAATAAAATTTGCATAGGGTCTTGCAAACCCATGGATAATTAATCAATCCCCGGGCCAGTGCTCCTCATGGGTGTTGGTCCAAACTAGAGCATTGTGCGGGGCCAACCCAGGGCAACTTGGGAGATTTCTATCAGGCCTCCGTATGCGTCGCTTATCCATCGTGTCCTGAGAACGAGATATGCGGCTCTTATCGGGTTCGTTGACACGTCGGGTGGTCTTGCTGGATTTGTTTTACCTTTATCGAGTGTCTTGCGTGTGGAGTCTGACTTTCTTCGTGTTTTCTCGAGGTGTTGGAATTCCTTTGGAATTACCTATGATGACCGCGAGATCCATGGTCAAGGCTATTCCCGCGGAGTGTGGTTATTTGTGATGGACTAGTTGGAGTACCCGTGTAGGGTTAAAAACTTTTCGAGAAGCCGTGCCCGCGGTTATGTGGCAACTTGGATATTTGTTTAACACTCGGTTATAGTAAACTTGAAGTAATTTCTAAATAAAATACACCAACTGTGTGAGTAACCGTGATCATCTCTGCTCATGAACATGAACCAATAGAGAACACGATGGGGTTATGATTGACGTAAGTAAGTGTTCAGGATCTCATAGAGATCATACTCGATTCGATCGTTCATCGTAGGCCACTCATATTTATTTCATGTTGCGTCAGTTAGCCACCATATATGCTTAGTGCTGCTGCAAACTAAACACATACCCCATCCCAACCTTTAAGCTTGAATAGTCTCGGTACCCGGGCGCTTGATTGCTGAGTCCTTATGGCTCATAGATTACTACAACCCTCCAGGTACAGGTACAGATGAGTACGTGCGGGATGATGTTACCCAACTCTAGTGGGAATATGATGAGGAAAGAGGCAGGATGTATGTGACTTACCCAGTTGAGTAGAGGACCATGGTCGTGATCTTTGGGATAGCGAGATAGTATCATTTGCATCTGTTTTTATTGTTTGATTTCGTCCATAGGCGGACCCTGTCATCATCTTGATGATTTGAACTCTGAGTGAGTTGTAATTTAGCATGTGGCGAGTGTAAGCCAATCTTCTATACTGATCTTTTCAGTATTGTATGATGTGATGATACTATACTTGCTAACGGCAAGATGCACCTCTATCCCTTGCGGGGCCCTCATGCCTTAAAAAGGATAGGCGTGCATCTTGGGCATGACTCTAGGCCTCATGGGCGGGCTGGTGCAGCGGGGCGGCTGGGCCGGCTCGGGCCTGGGGGAGGCGCGGCCCACAGCGGGCGGAAGGCGCCCATCATCCTCCTCCTCGTGCTCCTCTATAGGAGCCATGGCGGCGGCATGCAGGTCAACCGTGGTGAGGGACGACGGCGGCCGAGGCGGCGAGGGGTGGAGCCGGGCCGGGGTCGCCTGATCTGGTGGCGGCCGGCCCGTTCCCCGCGGCGGCGAGGCCAGGCGGCGGCGGGGCAAGATGCGGCGAGGGATCCTGCGAGAAGAGAGAGGCTGGGAGGTGAGAGAGAGGAGCAGGGAAGGAGCAGAGAGGATGTGAGGGAGGAGGTCCGGCGAGGACTCTGGCTTGATCCCGGCGCTGCTACGGCGGACGCCGGCAGCTCTCCGGCGAGGGGCTGGCACGGAGGAGCTCGGGAGGAGCTGCGGGGCTGGCTGGCGGCAGGGTGCTACTCGGCCAGATGGGCTTGGCGGGCCTGGCTTCGGGCCTGGGCAGGCCTGGTGGCTGGAGGAGAGAGGAGCTGCAGTGAGGGCTGACTGGCACGGGATTCGAGGGAAATTAGGGTTAGCTGCCAAATTAGGAAGGGGAGGGGATCTATTTATAGTTTAGGGGGCTAGGGTTGATGGTTTCAGTCCGTTTTCGGACCATCAGATGTCGATTTGACGGTCCGGAAGCGGAGGGGGTATGGTGACTGTGTAGATGGGCTAGGTGGGGAAGAGAGGGAGGTTTGCGGCCCATGACACGAAGTTTGAAAACACCAAGAATGTCCGACGAATAACTAATGACCGCACTACTACGGATGACCGACGGGGTATCAAACGAAGTCGGAACGCGATGAAATTTGACAGGCGGTCTACCTACACTATAACAAGACCGTACGCCAAGTTTTTACCCAATCCAAGAATATTTTTAGCACGCCTTTTAAAACATTTTTAAAATGATGCCATGGGCACGTGTGTGTGTGGTTGGATTCGAAACGGTCGACGTCACGAATGGAGAGAACCGGCAACTACGAACGGATGTAAGTTTCCAAAACATGTGATGATGCTATGTAGATGATGCGAATGATGCATTGATGAATGCAACAACCAAACGAAACACAGACGAGAATGGAAATAAAAGGGTAATCTTCTGGAATGTCGGTCCCGGGCTGTTACATTCAAATTCCTCATGCCAGCATGTCCAATTTGTTAATGCCAAAGCTAGCATTCTAAATCTTTTCCATGTAGGCATGTGCCTGACTGAGGACCTGTAAAGAAATCAACAATGGACAGGTCTCCCCTTCAACAATGTTAGAAGACTTTGGAATAGTCAGATTCCATTAACACGATGGAATGATATTTGCCAAATATGTCTGAGAACCCACAAGTATATGGGATCGAAACAGTCCTCACGGGTACTAATTAAGCCTAATTTATTTCTTTGATGCAAGGGGAGCCAAAGAATATTTGTTGGCCTTGACAGTTGAGTTGTCAATTCAACCACACCTGGGATATCTCTCTACAACAAAGG
Source organism: Hordeum marinum (assembly GCA_022496015.1). NCBI lineage: Eukaryota > Viridiplantae > Streptophyta > Magnoliopsida > Poales > Poaceae > Hordeum > Hordeum marinum. Next base: position 266,861,038 of record CM039674.1, on the reverse strand, counting down.
TTTAGTGCACGACTAATAATAGTAGAAGAGGTAACAGTGATAGTAGCAATTTTCCAACAGTAGTGACAGTGACAACATTAATAGTAACTTAGCAAGATTCAATATATGTAAAGCGTAGGCCATGGTGCATCGATGGAAAGATATGGATGACATCAATCATGTAACATTACACACTAGAGCGACACGGAACTAGATCCAATTCAATAATATAATGTAGGCATGTATTCCGTATATAGTCATATTTTGTCCTACCCTCCTGTGGCAGCGGGGTCCTATTGGAAACTAAGGGATATTAAGGCCTTCTTTTAATAGAGAACCAACACAAAGCATTAACACATGGCGAATACATGAACTCCTCAAACTATGGCAATCACCGGAAAGAATCCCAATTGTCGCCTTGGGGTATGTGGATCAAGACACATAATAGGTGCATACAACTTACAAGATAGGATCCAAATAACTCTTATATTCATGAAAATATAATAGGTTCAGATCTGAAATCATGGCTCTCGGGCCCTAGTGACAAGCATTAAGCATAGCAAAGTCATAGCAACATCAATCTCAGAACATAGTGGATACTAGGGATCAAGCCCTATCAAATTAACTCGATTAAATGATCAATTCCATCCACACCCATCACTGACCAGCAAGCCTACAAAGGAATTACTCACTATTGATGGTGAGCATCATGGAATAGTTGATGGAGAAGGGTTGGTCATGACGACGGTGACGAATCCCCCTCTCTAGAGCCCCAAACAGACTCCAGATCAGCCCTCTCAAGGAAGAACACGAGGTGCGGTGGCTCCGTCTCGTAGATCACTATGAAAAATTCTCTCTGATTTATTTCTCCAAATATGTGAATTTATAGGATCGGAGATAGGGTCAGGGGAGGCTCATGGGCCCCACCACACAACAGGGTGCGACCTAGGGGGTGGTCGCGCCCTGTTGCCTCGTGGGCCATAGGGAACCCCCTCTAGTGGTTCTTTGCATCATAATTCTTCATAATTCACAGAAAAAACACAAAATGCTTCGTCCAATTCTGAGAACTTTTATTTCTATACAAAAATAACACCAAGGTAGTTCTGCCGAAAACAACCTTAGTCTAGGTTAGTTTCATTCAAATCATGCAAATTAGAGTCCAAAACAAGAGCAAAAGTGTTTGGGAAAGTAGATACGTTGGAGACGTATCATGTCCCCAAGTTTGACTCATTGCTTGTCCTCAAGCAATTCAGTTGATAAACTCAAAGTGATAAATAAAACTTTTACAAACTCTTTTCTTCTCATTGCCATATATATGCTTATCTAGTGTTCAGGTTTTCCGCATAAATCATGAGTTACCATATCCATGATAATAAGTAAACATCATATTCAATCATGGCAATACATAACCAACTAGAGATCAATAATGAGATATCTCACATGCTAACAATTTTTCAAAACAATCATGATATAATATAATGACATGGTATTTCGCTAGCCCTTTCTGAGACCGCAAAACATAAATGCAGAGCACCTTTGAGGTTCAAGTAGCGAATAAACATTATAATTTAGGGCAGAAGAGATCCAGTCATGCTAACATCCAACGTTAACTAGACTCAGTGTATAATGACTGTAGTGCTCTCCAGTCTGGTGCTTTTAGTAAGAAGATGATGACTCAGAAGCAACATAAAAATAAATAGAAAGGCCCTTTGGAGAGGGAAGCATTGATTTTTAGAGGTGCCAAAGCTGAGGTTTTAAAAACAAAACTGAAATTGTAATTTTGGGTGGTGCACTTTTCCTGTCAACGTTACGACAAAGGTTTTCAGTATATTCCATGCTTAACTCATTATTGGCGGTTCCCAAACAGAATTGTAAAGTTTACTCCTATTCACCATCCATACACGAACCATGGCTAACCGAATCCATGGTTGCCTGACAACATATCACTATCCGAAGGAGTTTTGTTTTAATTAATTTTGGTTTTTGCAGGACTGGGAATCCTTTTTACCAACCTCTCTCATGCAATGACGGCGAATAAATGAATGTCTTGAGAATATCTCACTTAGCATGGAAGATACCGACCGCCGCGTCGCTACATGAGCGGTCCGAGTGCACAAAAAATATGTTTGTTTGAATATTTGAGGTGGCACATGCAAATATACTTGGAACGGTAGTGTAATACCGCATATAGGTAGGTACGATAGACTCATGTGGAACAACTTTGGTTTAGTAGTTTGGATGCACAAGCAACATTCCCACTTAGTACACGTGAAGGCTAGCAATAGATTGGGAAGAAACCGGCTAGAGAGCAAAAACAGTCATAGGCATGAATTGTGAATAATTAATATTGGACACTAGCATGAGTGGGATATAAACACTCGGAATTTAAACATCATGAAGGTTGCATTGGTTTTGAATCAACTACATATTTGCACATGGGCCAAGTCAAGTCGCTCGAATTACCCCGAGGGAAATACCATACTACCATACCACATCATAACCATTTTAGTGCTTGTCGATACATAAGATAAATCATTATCAACTCCTAGCTATTTAAGCATGGCATGAGAAACTATAATCTCTAATTGTCATAATAAACATGTTCGCTCATGATATACTGAATCAAGATCGAACAAGCTAAACATATTTACAAAAATGGAGAATAAGAAGAGCTCATACCAGCTTTCTTTGCCAAGATCACTTCATTAAATATCATCATTATTTCCTTTCACTTGCATGACCGAACGATGTGATCATAATAATAGTGTAGGAGTGTCATGGACTAAGGTGGAATCTGCAAGGCATTTTTGGAAAAGAAGAAGACATGGTAATATTGGCTCTTGGTTAGATTGACATTAATGCATATAAGAGCCACTCACAATTTTCATTGTGGTCTTCTCCTTACGACGACTCAAAGAAAAGAAAAGAAATTCAGAGAAACACACTGAAATATTTTTGGAATTTTTGTTTTTTCTCAATGAACCAAAATAATCCAAAAAAGTAGAAAAACAATTTACATGAGAAAGTTGCCAACCAGTAAAGCAAATATTTTTGGGTTTTCTGTCAATACTACAACTAATTAAAAGCGAAAGAAAAAACGAAAAGAAGCGAGAAATATTTTTGGTTTTCCAAAGTTTTTGAAACACACAAGAAGAAAGCAGAAAAATAAAACTAACATGGATATAGAATGAAAGAGGATGAACACCGAGGGTTTATATGAAGTGTGTGAACATGAATGTAATGTCGGTGAGAAATACATACTCTCCCAAGCTTAGGCTTTTACCTAGCTTGGTGATCACCATTGGTAATAGCCGTCATGTTCAGGAAAGTATTTGCTGCTGAGGCACCTGAGCGTCCCATGCCTAGGCCTTGGCCTCCGCCACAGCCAACTCATTCCGGTAAGAAATTAAATCTTCTGGCATGAAAGTATATCTGTCATGAAAATCAAACAAAGAAGGTGCAAGCAACACAATAAAATCAAGAGTACTCTTGTTGTATACTAAGTCGTAACATATGTGTTGTGAGGGTTTAGGTTCCTCAATGAAGTGGTGATCTAACATGGACAGATGATCGAGATAAACCTGAGGCAATATGTAATCATTAGGACGTATGGGAACATTAAAACACTTTGCTAGGCGGGTAGCATAAATACCACCATGGATTTTGCCCTTAATCTGGTTAAGATGCAAGTAGCATTCACCGATAGCTCCTATGATGTAGGTATTTTCATTGTAAAGTGCACGACGTAAGATAGCGAGGGTGGGGGCGCTGAGACCACCACCCTGAGTCATAGTAGTTAAATATTTCCCTGTCAATAAAGCGAAGTAATGCATACAAATAATGTAAAGTAGTGGCCCTAGCCTTAGACACACCCATAGTTTCTCCCACGGTTAAGGTGAGGAGAAACCCCTCAAACTCCTCTGTTCTAGGCTCACGAATTCCCCTGCCAGAAGGAATCATGCATATTTCATAGAATTCGGAGAGTGATATTTCATGATGTTCAGCGTATAAATCAAAACGAATCAGGGGAGCATCGGGCCTATTGTTGAAGTAAATTTTCTGCACAAAGGAATTTGTAAGGAGATAGTATTGGTCACACTCATCTGCGAGGAAATTGGTCAACCCAACATTTGTAATGAATTGCATGAACTGTTGATGAAAACCTGCCTCACTCATGAAAGGTGTATGTGGCCATTCACACGACCTAACCTCTGTGTTGCGAGGCATGTTGATATCTTGGTCCGGGGTCCTGACAAGAACTTTTTTGGAGATCTAGCTTGAAGAACCTCTCCTAAAGAAGTTCGTCCTCCTATGAAAAAAATCTGGAATTTTTGGACCACAAAGTTATCTCAATAAAACTTTGCAAGGTTGATAGCAACTACTCGTATGGATGCCTAGAGGACATATGAAGCATTACCACTACTTGGAACTCAAAGAATTAGATATGCAAACTCATTTTTAGTAGCATCAGGTGTAGCAAAATATGCAAAGTATAAACCACTAAAGCAAAAAACTAATTGGAGGAATGGGAGAGCCAGATACCAAAGAGCAATTCCTCAAAACAGTTTTGGAAACGGAGTTCCGAGCAAAGAGATTGAAAATTTCAGTTTCGGGAGGAAGAAAACGAGAGAGAGAGCTAGGGAATTTTTGCTGGAGGTAAGGGATGACATGGGCTGATGATATAAGGCAGGGGCCCCTATGGGCCCCACCACACAATAGGGTGCAGCCTAGGTGGTGGTCACGCCATGTTGCCTCGTGGCCCACAGGTGCCCCTTCCTGATGTGTTTTCACCACGAAAAAATCTTAAGTATTCCAGAAATATTCATGTTAAAATTTTGTGGCATTTTGAGACATTTTATATTTGAGTCATTTTTTTGCACAGAAAACTCAGAAAATAGCATAATCATGGCATTTTGTTTTATCCAACTAAAAATAACAGAGAGCAAACTAAAAATGCAAAGAGTTATACCTACTAAATTCATCAACCACGTGTCTTTCAAAAAGGATCTATTAATAAGGTTGATCAAGTCTTATTACTAACCATTTCCAATTGACATGAAGATGGAGAATCTTCATATGACACTAAGTTACCTCAATGGGGATTTGCATTTCCCCAACAATAAGATTATAGTATTTCTTCTTGGCAGTGGTAGAAGAATTTTGAATTCTCCAATGATGACCATGGCACTAGGCTCAATGATATTAATATTATTAACCAAGATTTGCCTCTTCAAAAAATGAACGATGTGTTGTTTGCCATTAACATGAAAAGTAAACTTGCTTTTGTCCCAATCAATAACAACCCCTGCATTATTTACAAAGGGTCTTCCAAGGATGATCGACATGTTGTCGTCCTCGGGCGTTTCAAGAATAAAAATGTATGTCAAGATAGTAACATTTGCAACCACAATAGGAACATCTTCACAAATTCCAATAGGTATAGCAGTGGATTTGTCAGCCACTTTGAAAGATATGATATCTCAGTATGTGTAAGCTTATTCAATTCAAGTCTCTTATAAAGAGAAAAAGGCATAACACTAACACTAGCTCCTAAATCACATAAAGCAGTTCTAACATAGTTTTGTTTAATGGAGCAAGGTATGGTGGGTATACCAGAATCTCCCAACTTCTTTGGCACTCCACCATCGAAAGATAATTAGGAAGCATAGTAGCGATTTTAGTTTCAGGTATTTTTTCTTTTTTGGTAATAATATCCTTCATATACTTAGTATACAGAGGGATTTTTAGAATATCGGTCAAGCGAGTGCACAAAAATACATGCCTAATCATTTCAGCGAAGTTGTCAAAATATTCCTAATCCTTAATCTTAGAAGCCTTACGAGGGAATGGCATGGGTTTTCAAACCCATGGCTCTCTTTCTTTTCCATGCTTTCTAGCAACAAAATATGTCTTCTCCTAACGTTTATTTTTAGGAGGTGGGTTATCAGGATCTTCAACAGGTTGTATTTCCACATGATTATCAGGTTCATTATTACTATCTGGTGAAGCATCTACATGAACATTATTATTCTCATCATCACTAGGTGAATGTTCATTACCAGATTGTGTCTCAGCATCAGAAATAGAAACATCATGATGATTCTCAGCAGGTTTTCTATAATAGGTTCCCTAGAAGGATGCAAAGTTCTATAACTTTTCTTTTTCTTTTTCTTATTAGAAGGACTAGGTGCATAATCAGTAATTCTATGAGAATCATGTTCTATTCTTTTAGGATGACCTTCAGGATAAAGAGGTTCCTGAGTCATGTGACCTCCTCTAGTCATTACTCTATTAGCATGGTCATTCATATTATCATTTATCTCAGTAAGCAAATCATTCTCTGACTTAGAAACTTGGTATAGTTGGGTGTGAACCATAGAAGCATGTTTACCTAGACCCTTAACACCATTCATAATTCTAAATGTCAAGTCACTCAAACGATCTATCATCATAGAATTATGATACGTCTCTAATGTATCTATAATTTTTTATTGTTCCATGCTAACATATTATCATTCTAGGATAATTGGAATTCGTTTACCATTTTACAATATTTTTGAGCACTAACCTATTGACCCACTGCCCAGTGCCAGTTGTTGTTTTCTGTGTGTTTTTGACTTTTCAGGTTTACAGTAACAAATGAAGTCCAATTGCCATGAAACTTTTTGATGATTTTTTCTGGACCAAAAGAAGACATGGAAGCTTCGAGACGAGGCTGGAAGAGCGACGAGGGGCCCACAAGCCAATAGGGTGCGCCACAAGGGGGTGCCTTGATGGCTTGTGCCTCCCTCGTGCGCCTCCTGATGCCTCTCTTTGGCCTATAAATTTACATATATTCCAAAAACCCTGGAAGCGCTCCCGAAACACTTTTTCTGTTGCCACAAGTCTCCATTCCGAAGGGAGGGCATCTACACCTCCGTTTCGGCACCTTGCCGGAGGGGATACCGATCATGGAGGGCTTCTTCATTAACCTTGTTGCCCTCATCATGATCTGTGAGTAGTTCACCACAGACCTATGGGTCCGTAGGTAGTACCTAGATGGAAATCTCTCTCTCTCTCTCTCTCTCTCTCGATCTTCAACACAAGGTTCATTGCATCTTTTCCTTGATCTATCCGATGTAATCCCTTTGTATGGTGTGTTTGTTGGGATCTGATGAATTGTGAGTTTATGTTCATATTATTCATGAAAAGTATTTGAGTAAAACCTGAATACTAAGATTCTTATTTGCATGATAATCATAGCTTCGTAATTCTGTCCAATCTATTGAGATAGTTTGGCCCACTAGATTGATATTTCTTCGGTGGGAGTGGTGGGGTGTAGTACGTTCAACCTGACAAGTTTCTATATCCAAGTGACAAAAGGGGACAAGTTGCATCTTTGTGTTGTTGCTAGTAAGGATAAAACGATGGGGTTTATCCATATTGATTGAGTTTACTTTGTATACATCATGCCATCGTTCTTCAAGCATTACTTTCTTTTACTTAATACTCTAGATGCCTGCTCGATAGCAGTCAATGAGTGGAGTAATAGTAGTAGGTGCAGGCAGGAGTAGGCCTATTTTCTTATGGACGTGATTTCTATATACACATGATCATTGCCGTGAAAATCGCATAACTATTCGCTTTTCTATCAATTGCCCAACAGTAATTTGTTTACCCACCCTATGCTATTTCTATGAGAGATGCCACTAGAGAACTCTACGGCCCTGGGTCTATTCACTCATATATACACAAATGCTATCATTACCTTGCTGTTATTTATTTGCTTTTATTTTATTTTCCAATTTCCAATTATCTATAATTATCTACACAACTCACTTGCTTGCAAATAACGAGATCAAGGGGATTGACAACCCTCTTGCCGGCGTTGGGTGCAAGTTGTTTGTTCTTTTGTGTGAAGCTGCTGAAGACGGTTGAGGATTGGTATTCTTATTGCTTCGATAAACCTTGGTTTCATAACTGAGGGAAATACTTAGCCACATTGTGCTGCAATAACCCATTCCTCTTCACGAAAAACCCAACGCAGATCACAAGTATCACATTACGTGTTAATTGATCTTTAACATGATTATAGAAATGCTCTTGCTTGACAATATAATTATTGAATTCATCCAAACATTGACTAGGAGTCTTAGTATAAGGTATATCGCTTTCATTAAAGGTATGGAGAGAGTTTACCTCTACTACCTATGTCGGGGGTGTCAAGTCCATATATTTCTTCAATAGGTGGTAATTTGTTGACATCTGCGGTTTTAATACCTTTTTCTTTAAGGGATCTTTTGGCTTCTTGCATATCTTCAGGATTAGGGAATAGAATACTTCTCTTCTTTTGAATAGGTTCCGGCGGTGGTTCGACAACTGTCCAATCATCGGTATTTTGCAATATTTTATTTAATAGTTCTTTAGTTTGTCCAACAGTTATTTCCTTGAAAACAGAACCCGCACAACTATCTAGGAAATCCCTAGAAGCATCGCTTAGTCCATTATAAAAGATATCAAGTATTTCGTTTTTCTTAAGAGGATGATCACGCAAAGCTCTAAATAACTGGAGAAGCCTCTCCCATGCTTGAGGGAGATTCTCTTCTTCAATTTTCACAATGTTACATATCTTTTCTAAGGCAGCTTGTTTCTTATGAGCAGGAAAATATTTTTGAGAGAAGTAATAAAGCATATCCTTAGGACTATGCACATAGCCAGTAGCAAGAGAAAGGAATCATTCTTTAGACTCGCCCTTTAGCAAGAAAGGAAAAATATTAAAGATATAATATTAATGTATATTTTCCTCATTAGTAAACAAATCAGCAATATCATTCAATTTAGTGAGATGTCTGACAAAAGTTTTAGTTTCATCACCATGCAAAGGATCACATTCTACTATAGGCATCAACTCGGGGTCTACAGAGAATTCATAATCCTTATCACTAACAAATATAGGAGAATTAGAAAATTTAGGATCATGTTTCATCTTCTCCATCATAGTATTTTTCTAGTTTGCATAGTAGTTTCTTCAAGTCATCTCTGTTTTCACAAGAAAGAAAGACCCTAGCTACTTCCCCATCCATTGGATAACCTTCAAATACATAATTCAATTCATATTTGTTGGGACTGCCAGGTGTAGTAGGTTATTCAAAATCTTCAACGGTTTTCGCATTTTCCAGTTCTCTAGCTTCAGCAATATGAACATCAAGTAATTCATTCAATGGCACAATTTCAGTTTCATCAAGTGTAGCAGTAATATCATCATTAATTTCAGAAGTAGGATCATCAAGTTCGAGTGATATATCAGAATGAGCAACAGGCGGTGGTGTAATAAGCTGATTCAATACAGTAGGTGAATCAAAAAAAGAGCTAGATGGCAGTTCCTTACCTCCTCTCGTACAAGAGGGGACGATCTTAGTTTGAGTATCTCTCAGACAACTCATAGTAGCAGTTGGATATCCTCAAGTTAACACAATAAATATAGCTATGCTCCCCGACAATGGTGCCAGGAAAAGGTCTTGATAACCCACAAGTATAGGGGATGCCAACAGTCTTCACGGGTAGTATTTCACCCTAATTTATTTATTCAACAAAAGGGGAGCCAAATAAGATTTATCGGCCTTGACAGTTGATTTGTCAATTCAACCGCACCAGGGATATCTATCTGCAACAAAGGTTTAGTAGCACAGCAAATAAAAGTAATAGTAGTAACAGTGATAGCAACAATTTTGTAACAGTAGTGATAGTGACAGCAACAATAGTAACTTAGCAAGATTCAGTATATGTAAAGTGTAGGCATTCGCGCAGCGATGGAAAGATGTAGAGCAACACGGAACTAGATCCAATTCATCAATATAATGTTGGCATGTATACCGTATATAGTCATATGTGCTTCCAATAAGAACTTGCATGACATCTTTTGTCCTACCCTCCCGTGGCAGCGGGGTCCTATTGGAAACTAAGGGATATTAAGGCCTCCTTTTAATAGAGAACTGGAACAAAGCATTAGCACATGGTGAATACATGAACTCCTCAAACTACGGCAATCACCGGAAAGAATCACAATTATTCTCACCTTGGGGGTATGCGGATCCAGACACGTAATAGGTGCATACAAATTGCAAGATAAGATACAAATCACTCTTATATTCATGAAAACTTAATCGGTTCAGATCTGAAATCATGGCACCCAGGCCCTAGTGACCACCATTAAGCATAGCAAAGTCATATCAACATTAATCTCAGAACATCGTGGATACTAGGGATCAAGCCCTATCAAATTAACTCGATTGCATGATCAATTCTATCCACACCCATCACTCACCAACAAGCCTACAAAGTAATTAGTCACTCCCAGTGGTCAGCATCATGGAATAGTAGATGGAGAAGGGTTGGTGATGACAACGGCGACGAATTCCCCTCTCCGAAGCCCCAAACGGACTCCATCAGCCCTCCTGGGGAAGAACAGGAGGTGGAGGCAGCTCTGTCTCATAGATCGTGATGAGAACTTCTCTCTAATTCCTTTCTCCGAATATGTGAATTTATAAGACCGGACATCAGGCCGGGGGAGCCTTGTGGGCCCCACCATACAACAAGGCACGACCTAGGGGGTGGTCATGCCCTATTGCCTCATGGGCCACAAGGAATCCCCCTCTAGTGGTTATTTGCCTCATAATTCATTACAATTTTTAGGAAAAATTCACAAAAAGTTTTGTCCAATTCCGAGAACTTTTATTTCTCCACAAAAATAACACCAATGTAGTTTTGCTAAAAACAACGTCAGTTCGGGTTAGTTTCATGCAAATTAGAGTCCAAAACAAGAGCAAAAGTATTTGGAAAATTAGATACGTTCGATATGTATGAATGTAAATCATATTTAAGTCACAAATCACTGATAATGACATGAGTCTGAATCCAAGGGATTTGACAAGCATCACTTTCTCCATGAGCGGATCCTTTGAGATTGCAACCCTACCTTGACCCAATACCTTGCTTTTCCCTTTGTCAGCGTAGGTGATATGCTTCAGATGAGATGGAGTAAGAGTTGTGTCCATCAGTAAGCGCTTATCTCCAGTCATATGATTGGTGCATCCACTGTCGAGGACCCACTCGGTAGCTTTGGGTAGTTCTTCTTGCAGACGAATTAGTGCAACTTACGAACTCATATACTTCAGAGTGAAGAATATGATACTCAAATTCATCAGTTCGAATTCCATCAAATGATGTAATAGGTTTAATAACATGAGGATGTGAGAAATGAATGACTCATTTCTTCATGATTAGTTTGCATTCTAACAAGCATTCTTTAGGTGTCCAACAAATTCATCAGACGTTCAATTTCGTCCGGAGACCTAAACCTGCATAAGCGATCAGTTTTTGTTCTCCACCACACACATCTGAATGGGTCACAAAGACTCTATCATTCTACAAGGTGCATGTGAAAACTTGGGCTTTGAATCTAATGCACTCCGCTTCCTAATAGGGGGATTAGAGTACTCATATAAATGAGTAGAGAAATTATTCAAAGATTTGTGAGCATAAAGGTTTGAAGAATAATGCACATACTCATGAGATTTAGCATTTCCCTACGACACAGTTACATAAGTACACATGCGAGTACATTTGTGACTATATGAAGACTTTGGTCCATGTTAGAATTTGGTCCAAGTGAAGACATTGATATGGGTTTCCTTTTCTTTATAGGTGGTGTCAAGATAACCTTCATTTGAAGACTTTCAAGGCAACTTTTGGGAACACGGATTTTCTTCATAGGAGGGACATTCTTGTAGTTAGTTCCAATGTATCTCACAAATATGTCACTATTCAAATTTTTCAACAGTTTATAAGTGGAGTCAAAGGACTCATCAGAAGAATGTGAAGATTCACAGTTATAGCTAGATAAAGTGGATGGATCTACAAGAAGTCCTATTGCAGTAACCCATGTGGTTTTGGGGTACTGCTCATGCTTCCAATAAGATCCATAAGCATTGAGTTTCCTTTCAAGTGCAATACCCTCTTTCCTAGGGCTCCTGTTTAGAATCTGCATCTTTAGTACATCACAAAGGTTTTGATGCCATTTGAATCTTTTGTACATGTTTGTCACATACAATTCCTTCAACCCTGCATTTTCGTTAGTGACACTTGTGGCTTCTAAGATGAGGGGTTAGTGGCCACAAAAATAGTTGAGGAAAATGTAGTTTCAGAAGTATTTAAACATTCAGGTAAAGTGTGAGCAGTTTCACGTTCGATGCATTTCAAGCAAGGTGGGACAAATTCTTCCTGAGCGGAACTAGTCTATTGAACAACCAATGAATCATTTTACCTTTGAATACATTAGAGTGAATTGTGCCTTTGAAAGCCATGCATAGATAACATCCTTGGCACGAGCATCAAGCTGAGTGTATTTGTAAATGTCAAAATCAGTGGCATTTTCACAAAGCACTGAAACAACCTTTGTTTCAGTGATAGTCCGAAGATCATCTTCGAGAGATCGAAGATGTTTCTGCATCTTGATGTTCCAGCGTAGGTAGTTTGCCCCGTCAAAGATGAGACACGTAGCAGAGAACTTGATCATACCTGTGATTGACATAACTAGAACTCTAGGTGGTTAAACCAAAATCACACACAACAAGGGAGTACCTTGCTCTAATACCAATTGAAAGTTTGTTATATTGGCGAGAGGGGATTATTAGGTGATTTTAACAAATTCATCAATGGGGAATTTCTAGATGAAGAAATGCCAGAGTGATGAACAGTTACACAACGGATAAGTACTCAAGTATATGCGAAATTGATACGTCCGTTTTGCATCATGTTTTTTTGTTGATATTTATTATTCTTTGAATCATTATTACACATTATGATGCAATCCTAATGCCTTTTCTCTCTTATTTTGCAAGTTTCGTCCAAAGAGGGAGATTGCCGACAGGTGGAATTCTGGACTAAACAGGACCACTCAAGAGTTGGATATTCTCTAAAATCCAAATGATCTTAAAATCGACAGACAATTATTTTGGAATATATTAAAAATACTGGCGAGTAAATCCACCAGAGGGGACCCACCAGATAGCCACAAGACATGGGGGCGTGCCCTACCCCCCATGGCGCACCTAGTGGCTTGTGGGACACACTATGGGCCTCATATGCCCATATTCTCTTATATTATGCTATTGGCCCTAGGAAGAAATCATAATAATACTTTCGGGATGAAGATCCACCAGCTCGAGGCGAAACCTGGGCAGGAGCACTTTTGCACTCCGGTGGAGCGATTCCGTTGGGGAAACTTCCCTCCGGGAGGGGGGAATTGAAGACATGGTCATCACCAACGCTTTCTCCATTGTGGGATGACCAATTGTCATAAAAATCTTCACTGACACCATCTCATCCCAAATCCTAGTTTATCTCTTCTATTCAACCTTTGTCTTCGAATCTCAGATTGGTACATGTGGGTTGCTAGTAGTGTTGATTCCATATTGTAGTTGATGCTAGTTGGTTTACTTGGTGGAAGAATATGTGTTTAGATCCTTAGGCATATTCATAACACCTCTAATATTGAACATGCTGATTCTTTTTGAGTAGTTACTTTTGTTCTTGAGGACATGGGAGAATTATTGTCTTAAATAATCATGTGATGTACTATTCGTTCGATATTTTGATGATATGTATGTTGCTCTTTCTTTAGTGCTGTCGTCTGAATGTTGACTACATGACACTTCACCATTTTTGTGTTGCAACCCGACCCAAATGGCTTGGTGCCTCTATGCTTTCTGTGCCATCCCTGGATCAGCATGCTGGCACACACAGTACTTTGATGAAATACCATAACATCACATGTAAAATATTTACCGTAGACCTAGAGTATACCTTACATCACAGAGGAAACAAAACAATAAGGTGTGGAGTCCCATCAACGCCAACGGAAGGCTGAGTGTAGACCGTAACCCTATACCATACTCTTACTCGTCGTAGAAAATATTCCCGTAACATGAACATCATTTCATAGTCAAATAAAGTTCACAAAAATTCTCAAAAGTCAAACAATGCTACTGTCGCAATAAAAACCAATAGAAATTATTTCTAAAATGCTAAAATGATTTAAAATTCATTTTTCTCCATTGTTCTATTTAAGTGAATCATTTTACCCTATTTTCCATATATATATTATTTAGAGGAAAATTAATTTGAAATCCACTCCAAAAGTTGCTTTGAATTTGAATTTCAAATCTTTTCAAAAATCTGTTCTAGCATTCCCATTGATCAAAATATATTTCAAATGCCTCTCGTGTTGAAGTGTCATATTTCTCCTCTCTATATTTTGAAATTGGTGAAGGGTATTTTAATTTATTTCAAATCCACAATGAAAAGGATTGAAATGGAACTCAAAGAACTTTTCTCTAATTCCCCACTCTCTTTCGTTCATTTCATCTTCTGTCATGAAGGTCCTTGAGTGGCATGAAGTTTGAACCACTCTCAAAAATAAAATTTCAGATCATTCCAAATAGAAACACTTTTGGTAAAGTCCTTTTATTCCCCCCTCTTTTCAACTTTTAAAATTTTCAAATTGCACCCTTTCAATCAATCAATCAATCAAACAAACAAACAAACAAACAAGCAAGACAAGAATATTTAGTTTAGTAAAACATTCCAAAACTTAGAGTTTTGGGATGTTACAATTTGGGCCTAAAGAAAAGCATTTGGTAATGATAAGTAGATGATGGTTTGCGAGAGTGACAGAAGATTAAACCCAAGTTTATGAGTTGTTCCGTAAGGGGCTGATTTGGATCCATATGTTTAATGCTATGGTTAAATTTATCTTAATTCTTCTTTCATAGTTGCAGATTCTTTCCAAAGGGGGTAATCATAAGTGGGTTGTTTGTTCAAGTAAGAACGACACCCTAGCACCGATCCACCCACATATCAAATTATCAAATTAGCGAACCTGAATCAAGTAAACATGATGAAACAAGACTACATGAAATTCTCATGTGTCCTCAAGAGCGCTTTGCTTCATATGATAGTACGTTTCGAATTTTCCTTTGATACAAAAAGGATTGGGACATCTTGCTACACCATTGATATTATTTTTACTTGTTACTTGTCATGAATTGCCTTGCTACCAAGCTATCTATTACCATTACTTTCAGTGCGTGCAGGAATTTCCATACCAAAACCACTTATCATTTCCTTATGCTCCTTCTTGGGTTTGACACTCTTACTTATCGAAGGGACTATGATTGATCCCTATACTTGTGATTCATCAAGACTCTTTTCTAGCACTGTTTCCGAAGAGTGAAGTGCCTTTGGTACATGGAATTTGGTAAGAAAACACTTTTGTTACGCGCTGAAATTTATCGTCACTTGTTACTATGGAAGATAATCCTTTGAGGGGCTTCTTCGGGGTATCTTCACCTCTTCCGAAAGTGGAAAAGGCCGCCCCTCAACCTACTAAACCTACTAAAAATATTTACTGTGAAATTCCTTCGGGTATGTTAGAGAAACTGCCTGCTGATCCTTATGTAGGAGATGGAACAATACACCATGATATGCACTTGATCTATGTAGATGAAATTTGTGTATTATTTAAGCTTGCAGGTTTATCCGAAGATGGTGTTAAGAAGAAGGTTTTCCCTTTATCTCTAGAGGGAAAGGCATTCATTTGGTATAGGCTATTGGATGATGCGGGTACATGGGATTGGAACCGGTTGAAGCTGGAATTCCATCAGAAATTTTATCGTATGTAATTGCTTCATCGTGATAGTAATTCTATATATATAATTTTTTGCCTCACAAATGAAGACGTATCGCTCAAGCTTGGGGGGCTTAAATCTATGATGCACACATGCCCAAATCATGAGCTCTCAAGGGAAATAATCTTACAAAACTTTTATGCTCGTCTTTCTCATGATAATCAATCAATGCTCGATACTTCATCTGTCGGTTCCTTTATAAGTTGAACTATGAAATTCAAATGGGATCTTTTGGAAAGAATTAAAAGCAACTCTGAAGATCGGGAATCAACAAAGGTAAAGAGTTAGGTATAAATCATAAGTTTGATTGTGTTAAATCTTTTATAGAACTGAAGCTTTTCATAAGTTTAGCGCAAAGTATGGACTTGACTTTGAGATAGTGACAACTTTTTGTGAATCATTGGCTACTCATGTTGCTCTCCCTAAGGAGAAGAAGTTTAAATTTCACCCAGTTCATAAAGAAACTAGTAAGAAACCTATTATAGCTAAATAAAAACAATCATTTACAATGTTAATCCAGTTGTGCCTACTACTTATATTGAGAAACCACCTTTTCCTATTAAGATTAAGGAACATCCTAAAGTTGCAACAATGGTTAATAAAAGTAATACCAAACCACATAGACCCTCTAAATAAATAAAGGCAGAACCTAAAGCTGTAGTGATTAAGGATCTATTAGTTGATAATGTTGATGGGCATGTTATATATTTCTGTGATGAAGCATCTCATACTCCTAAACAAGATTGTAAACACAAACATAGAAATGTTGTTGACATGCCAGTTGTTTCTATTAAGATTGAAGATCATTGTTATCATGGCTTATGTGATATGGGTGCTAGCATTAGTGCCATTCCATTTATTCTTTATCAAGAAATTATGCATGATATTGCACCTGTTGAGTTAGAAGATATCGACGCTAATATTAAGCTTGCAAATACAAAGACTATTTGACCACTTGGGATTGTTAGAGATGTTGAAGTGTTGTGTGGCAATATCAAATATCACATTTAGGTCTTAGTCCTTGGTTCATTATAAGATAATTTTTGTCCCATTATATTTGGTAGCCCTTTCCTAAATGTTGTTAATGCCAAAATTGACTGCAATAGGGAAATGGTTAGTGTTAACTTTGGTGATGTATCTCATGAATTTAATTTCTCCAAGTTTACTAGACATATGCATGAGGAATAATTGTCTAGTAAATATGAAATCGTTGGTATTGCTTCTATTCTTGTGACTCCTACTGATCTGTTAGAACTATGTTTGCTAGACCATGAAAATGATATGCATATGAAAGAAAGAAAATGAATAGATGTTGTTTCTTTAAACAAGCACCCTTCCTTAAACATAATTTGCATGTTGAAACCTTGAGAGACCCTCTACCTCCTAAGAGTGATCTTGTGTTTGAATTAAAGAAACTACCTGATACATTGAAGTATGGTTATCTTGATGAAAAGAAGATATATCATATTATTATTAGTGCTAACCTTTCAGAACATGAAGAATAGAGATTACTTAATGTCGTCAGGAATCACCATGCTGCAATTGGCTATGCTTTGAATGATCTTAAGGGAATTAGTAAAATTAATATGGAACCATATGCTAAACCAGTCGTTGATCATCAATGTTGGTTTAACCCCAAAATGAAGGATGTGGTAAGAACTAAAATATTAAAGATTCTAGAGGCAGTTATAATGTATCCTATAGGTGATAGTAGATGGGTAATTCATGTTCATTCTTTCCTAAGAAGGGAGGCATAACCGTTGTCCCTAATGATAGATATGAACTTATCCCACAAATAATTGTATCTAGTTATAGGATGGTAATTGATTTTAAGAAATTAAATAAAGCTACTAGAATATATCATTACCCCTTGCTTTTTATTGATCAAATGTTAAGCACACACACTTTTGCATTTTAGGCGGATATGGTGGTTTCTCTCAAATATGTGTAGCACAAGAGGATCAAGAGAAAACCACATTTATTTTTCATTTTGGAACATATGCTTATAGATGTATGCCTTCTGATTTATGCAATGCACCTACTGCTTTTCAAAGATGTACGGCTACTACATTCTCTAACTTTTGTGAAGATATTATTGAGGTATTCATGGATGATTTGTCCATTTATGGAACCACTTTTGATGATTTCTTAAACAACATTGATCGAGTTATGCAGAGATGTGAAGAAACTAATCTCGTTTTGAATTGGGAGAAGTGCCAATTTATGGTGAATGAAGGTATAGTCCTTGGGCATAAGATCTCTGAAAGAGGTATTGAGGTGGATAAAGGTAAAGTTAATGCAATGAAGAAAATTCCGTGTCCTAAACATATCAAAGGTATTCAAAGTTTCCTTGGTCATGTTGGTTTCTATGGACTTGTCATTAAAATTTCTCTAAGATTTATAGGCCTCTTACCAATCTTTTGCAAAAATATATTCCACTAGTTTTTATGATGATTGTGTATAAGCCTTTGAAAAACTTAAGCAAGCCTTAATTTATGCACCTGTTGTTCAGCCACCTGATTGGAACCTACCTTTTGAAATAATGTGTGATGCTAGTGACTATGATGTTGGTTATGTTCTAGGACAAGAGTTGATAAGAAATTGAATGTTATTCGCTATGGTAGTAAAACCCTATACACCGCTCAAAAGAACTATGGTACCACTGAAAAAGAATTCCTAGTTGTTGTGTTTGCATGTGATAAATTCCTATCCTATATAATTGATTCGAAAGTAATAATTCACACCGATCATGCTGCTATTAGATACCTCTTGAAAAAGAAAGATGCTAAACCTAGACTAATTAGGTGGGTTCTTCTATTACGAGAATTTGATTTGCATATTCTTGATAGAAAGGGAGATGAAAACCCGTAGCGGATAATTTGTCTAGGATGGAAAATGTCCTTGATGGCCCACTTCCTATTGATGAGTGTTTTTTATGAGCAATTAGCTATTATAAATCCTTTTACTTCTCGCAATAGTTCATGGTATGCATGTTATGCAAATTATATTGTTGCTAAATATATACCACCTAACTTCACATACCAACAAAAGAAAATGTTCTTCTTTTACTTGATACACTACTTTTGGGATGACCCACATTTATATAAAGAAGGAGTAGATGGTATTATTAGACGTTGTGTACATGAGCATGTACAGGAACATATCCTATGGAAGTGTCATTCCAATGCATACGAAGAACACCATGTGGGAGACAGAACCGCACGTAAGGTATTACGGTCTGGTTTTTGTTGGCCTACTCTATACAAGGATGCACGCAAGTTTGTACTTCTTGTGATGAATGTCAAAGAATTGGTAACATTGGTCGATGTCAGGAAATGCCAATGAATTATTCACTTGTTATCGAACCATTTGATGTTTGAGACTTTGATTATATTGGATCTTTTCCTTCATGTAATGTCTATACTCATATTTTAATCGTTGTTGATTATTTCACTAAGTGGGTAGAATCTATTCCAACTAGTAGTGTTGATCAGAACACCTCTAATGTTTAAAGAAGTTATCTTTCCGAGGTTTGAAGTCCCTAGATATTTAATGACTGATGGCGGTTCACATTTTATTCATGCTGCATTTTGTAAATTGTTAGCTAAATATGATGTCAATCATAGAATTACATCCCCATAACATCCTAAATCTAGCGGTCAAGTTGAATTGAGCAATAGAGAAATAAAGTTAATTTTACAAAAGACCGTTAATAGATCTAGGAAGAGTTGTTCGAAAACTCTAGATGATGCATTGTAGGCATATAGAACTACTTATGAGAATCGTATGGTATGTCCCCAAAATGGTGTGTGAAAAAGCTTGCCATTTACCTCTAGAATTAGAACCTAAGGCATACTGGGCAATTAAAGAGATTAATTATGATTTCAAACTTGCAGGTGAAAATAGGTTATTTGACATGAGTTCTCTAGTTGAATGGAGGATGCAAGCTTATGAAAATGCCAAGTTGTTTAAAGAAAAAGTTAAAAGATGGCATGAGGGATCCAATATATTGAGGAGGTTTATCACTCGAGAGCCATCAAAATTAACAAGGCGGAGGGAAGAAATCTTAAGGTGGTTAATGGGAAAATAATTAAACATTATATTTAAGGTATTGTAGGATCAAAAGTATGTCTACAGGGGGGTCATTAGACTACTTGAAAAATTAAAACCTAACCTTTTCCCAAATTTAGTTCTAGGCAACTTTTAGCAATTATTGCAAATCAAGCACACCCTATACATGCAAGTCTAAGAGTATAGCAACGAAAAGTAAAGAAAAGCATATGTAAAAAGAGGGTAGGGATAGGAAGATCAAACACAAAGTTGATACGGAGATTTTTTTTGCATAGTTCCAATAGGTGGTGCTATCGTACGTACACATTGATGGAAACTTCAACCCACGGAGTGTAATGGCCGTGAGAGTCCACGAAGGGATCCAAGTCCATATAGGAGCAACCTTGTCTATTCCATCATAGCCTTTGTCCACGGAGGGCTACCTTACTCTGGGTAGATCTTCACGAAGTAAGCGAACTCCTTTCCTGTACAAACTTCTTGGTTCAACTCCATAACAGGAAGTAGGAGGCTTCCAAGCAACACCTAACCAAACTAGGAGGCACCACCCTCCAAAAGGTAATAGATGTGGTAAGTATGATGAACTCCTTGGTGTTGTGCTTCAGAAGATAGTCTCATCAACACTCCATCACTCTCTCATAGATTTGGCTTGGGTAGAAAAGATTGATTGGGTAGTAAGCAACAAGGGGATGCTAGAAATCAAGATCCATATGGTTGGAATGGATGATCTTGATCTCAACACATGAGTAGGTGGCTCTCTCTCAGAAAAATGGATGCGGCAAGTGTTTGTATGTTCTGAGTGCATTATTTACGAGTGAGAGGTGATGGATGGGTATATACAGGCATCTCCAAAAATCCAACTGTTACAACATTATTGCCCAAGTGGGTGAAACCGAAGTAGAAACTCGGTTGCACCGACTAGTGCAAAATGTGGCAACTTTTGGCGTTTTGGTGAGACCGATATATAATTCTCGGTGGGACCGAATTGGCTAACCTAGGCAGTTTCCAAATCTTGGTGTAAGAGGTTCCTAAAACTTGGAACCTCTCATTTTTAGAAATGGGACAACAGAAGGTTGGTCACTGCTTTTGGTTTCACTTAATGTGAAAGTTGATCTCACCAAGAAGCTAGGGTTTGCCATAGGTTCTGTCTAAGGCAAAACTCAGTAGGCCCAAATGGGATTTGTTGGTGGCACTCATTTTGGGCTTTCTGTTTTGGACAGAGTATTTATGCGGGACAATGGATGAGTATTTTTGGTGGCTACTGTCTAAGAACTTGAGCAACCAAATCATCATAATTCATCATCCCCTTTTAATAGTATTGGCTTTCCTATGGACTCAAAAGTGATTTATCACAAAATGTAAAATGTAGAGTCTTCAAGCTTGTTGCCAATGGGTATTACTTTCATCTAGGGAATCTCCTAAAAATCCTTTAGCCAACCCATCATTGAACTTTTCCTGATATATACTTGGTGGAAACATTAGTCTAATGAAATATATGTTGTTATTTATTACCAAAACCACCTAGGGAGAAGGTGTGCTTTCAATCTCCCCCTTTTTGGTTATTGATGACAACATATAGATCAAAGCTTTTACATATGATATAATCAGTGAAAAGCAAGAGCTCCCCCTAAATTTATGTACTAATTTTAAATTTGTGTTTGAATGGAAATGCATAATCGATTAGGTTCATGGGGTACTCTTCCATGCCACATACAACTTGGTGGTGTGCGAGAATAATACGAATGAATTACAAAGCACATCACACCAAACATAAGTGAATGATCATCATATAAACAACTCAAGGATAGGAAGTAGTAACAACACACAAAGAGTATATGAATAAACACCATCGAAGTTTGAAACTAACAAGCGATAAACCAAAAGTTTTCAAAGTTGTCAAGGTGCAGAGAGCAAATAAAAGCCAAAACACGCTCTCTTGAAGCCCTATGATCTATACACTTCTCCCCCTTTGGCAAAAAGTTACCAAAAATTTAAAAGAATATAGAGCTAAGTGTCGCTCTGGGCATGGCCTCCTCCTATAGCTAATTAAGGAGTCGACAGAACTGCGTCGGCGAAGGCTTCTTCTTATGTCCTCTGGGTGGTGGAGTAGACGTTGAAGGTGCCGAGGGAGCAGATGGAGTAGTTGCAGGTGCTGGTGAAGATGGCCTCGACTCTGGAATAGGCATGGCACACGATCTTGCTTGTGTCCTGAACTGGGTGTGAGGCTAGAGAGAAGGACTATCATCATTAGTAGAATGGGGACTGGGCACTACATCTACCTCTTGTTCTAGCTCAGTGATTGTCTTTGTCAGCTCATCCACCTTGTTGTCAAGATCATGAAACTTGGTTTCTACTATCCTCTCAAGACTTGCTTGATTTTAAAGAATGTCCTTGATATCCATCTCATTGCAGTGGCATGTGAAGACGATCAAGTGCACATATAGTCTTCTCCAACTTGGAGTTGATGAGCATCTGAATGTATGGTGCATATCCACAAGATCGTTTCTGATCAGCAGCAGCCCTCTTGATTGTTTCAACAATCAAATCCGTAACCCGGAATCTCGTGTGGGTGTCGACATGGTGCAACATGTTGATGGAGAACCCCCTAATCATATTTTCATCTCCAGGCTTAGGCATTAACATGTATCTCATGATGGTCTTGGTGGCGGGTAGTCCTACTTGCAAATAGTAGGCATAGCCAAATTTATGTATCTTCACATAAGCAGTGGGGATAGGAGTATACATGTCATACATGGAGTTGTGATTCATCTTGGCTTCAATATAAACATCAAGATCTCCCTCTTCTAACTTTGGGGCTGCTAAGATGGTAGCCCACTCATCCACTATAGACTGGTACCTAACCCTCAGTCATCCAAATGATTTTTCCATCTTCGTAGAGGTGTGTTGTAGAGTAGAACTGCATAATCATCTCATCATTCCAAGCTATGAACTGTGTGTCAACAAATGTATCTATGTCAATGGCCTTGAAGTTCTCTAGCACATGGGGAAAGTAATCCTCTTTCTCCTTGATGTATGTCCATTTGACATATCTCATGTCACTCACTTCCGGGCTCTTGTCCAATAGGATAGTCTCATAGAAGTCTTGTTGTTATTTGGTGTAGAATTGATCATCAATAGCAGTCTTCCACCTGTAGGCATATGGATCAACTGCTCTCCACTTTCTCAGCCCTTGATCTCTCCTTTTCTTCATATCCTCTACAACTGGGTGAGCATCGTTATGCTCTGGCAGGTGAGGTCTGAGCTTCCTCAACATAGTCATCTCCTCTTCCTCAGCATTAGCAGCTCTAAATGTGGAACCCTTGTTCTTCTTAGTAGCTGGAACATCCCTGGTTGTTCTCTTGGGTTTAGGTGCAGCTGGCTTCTTTGAAGCAGTTGGCTTGCTCTTGGATGGGGCCTAGCTAGGCATAGCATCCCCAACACCTTCTTCTTCTTGAAAGGAGGATTCTCATCTGGATCTTCCTCTCATTCCTCCTCACTTTGTTAAGGAGTTCTCACCATGGAAGTTAGTTTTTCAGTCACATAGATGGTTGTTTTCCTCTCCCCGTTCTTGGCAGGTTTCTTGGTGAGCTTGGAGGTAGTGTTCTCAAGGGAAAGCTTCATCCCTTTCCTGGTAGCCTCTGGAGCTCTCACATCATCTAAGCTGGCATATGTTAGAAATATGCCCTAGAGGCAATAATAAATTCGTTATTATCTTATTTCCTTGTTCATGATAATCATTTATTATCCATGCTATAATTGTATTGATCGGAAACTCAGATACATGTGTGGATACATAGACAACACCATGTCCCTAGTATGCCTCTAATAGACTAGCTCGTTGATCAAAGATGGCTATGGTTTCCTGGTCATGGACATGAGATGTCACTTGATAACGGTATCATGTCATTAGGAGAATGATGTGATGGACAAGACCCAAACTACAAATGTAGCATATGATCGTGTCAGTTTATTGCTACTGTTTTCTGCATGTCAAGTATTTGTTCCTATGACCATGAGATAATGCAACTCACTGACACCGGAGGAGTACCTTGTGTGTATCAAATGTTGCAACGTAACTGGGTGACTATAAAGGTGCTCTACAGGTATCTCCGAGGGTGTCTGTTGGGTTGGCATGGATCAAGACAGGGATTTGTTACTCTGTGTGACGGAGAGGTATCTTAGGGCCCACTCGGTAATACAACATCACAATAAGCCTTGCAAGCAATGTGACTAAGTGTTAGTCATGGGATCTTGTATTACGGAACGAGTAAAGAGACTTGCCGGTAACGAGGTTGAACTAGGTATGGAGATACCAACGATCGAATCTCGAGCAAGTAACATACCGAAGAACAAACGGAACATCATACGGGATTAACTCAATCCTTGACATAGAGGTTCGACCGATAAAGATCTTCATAGAATATGCAGGAACCAATATTGACATCTAGGTCCCTCTATTGGTTATTGACCGTAGAGGTGTCTCGGTCATGTCTACATAGTTCTCGAACCCGCAGGGTCTGCACACTTAAGGTTCGGTGACGTTTCGGTAGTATAGAGTTATGTATGGTGGTGACTGAAGGTTATTCAGAGTCCCGGATGAGATCTCAGACGTCATGAGGAGCTCCGGAATGGTCTGGAGGTAAAGATTGATATATAGGAAGTCCTGTTTTGGTCGCCCAAAAGGTTTCCGGCTCATCGGTAGTGTACCGGGAGTACTGGTAGTGTACCGAGGGACCATCGGGAGAGGTATTTCGACCCAAGAGGCTACATGGGCTGTGGGAGGAGGTAAACCAGCCCCTGGTGGGCCGGCCGAAGCCTCCTCTAAGGGCCCATGCGGCTGGAGTGGTTTGAGAAGGAAAAAATCCAAAGGTGGAGAGGTGGAAAGAGTTTCCAAGTGGAAAGGAGGAATCCTACTCCTAATAGGATTGGAGTAGGACTCCTTCACCTCCAATTTCGACAAAACCTTGAGGGTTTGAGGCTGACTCCTCCCCTCCCTGCCTCCTATATATACTAGAGGATTTAGACGAAAAAGCGAACCCTAATAGCCACGTGCTACCTCTCCTCTGGATCGCAGTTTCTCCTCTAGATCGGTTTTTAGCAGTGCTTAGGTGAAGCCCTGCTGGAATAGCTCCACCACCATCGCCGCAACACTGTCGTGCTGCTGGAGAACTCATCTACCTCTCTGCTCCCTCTTGCTATATCAAGAAGGTGGAGATCGTCATCGAGCTGTACATGTGCTGAGCGTGGAGGTGTCGTCCGTTCGGCTCTAGATCGGAAGGACCGTGATGAAGATCGCGAGACGTATCGTGATGAGATTGCAGGATGGATCATGATGAGTTCGCGGGACGGACCATGATTGGATTGCGGGATAGATCATGATGAGATCATGGGATGCTCGGAGATTTGGATCGCGAAGACGTTCGACTACACCAACCGCGTCTCTTAACGCTTCCCGCTTAGCGATCTACAAGGGTATGTAGATCCACTCTCCCTCTCGTAGATGCTCATCACCATGGATAGATCTTGTGTGTGCATAGGAAATTTTTTGTTTCCCATGCAACGTTCCCCAACAGTGGCATCATGAGCTAGGTCTATGTGTAGATGTGATCTCGAGTAGAACACAAAGAGTTTGTGGGCGTTGATGCTTAGATTGCTTCCTCCCTTGGTCGTGTTTTGGTTCAGCGGTATTGTGGGATGAAGCGGCCCGGACCAACCTTACTCGTATTCTTACGAGAGACCGGTTCCATCGATTAACGTGTAACTTCGTTGCACAAAGATGGCTGGCGGGTGTCTGTTTCTCCTACTTTAGTTGAATCGGATTCGACTAAGGCGGTCCTTGAGAAGGTTGAAAATCAACTTATGTATCACCATTGTGGTTTATGCGTAGGTGAGAATTGTTCTTGCTAGATACCCGTAGCAGCCACATAAAACATGCAACAACAATTAGAGGACGTCTAACTTGTTTTTGCAGGGTATGTTGTGATGTGATATGGCCAATTACATGATGAGATATATGTGATGTATGAGATGATCATGTGTTGTATAGAATATCACGACTTGCATGTCGATCAGTACGACAACCGGCAGGAGCCATAGGGTTGTCTTTAATTATTGTATGACCTGCATGTCAATTAATAAGCACTATGTAATGCTTTACTTTATCGCTAAACGGTAGCAATAGTAGTAGAAGCATGGTGGGCGCGACAATGCCAATGGCGACACGTTGATGGAGATCATGGTGTCATGCCGGTGATGATGGAGATCATGCCGGTGCTTTCAAGATGGAGATCAAAAGCACAAGTTCATGGCGGTGCTTTCAAGATGTCACTTATGATTTGCATCTGATGTTAATCCTTTTATGCACCTTGTTTTGCTTAGGACGACGGTAGCATTATAAGGTGATCCCTCACTTAATTTCAAGATAAATTGTGTTCTCCCCAAGTGTGCACCGTTGCAAAAGTTTGTCGTGTCGAGACACCACGTGATGATTGGGTGTGATAGACTCTACGTTCACATACAACGGGTGCAAGCCAGTGTTGCACATGCAGAACACTCGGGTTAAACTTGACGAGCCTAGCATGTACAGACATGGCCTTGGAACACAAGAGACCGAAAGGTCGAACATGAGTCATATAGTAGATATGATCAACATGATGATGTTCACCATTGAAACCACCTCAACTCACGTGATGATCGGACTTGAGTTGGTGAATTTGGATCATGTATCACTCATATGACCGAAGGGATGTCAATTTGAGTGGGAGTTCTTAAGTAATATGATTAATTGAACTCATTATCATGAACATAGTCAGTAGTGTCTTTGCAAAATTATGTTGTAGATTACTAGCTCACGCTGTAGCTCCCTTGAATTTCTATATGTTCCTAGAGAAATAGAGTAGAAAGATGATGGTAGCAATATCGTGGACTGGGTCCATGATCTGAGGATTGTCCTCATTGCTGCACAGAAGGTTTATGTCCTTAATGCACCGCTCGGTGCGCCACCCCCTCTAGCATCATCTGTAGATGTTGTGAACATCTGACAGGCACGTTCCGATGACTACTTGATAGTTTAATGCGTCATGCATTACGGCTTAGAATTGAGGCTCCAAAATGTTTTGAACGTCACGGAACATATGAGATGTTCTAAGAGCTGAAATTGGGATCTCAGGCTCGTGCTCATGTTGTGAGATATGAGATCTCCAACAAGATTCTTTGCTTGCAAGATGAAGGAGAATAGCTCAATCATTAAGCAGGTGCTCAGATTTTCTGGGTGCTACAATCGCTTGAATCGAGTGGGAGTTGATCTTCCAGATAAGATAGTGATTGATATAGTTCTCCAAGTCACTGTCACTAAGCTACCAGAACTTGGTGATGAACTATAAAATGCCAGGTATAGAAATAATGATCCTTGAGCTGTTCGCGATGTTTGACATCGCGAAGGTAGAAATCAAGAAGGAGCATCAAGTGTTGATGGTTAGTAAAACCACTAGTTTCGAGAAGGGCAAGGGCAAGGAGGGAAACTTCATGGATGGCAAGTCAGTTGCTGCTCTAGTGAAGCAACCCAAAGTTGAACCCAAACCCAAGACTAAGTGCTTCTATTATGAGGTGAGCGGTCACTTAAGCGGAACAACCCTAGATACTTGGTAGATAAGAAGGCTGGCAACGTCGACACAAGTGTATTTGATATACGTGTTATTGGTTTGTACCTTGCTAGTACTCCTAATAAAACCTGGGTATTGGATACCGGTTCGGTTGCTAAATGTTAGTAACTCGAAGTAAAAGCTACGGAATAAACGGAGACTAACTAAGGGTGAGGTGACGATGTGTGTTGGAAATGTTTCCAAGGTTGATGTGATCGACATCGCACGCTCTCTCTACCTTCGGGATTAGTGACGAACCTAAATAAATGTTATTTGGTGTTTTGCGTTGAGCATGAACGTGATTAGATCGTGTTTATTGCAACACGGTTATTCATTTAAGTAAGAGAATAATTGTTATTCTGTTTACATGAATAATACCTTCAATGGCCATGCACCCAGTGAGAATGGTTTGTTGAATCTTGATCATAGTAATACACATGTTCATAATATTGATGCCAAAAGATAGAGAGTTAATAATAATAGTACCACATACTTGTGGCACTCCCACTAAATGTCATATTGGTATAAAGCGCATGAAGAAACTCCATGTTGATGGATCTTTGGACTCATTCGATTTCGAATCTATTGAGACATGCGAACCATGCCTCTTGGGCAAGATGACTAAGGACCCCATTTTCCAGATTGATGGAGCGGGCGAGTAATTTATTGGAAATGATACATGTTGATGTATGCAATCCAATGAGTCTTGTAGCGTGCGGTGGATATCGTCATTTTCTGACCTCCACTGATGATTTGAGTAGATATAGTGTATGTTTACTTAATGAAACACAAGTCTGAATCGTTTGAAAAGTTCAAGCAAATTCAGAGTGAAGTTTAAGATCATCGTACAAGAAGATAAAATGTCTGCGATATGATCATGGAGGTGAATTCTAAGTTACGAGTTTGGCATACAACTTTAGAGAATGTGAAAGTCATTTCACAACTCACGCCACCTGGAACACCATAGTGTGATGGTGTATCCAAACGTCATAGTCGTGCTCTATTGCATATGGTGCGGGCTATGATGTCTCTTATCATTTTGCTACTATAGTTTTGGGGTTATGCATTAGAGACAACTACATTCACTTTAAATAGGGCACCATCTAAATCCGTTGAGATGACACCGTGTGAATTATGGTTTGATAGAAACCTAAGCTGTCATTTCTTAATGTTTGGGGCTGCGACGCTTGTGTGGAAAAATGTTTTCACCTAATGAGCTCAGACCCAAAGCGGAGAAATGCATCTTCATAGATTACCCTAAGAACAATTGGGTGAACCTTCTATCTCAGATCCAAGCATAAAGTGTTTTTTGCTAAAACGGGTCCTTTCCCGAGAAAAAGTTTCTCTCGAAAGAATTGAGTGGGAGGAAGATAGAACTTGATGAGGTTGTTGAACCTTTGTTTCATCCAGAGAGTAGCGCAGCGTAGAAAGATGTTTCTGTGGAACCTACGTCAGTTGAAGAGGAAGTAAATGATGATGATCATGAAGCTTCGGATCAAGTTACTATCGAACCTCGTAGGTCGACAAGGATGCGTACTGCTCCTGAGTGGTACGACAACACTCTCTTGGAGGTAATGTTGTTGGACAACGGTGAACCTACGAGATATGGAGAAGCGATGATGGGACCAGATTCCGACAAATGGTTAGAGGCCATGAAATCCAAGAAAGGATCCATGTATGAAAACCAAGTATAGACTTTGGTAGACTTGCTCATTGGACAGCAGGTCGTCAAGTACAAATGGACCTTTGAGATGAAGACAGACGCTGATGGTAAATGTCACCATTTATAAAGCTCGACTTGTCACAAAGAAGTTTCTAACAAGTTCAAAGGAGTTGACTGCGATGAGACTTTCTCACTCGTAGTGATGCTAAAGTCTGTTGGAATTGTGTTAGCAGTTGCTGCATTTTTTCAATTATGAAATCTGGCAGATGGACGTCAAAACATCGTTTCCTTAACGATTTACTTGAGGAAAGGTTGTATGTGATACAACCAGAAGGTTTTTTCAATCCTAAAGCATGCTAAAAGGTGTGCGAGCTCCAGCAATCCTTCTATGGGCTGGAGCAACCATCTCGGAGTTGGAATATATGCTTTGATGAGGTGATCAAAGTTTTTGAGTCTATACAAAGTTTATGAGAAACTTGTATTTACAATAAAGTGAGTGGGAGCACTATAGAGTTTCTGATAAGCATATGTGGATGACATATTGTTGATCGGAAATGATGTAGAATTTCTGGAAAGCATAAACAGTTGTTTGAAAAGAGTTTTTCAAAGGAAGACCTAGATAAAGCTACTTAATTGTTGAGCATCAAGATCTATAGAGATAGATCAAGATGCTTGATGAGACTTTGAATGAGTACATACCTTGACAAGATTTTGAAAGAGTTCAAAATGGATTAGTCAGAGAGAAGTGTTCTCGCCTCCTTTGTAAGGTGTGAAGTTGAGTGAGACTCAAAGCTCGAACATGGAAGAAGAAAGAGAAAGGACGAATGTCGTCCCCTATGCCTTAGCCATAGGCTCTATATAGTATGCCATGCTATGTACCGCACCTCTGTGTGCCTTGCCATGAGTCCGTCAAGGGGTACAAGAGTGATCCAGGAGTGGATCACTGGACAGCAATCAATACTATCCTTAGTGACTAAAAGACTAAGAAAATGTTTCTCGATTATGGAGGTGATAAAGGGTTCATCGTAAAGAGTTATGTCGATGCAAGCTTTAACACTAATCCGGATGACTCTTAGTAGCAATCTGAATACGTATAGTGGAGCAGCCATTTGGTATAACTCCAACTGGAGTGTGGTAGCAGTGTCTACAGTATGACATGGAGATTCGCAAAGTACACACGGATCTGAATGTTGCATACCCATTGACTAAAAGACCTCTCTCACATGCAAAGCATGATCGAGCCCCAGAACTCATTGGGTGTTAGATTCATAACAATGCGAATCACGTGGTGATGTGAAGTAGATTATTGACTCTAGTGCAAGTGGGAGACTTTTAGAAATATGCCCTAGAGGCAATAATAAATTCATTATTATCTTATTTCCTTGTTCATGATAATCGTTTATTATCCATGCTATAATTGTATTGATCGGAAACTCAGATACATGTGTGGATACATAGACAACACCATGTCCCTAGTATGCCTCTAATAGACTAGCTCGTTGATCAAAGATGGCTATGGTTTCCTGGTC
Organism: Hordeum marinum; assembly: GCA_022496015.1. NCBI lineage: Eukaryota > Viridiplantae > Streptophyta > Magnoliopsida > Poales > Poaceae > Hordeum > Hordeum marinum. Next base: position 266,830,434 of record CM039674.1, on the reverse strand, counting down.
ATGGACATGAGATGTCATTTGATAATGGGATCATGTCATTAGGAGAATGATGTGATGGACAAGACCCAAACTACAAACGTAGCATATGATTGTGTCAGTTTATTGCTACTGTTTTCTGCATGTCAAGTATTTGTTCCTATGACCATAAGATCATGCAACTCACTGAAATCAGAGGAGTACCTTGTGTGTATCAAAGGTCGCAACGTAACTGGGTGACTATAAAGGTGCACTACAGGTATCTCCGAGGGTGTCTGTTGGGTTGGCATGGATCAAGACTGGGATTTGTTACTCCGTGTGACGGAGAGGTATCTCAGGGCCCACTCGGTAATACAACATCACAATAAGCCTTGCAAGCAATGTGACTAAGTGTTAGTCACGGGATCTTGTATTACAGAACGAGTAAAGAGACTTGCTGGTAACGAGGTTGAACTAGGTATGGAGATACCGACGATCGAATCTCGGGCAAGTAACATACCGAAGAACAAAGGGAACATCATACGGGATTAACTGAATCCTTGACATAGAGGTTCGACCGATAAAGATATTTGTAGAATATGTAGGAACCAATATGGGCATCCAGGTCCCTCTATTGGTTATTTACCATAGAGGTGTCTCGGTCATGTCTACATAGTTCTCGAACCCGCAGGGTCTGCACACTTAAGGTTCGGTGACATTTCGGTAGTATAGAGTTATGTATGGTGGTGACCGAAGATTGTTCGGAGTCCAGGATGAGATCCCGGACATCACGAGGAGTTTCGGAATGGTCCGGAGGTAAAGATTGACATATAGGAAGTCCTGTTTTGGTTGCCGGAAAGGTTTCGGGCTCATCGGTAGTGTATCGAAAGTGTTGGTAGTTTACCGGGGGACCATCGGGAGAGGTATTTCTAACCAAGAGGCTACATGGGCTGTGGGAGGAGGTAAACCAGCCCCTGGTGGGCTGGCCGAAGCCTCCTCTAAGGGCCCATGCGGCTGGAGTGGTTTGGGAAGGAAAAAAATCCAAAGGTGGAGAGGTGGAAAGAGTTTCCAAGTGGAAAGGAGGAATCCTACTCCTAATAGGATTGGAGTAGGACTCCTCCACCTCCAATTTAGGCCAAACCTTCAGGATTTGAGGCTGCCTCCTACCCTCCCTCCCTCCTATATATACTAGAGGATTTAGAGGAAAAAGAGAACCCTAATAGCCACGTGCTACCTCTCCTCTAGATCGCAGTTTCTCCTCTAGATCGGTTTTTAGCGGTGCTTAGGCGAAGCCCTGCTAGAATAGATCCACTACCATCGCCGCAACACCATCGCGCTGCCCGAGAACTCATCTACCTATCCACTGCCTCTTGCTGGATCAAGAAGACGGAGATTGTCATCGAGCTGTACGTGTGCTGAACGTGGAGGTGTCGACGTTCGGCGCTAGATCGGAAGGACCGTGATCAAGATCGCGAGATGGATCATGATGAGATCGTGGGACGGATCATGATGAGTTCGCGGGACTGGTCGTGATTGGATCGCGGGACGGATCGTGATGAGATCGCGGGATGCTCGGCGATTTGGATCGTGAAGACGTTCGACTACACCAACCGCGTTTCTTAACGCTTCCCGCTTAGCGATCTACAAGGGTATGTAGATCCACTCTCCCTCTCGTAGATGCTCATCACCATGGATAGATCTTGCGTGTGTGTAGCAAATTTTTTGTTTCCCATGCAACGTTCCCCAATAGCATACTCCTTTCTCACCGGCCAGTTGGAATAAGTAGCCTCATTAGTTTTCTTCGTAGCTGTTTTCTATTTGTTCTCCTCCTGTTTCTTGGAAGTTACCTCCTCAGGCACAAAGTGAGTATCTTCCTCATCTGAGTTAAGTTTCCTCTTGGCCCTTGTGGCTGCCTTGGGCAAGCCATGAGAGCTGGGGGTGCTAGGGTCTTTTGAAGATGAACTGGCCTCTGGGCTAGTGTCTGCATTCAAATCAACACTCTGCTCTCTGAAATCATTCTCACTGTCCTCGGAACCAGACATGCTCACCCTGCGAATAGATATAGAAGAGTATAAAAGATGAGCATCACAAAACACAACTGTTTTTACAATTTTGAACTCAAAGTCTTAGATTTAACTTTCTGCTAAGTATGTTTCGGTTCCGCCGAGTTAGAATTTTTGGAGCCACCGAGACA